>OY856412.1:31470000-31695000 GCA_963693085.1 Alisma plantago-aquatica
ACCTTCTGAAAGGTAGTGCTGGTCACTGGTGGACCATCGAGGAAGAGAAGTGGCCTGGTGAGGTGATCTGTTGGGAAGTGTTTCGACATGAGTTCGTCACCAGATACTTTCCGAAGACGTACCTAGATGAGAAGATCGGTCAGTTTGAGAGGTTGTGGCAAGGAACGATGAACACCACTGAGTATGAAGCCAAGTTTATGGATCTGTTGAGGTTCTGTCCTCACATGGCGGAAACAGATGAGGAACGAATCAGACATTTCGAGAAGGGTTTGAGTGCTGAGTTGAAGACCCCTGTGTCTGCGTTGGAAAACTGAGAGCGGTTTGCTACGTTCGTGGAATCAGTTCGACGGATCGAGAGGATAGTAAGGGAGAAAAGAGAGTCTATGTCCCTTAAAAAACCTGCTCAGTTTCAAGGACGTAGGCTTGGTGGCTTTAAGAAGCCTAGGTTTTCAGCACCGTCAGCAATGAGAAGTGCTGGTGTACCATCTCAGTGGTCTCCGAGTAAGGGGAGAGGTTATGTTACTTCACCGTCTAAGGCGCACAGTTCAACATCTGTGGCAGTGACAAGGCCAGCTAGGCCACGGTTTGAGGACAAGTTATGTCATCTTTGTGGACAAGTCGGGCATTTCAGGCTTAATTGCCCGAATAGAGACGTTGAAGTGACGCAGTAGCCGAGACAGAGTTTCCAGAAGTCTGAGAGACCGTAGGCTAGTGGTAGTAGAGGTTGAGGATGCGGTCAAGCGTCTCAAGCTGGATCGTCTGCTTAAGGAAGCAGAGGTCGTGGACAGCAAGCTGTGACTCGATTCTATGCCATGAATCAGCCGGAGGCGATAGTCAACCCACGAGTGGTGACAGGTCAGATGGAGTTATTTCATTCTGATATGTCTTCTTCTTGCTTTATATCTGTTCTGGTTGACCCGGGTGCTACACACTCTTTTATCGCCTATTGTATGCTTAAAAAATATCGTTTACCTATTAGCTGTAAGAAGGATAGCATGTTGTTAGAAACCCCTCTTGATGCTTCCTCTTTGCTTCGAGAAGAGTGTCCATCTTGTGTCTTGTCTTTCTCGGGACATCGCATCCAAGTGGATCTTATACCACTTGATATGCATGGTTTCGATGTTATCCTTGGGATGGATACCTTAGAGAAGTATAAGGTTGTTTTGGACTGTGGTTCCAAGCGGGCAGTGTTTGATGTTGCTGGAGAGAAGTGGATCTTCTAGGGAGATAGGAAGATTCTCCCAACGTGTTTGGTGTCAGCTATGGTGGCAGATAAGTTGTTACGACAAGGATGTGAGGCGTTCCTAGCTCACATAGTGGATACCGTTGTGGTTACCAAGGCGAAAGGTCCTAGTCTTGAGGAGGTGGTAGTGGTTCGAGAGTTTGCAGACGTGTTTCCTGGTGTTCCTCCACCCCGAGAGATTGATTTTGAGATCAATCTGGTTCCAGGGACACAGCCTGTTGCACAGTCAGCATATATGATGGCTCCAGCAGAGATGGCAGAGTTGAAGAAGCAGTTGCAAGAGTTGTTGGAGAAAGGTTTTATCCAACCGAGTACGTCACCGTGGGGTGCTCCCGTGTTGTTTGTTAAGAAGAAGGATGGTTCGATGTGGTTGTGTATAGATTACTGGCAGTTGAACAAAGTCACGATCAAGAATAAGTACCCGTTGCCGAGGATAGATGATCTGTTCGATCAGTTGCGTGGTGCTACAGTGTTTTCGAAGATCGATCTATGGTCTGGATATCATCAGTTGAGGATAAAGGCAAATGACATACCAAAGTCAGCTTTCAGGACGAGGTATGGTCATTTTGAGTTCGTGGTTATGCCATTTGGGTTAACCAATGCACCTGCAACTTTCATGGATTTGATGAACAGAGTGTTCCGTCCGTTCCTAGATCAGTTTGTTGTAGTCTTTATAGATGACATCTTGATCTATAGTCGGGACAGGCTAGAGCATGAGCAACATCTTCATCGAGCGTTGACTCTTCTTCGTCAACATCAGTTGTATGCCAAGTTCAGTAAGTGTGAGTTCTGGTTGGATGAAGTGACTTTCTTGGGTCATGTGATATCTGCAGAAGGAGTCAAAGAAGATCCGAAGAAGGTGGAATCCGTTGTGGATTGGGAACAACCGAAGACGCCGACAGAAGTTCGTAGTTTCCTTGGTTTGGCTGGATACTACAGGAGGTTTATCAAGGACTTCAGTGTGATTGCGTTGCCGATGACAAAGTTGACCAGGAAGGATGTACCTTTTGTTTCGGATGATCGATGTGAGCAAGCTTTCCAGAGTCTAAAGGAGAAGCTGACCAGTGCTCCAGTGTTGATCTTGCCAGAGCCTGGGAAAGGCTATGTTGTTTTCTGTGATGCTTCCAAGAAAGGTTTAGGTTGTGTGTTGATGCAGGAAGATCATGTAGTTTCTTTTACCTCGCGACAACTTAAGAAGCATGAGGAGAACTATCTGACTCATGACTTGGAGTTGGCAGCAGTGGTTCATGCGTTAAAGATTTGGAGACACTATCTGTATGGGGAAGTGTATCAGATCTTTACAGACCATAAGAATCTGAAGTACATCTTTATGCAGCAAGAGTTGAACATGCGACAACGACGATGGATGGAGTTGATCAATGATTACGACTGCACTATCGAGTATCATCCTGGTAAGGTGAACATGGTAGCAGATGCGCTTAGCAGAAAGTCTTCTTCTCTTTCTTTAAAGAAGGCACAGTTGAGTTCTCTAGTATGCCATAGGCGAGATATGTTTGTTTCTTTGTGGCAGATGAATGTACAGATGGAAGTTTCTGTGTTGTCTGGTCTTTTCGCACAGATACAAGTTAAACCTACATTGAGACAGTAGATCAAGGATGCACAGCAGACAGATGATGCAGTACAGTTGATCATATCAGAGTTCGGCAGCGACAAGCGTGATGGGTTTCATGAGTCCGAGGATGGACTAGTTTGCTATCATGATAGGATGGTGGTTCCAGATGCGGATGATCTGAGGAAGTTGGTGCTTGAGGAAGCACATACGTCGATGTATGCTATGCATCCAGGTATCACCAAGATGTATTATAATCTGAAGGATTTGTATTGGTGGCCCGGTTTGAAGAGAGATGTAGCTGAGTTTGTGGTGAGATGTGCGGTATGTCAGCAAGTGAAGGCTGAACATCAAAAGCCGGCAGGTACGTTGCAACCTTTGCCGATACCGCATTGGAAATGGGATCACATAACCATGGATTTCGTAGTTGGTCTACCCCGGACAACTAGGAATCATGATTCCATTTGGGTGATAGTGGACAGATTGACTAAGTCTCCCCATTTTCTACCAGTGAAGACGACGTATATAGCTGAGAAATTAGCTCGAGTATATGTGGATGAGATAGTACGTTTGCATGGTGTGCCAGGCAATGATAGTTTCTGACAGAGGTCCTCAGTTTACGAGTCATTTTGGGAACAGTTGCACAAGGCGTTGGGAACGCAGTTAAGGTTCAGTACAACTTTTCACCCGCAGAAAGATGGATAGTCTGAAAGGACTATTCAGATTTTGGAGGATCTTCTTCGAGCTTGTGTTTTACAGTTTCTAGGCAACTGGGATGTACATATGAGTTTGATAGAGTTTGCCTACAACAACAATTATCAACGTAGCATTGACATGGCTCCTTATGAGGCTTTGTATGGAAGGAAGTGCAAATCTCCTTTGTGTTGGTATGAGTCTGGTGAGTATCAGCTTTTGGGTCCTGAGTTAGTACATCAGACATCAAATAAGATCAAGGTGATACAACAATAGTTGAAAGTGGCACAGGATAGGCAGAAGTCTTATGCAGATAATCGTCGACGACCTTTGGAGTTCCAGGTAGGAGACAAAGTGTATCTCAATGTCTCATCGTGGAAAGGTGTGCTAAGGTTTGGACGGAAGGGTAAGTTAGCTCCCAGGTATATGGGGCCTTACCCAGTGATAGCACGTGTTGGCAAGGTAGCTTACAAGTTAGAGTTGCCTCTAGAGTTGCACGGGTTGCATCCAGTGTTTCATGTCAGTATGCTGAAGAAAAGTCATCCAGATTCAGGTACAGTGATACATCCAGTTGAGGTTGAGCTTGATGCAGATGTGACCTATGAGGAAGGTCCTGTGGTGATCCTTGATAGAAGGATCAAGAAGCTGAAGAGGAAGGACATGGTTCTTGTGAAGGTTCTTTGGCAGCGTCGTGGCATTAAGGAAGCCACATGGGAGCTTGAGGAATAGATGAGGAGGAAGTATCCCTCGCTTTTCTCTTTGGATTTCGGGGACGAAATCCCATAAAGGAGGTTAGATTGTAAGGACCCTGACCTATGTTTAGGGTTTACCCTATTTGTTTTGCTTAACCTTGGTGGTTTGATGCTTGCTAATCACCTTTGAGTGGTCATTAGGGTTTGTTGTGCTTTGTTGAGAGTTCGAGGGGATTCTTGCAAATAACCCAAGTCTAGGGTTTCGTGTGCAAGTTTGCCATCTTGTGAGATGTTTTCCCCTCTTTGCTTCCTCTAGGGTTGAGAGGAAGGCTTGGGCTTGTTGTTTGAGTTTCTTGGGCCTTGCTTGAGCTTGTTTGGGCCTTGAGGTGCTTTGTTTGGGCTTGCTTGAGCCTTGTGTCGGCCAAGTGAAGCTTGTGTCACCCTAGGTTGGCCTGTGTCGCCCAAGGAAGAGTGTGTGTTGACCTAGAGGTGGTGTGTCGACCTGGAGTAGTGTGTGTCGCCCAACAGAGCTGCTAGTTGTGTCGCCCATGTTGCTTGGTCCAACCTTGACCATGTTTGGTGGACACTTGGTGTATATCTTTGACAAGTGTCTCTTGGCTTGCTAGTGTGTTGGCTTGAATCCTAGGACAAGTGTCCCTTGGGTGGACGACACATAGCATTGATCTACCCTATTTTCTCCTCCCTTTCTTTCTATATATGTGGCTATTTCCCTTGCCTTAGCTTCCTTTGCTCTTTTGGTCTCCCCTCCACCTTGAGTGCACGACACCCCTCTCTTCTCTTGCTTGTGTTGGCCGAGATACTCTCCTAGAGTTGTAGTGGTGGCCGATACCCTCTCTTATATCAGCTTTGGTGGACGACATCCCTTGGAGCTTGAAGTGCATCTCCTTCCTTGGAGCTTGGAGCTTAAGGCGGGTTGCATAGCTTCTAACCCTAACTCCTTTACCTCTAGCTATGATCTTGTTGCATGTTAGTAGTTTAGCTTAGTTCCTTGCTTTTATACCTTTCTTATGTAACCTTTGGTGGCCGATCCCCCTCTAGGGTTTAGGGTTCCTTTGTACACCTTGCTTTCTAGGGTTTAGGGTTTCCTTGTGTTGAAGGTTGATGATGACCCTTGTTGGGCAACATCCTCTCTTGTCTTGTGTTGGGCGACACCCATGATCTTATGGTGGATGACATAAGTGGTGTCCCTTGTGATGGCCGACCTGGTGACCATGTTGGGCGACATGGTCCTTGTGATTTGTATACTCTTGTTCTTGAGTTGAACGATAGGGTGAGAATTCTTGGTGTTGAACGACATGGCACCTTTGTCTTTGAGTTGGGAGATATCGTATCCCCTTTGATGGACGATATGAAATTCCCTTGGTGGATGACATGATATGCTCTTGATGATGGCCGATACCCTTTCCCATGTGTGGGTGATAGGGTGAGCTAGGGTCATGTTGGCCGATATGTTGGTGACCTTGGTGAACGATAGATGAGCAATGTTTTTGTTCTTCTCTTGGATGACATGCCTTTGTATCTTGATGGGCGACATGGTGAGCATGGTGGGAGAGATGGTCCTTCTTGTGTTGAGAGACATCCTCTTCTTCATGGTGGGCGATAGACCTAAGTTCCTTGGATGTTTGTTGGTGCTGGCCGATATCCATGCATGGTGAGCTGGTCGATATCCATGCTGGCCGACACCCATGGTGGCCGATAGCCAAGGTGGGCGATAACCTAGGTTGGATGTGTGTGTCGGCCGATAGGCCATGATAGGTTTTAGTGAGGGTTGATAAGAGTTATGGGGAGAGTCTTGTAATCCTATAATAATGGTCCTTTGTGATTAGGAAGTGGTTAGCTATGCACCAATAAACGATGGTGGTGTCTTGTTAGTGATAACAACAATGAGTATGATGCCTTGCAATAATAATAGTACTAATACTAGTAGTGGTGCCAATACTAATAATGTGGGTAATGATGATAATGGTAGTAGGGATGGTAATGAGGAAGGTAATGGTAATAAGATGCATGATGTGATCCTTATGCTTATTTCTTAATAATAAAGAAGATGATAGTAATATTGGTGATCATAATAATGATGACAATAATGATAGTAATGATATGCATGAAGTATCCTTGTACTTAATTGTTAAATGAGAATGGTGTTAGTTACACTAAGAGCTTGCTTAATGATATGATAATAATGATGTTAGTGGATGATGACAATAATGTTAGTAGTAACAATAATACTGGCTCTTTGTATTTCATATGACATCTTACTCGATGTAAACATCTTGATTATTCATATAATCCCAAGATAAGGATAAGTATAGGTATGGCTTGTTAATGATGTGCTTAGTACACTTGATCACCAAATAGTGTAAATGACAAGTATAGTATCTCTAATATCATCTTGTAATCATAAGTATGGTTCTTATGTTGAATCTACGATTATTGTGTATCCTAACCATGCAGGTGATGAGTAGCCATGAAAGGGCTATGGGACATATATGACGAATAACATCACTTGATGATTATTCTATGAGATTGTATGAATGATGTGTTTGTTCCACGATGATGATGTGAGCCTTGAGAGGCATTGGAAGTACATGATGAGGGATTGAGATCCCATGGTATGTGATGATCCTCGAGATGGATCTGGATGGTTGGCAAGAGGCCAAGTGGTAGCATGTGATGTGGGATCCTTGTAATGGATCAGGTTGATGTGGTTTCCATAATGAATATAATGTAGTTTACTTTCTGTTATATCTTGTATATTATACAACTTGGTTGAACCCTACAATCCATCTAAAAGGTACTAATTAATCACAGTGAAATATATCATGTAGTTTTCCCTGGCCATAGATCCATCATCGTCAGGACTTGGTGATGGTGAAACAGGTTCTCCTACGGGTTAACCTCAAAGCGCATATTGTTGAATATGTGTAGGTTGCTCCTAGCCTGAAAATGAGGAGGTAAGAGTGTAACTTCAGTTACAGACTCAGATATGTATATAGAGCATGGTGAACAGGCCCATGGTTCAGGATATGTGATGTGTGAGCATGAATGCGTTCATGGCTCAGAGCACGGTGAACAGGCCCGTGGCTTAGTTTTACTAGCGCCGAGACTTGTACCAAGGCAGGCTAGAGTGAGGGTAGCCTATGGAGCTGACCCTGTGGCTTAGACCACTTCAGCATGTGACTACGGTCCTGCTTGTGTTGTACTCGTATACTGACCACCAGGTGGGAGGTCGTGGAGTCCGGCTCTTCCATTGACCTTGTATGGCACCGGCATGGGTTTCGTAACCGAAGGTTGGATTTGAACGGTACGGTTCAATTCCTCAGGGCATAACAATATGTAATACAACTATTTAGTACTCATTGCTTAGGATAAACACGAAACATTGGTTGAGGCCTTGTTTGTGTAATATCTTCGTTATATCTTGCAGGTTATGTGATAATATGTCTGATCTTGATAAGCAGGTTATGTGGCATTATATCTTGTTATGATAATCATGTTACATAGTGATACATCTTATCTTGCTAATCCTATTCCTTGAGATATATCTGGTTATATGCTTTTGTACCGCTGGTAAGCTTTTCGGTAAAGATAGCCTTGCTTCATATAGACTCCTCTTGTTATACCTGTTATTAGATATCTACTGTTATAGTTTATCTTGCTGAGGTTCTGTAGTTGCGGTGGGGAGTTATGTTTCCCTCTAGGACAATTGTTCAATTGTCTCACTCCGCTGGTTTACACCCTTTTTAGGTGGTCGAGGTAGACGTGGTCGTGGTCATGGTGTTGCGGCCGAGCAACTTGACGAGAAGTAGATGGCAAGCGATGGATATGCTGCTATTTTGGACATTTTGTAGTAGAGTCTAGAGTCATCCCTGTACTCTCAGATCCTTGGTAGTGTTTTGACGTTGTTTCACGATGATCGACCAATGATGTTTGTATATCGTGATGTTGGCCGGATGCGGGCCTTTATGTATATGAATAGGTGGTGAACTCATGTGATGAATGAACAATTGTTCCTAAGCTATGGACACATATCAGATCTCATGTATGTATATATATATGTGACATGTTTCTGTGCAGGATGTGGACTAGAAAGTAATAGTTTCACAGCTTATCTATTTTCTACAATTGGTTTTAATTAACTCATGTTTTCATAATCTGTGGTTATGGTGATTTCCGCACGTTTTTGCGTAACACCTCATTATCTATATGATGATGGGATGTGTTGCCACAACCTTCGTGGGCATATTTGGTGTCATTATATAATTTTTCTACCGGGGATTGAACTGGATGTCAGAACTGTTGTAGATGATAGTTGTTCCTTCGGGTAGGTTGGTTTCCAGAAGCATCCAGTGCTCATGATAAAGGAATGGGAGTATGAGAAACTTTGGTGTTGTGTGTTGTAGGAAGGAAATGAGCACCACAGTTGTTCCGAAGTTTTTTAGCTTTAATAAGTCGTCCTTCATGTAGGGGGATGCCATATAAGTTGTACGGTAATTTTGTCCGAGAAGGAATTGATAAGCGGCCATTAAGCTTACGGACAGGGACCCTTTTATTTGTAAAGTTTCCCTTAGTGCATTCGCCATAACCAGAATATCGCCAGACATGAAAACTAGGTCATCATTCTCGGCGTAAAGCCTTGACATGATGAGACGAAGTTCATTGTCAGAGAGGGTTGTGTAAGCGGCAAGTTCAAAATCTGGGAAAGTAGGTTCTATGGAAGATAGGGGCACCATATGTGATGAGGATCTCCTGATGTATGCCCCTGATATCAGGTCTATTTCCCCTTTATCTAGTGACAGATCGAAGATGGGCGGGTCCCTTTTTGTTTGCTCGGGGGCTTCGGCTGGTTGTTTGTTTTGCTCCAACTCCTTTAGGGTTTGTCTGAAAGGTCACCTTTGTGGACGTTGGATTGCCGAAAAGAGGTAGTGGGGGACATCATTTGGTGCCATTGTCGGGTCCTTGAAGAACCATCTATCACAAATAAGTTACATGGCATAATGCCCACGTAGGGAGTGAAAGTCTTCGGCGACCAGCTCTGTAAAAGGGATTTCTTGGTTCAGCGCCTGAATGTGATGTATGGTGCAAAAGGCACAATCCCCAGATCCTTCGATAGCTTGGACTGGGGGGCTAATAATTTGGAACCAGGGTTGGTTCCAGTCTTGGCGGAGGGATGGGCACGCAACCCAGATTAACTTGAGAAGCCTGAAAGGTATGCATCGTGCTTCACCTACTTCTTCTCCAACAAAATTTATTATTCCAGCTGGTAGCTCACTGGCACAGAAATTGTATACCTTGGCATCCCGAGCCTCAGTGTCCACAATCATGAACAACCAGTGGTTGGAGATTTGAAAAGGCACTGTTAGATATCATTCTTTCCGTGCTAAACCGGCACACAACCACTCTATTGACTTTGCTCGTATTTCTTCGTATAGCAGGCCGATAGATAGAGCAGGTGAGGTGTTGAAAACTGGTTGCTGTTGTTGGGAGTCTCTGTAGACTTCTATACAGTTGGCAAGTAGGACGCGGAAGATTTCCATAGACATATCTGTCTGGGGTCGCAGGATGTTGCGGAAATCTTCGCGCGTCAGCTTGCGCTTGGTCTTGGTATTGTGGTAGATGATGTCGCCCCTCTCTTTGGCATCGTCAACAATAGTGTTCAGGATAAAAATGTCTTGGGCATCTAGTGTTGAGATAGCCACCATGTCTAAATCATGCATTTTATGGGGTAGAGGTGGTGGTGGGGGTAGCTCTTGCACAAGGGGGGATGAAGGCTGCTTCAAGTTGTCCATGAAATTTTGCGGGGCTTCATCTAAGTCAGTATCAGAAGCAGAATTGAGTGTGGAAAATTGCTCGAGTGTGGAAAATTGTATCTAGAAATACTCTTTCTGATTTTTCCTCTTCAGGGGGAAGGGTACCGATTGCTCGAGTGTGGCAAATTGTTGAGCTGTTACAGCTTGTAGGTTTGTGTTGGTTCCTGATATAAATTGATGGAATTTAGCAAAAGCCGCATCTTTAGCAGATTCCCCCAAGGATCCCATAGCGGAGTAATCAATGAATTGGTCCCAATAGGATCTGTTTACATTTTCATTATGGGCAGGGGACTTGGGATCATGTCCACCATCTTGGTGGTCTTTGTCATTTCCTTTTTGCGGTGGCTCTGTTCCTCGGCTGGGGCCTGCTCCAGCATTGTCTGGCTTGTCAGATTTGTCATCCGAGGAGGTGGTATCGTCATTTGAATCTGCGGAGGAATCAGAGTCATTGTCCTCTTCGTCTTCTCTTTTTTCATCATTTGCTGCTTTGGCAGCTGTATTCTTTTGTGTTACTTTTTTGCACTACCGATGGATTGATTGGAGCTCATCAAACGCCACTTGCACATGCTCGTGTGTTTCGAACAATGTGTCGTGTGTTTCCTTGAGATCAGAATAGTGTCCTTCGGCAGAGAGGAGGCACGCTGTAAGATCTGTTACTTGAGCATGTAGCTGGTGAAGCATGGTGTTTTTTGACTCCTCTTGGCGTTTGTGAAGCAGTGTGAGGGTGTTGTTGATGTCGTCCAAATGCGTGCTTAGAGCAGTTTGTTGCTGCTTAAGCTCACGCAGGGTCTCAGACAGGGGTTGAGTATGTACAGAGATCCTATCAACTTGCTTAGTCAGTGCTTCATGTTGGCTTTTTACTCCAAGGATCAGCTCAGGCAGGTGTTTGTAGTGGTCATCGATGCGATCGACTTGCTTAGCCACTATATCCTGTCGTTGTTGAATACTCCGGAGAATGCCTGGCAAGGCATTATTCTGCTCGTTGATCTTGGTGTCTTGTTCAGAAATACCCTGCACACATGAAAAAATAGATTGCATTATGTTAGAAGGGTCGGTGAGGAGGTTTCGGATGGTGTCGAATTGACGTCTGAATTCCTCACTGACATTTGAAAAAGGGACCCCAGATGCAGAAGGGTGGTATGATTGGGGTCGAGGTGGAAGGGTGGTAGTGTCTTGCAGAAGAGACACTATTGATGGTCCCGCGAACTGCGTGGTGACCGTAGATGGGGTCACCAGCGGTGTCGGGGTGGTGGTGGATGGGAAATGTGGTGACGTTCCTGGTGAGAAAGGTAGGAATGATGATGCTGGGGGAAACTCGGTGGGGTTAGAGGTGAAGGTGGAGAAGTCGGGTGTTGTAGTGGAGAAGGGGGTGCTAGAAGTGAAGAAGGGTGAGTTGGGGAAAGATGAGGTGGACATCATTGTAGGAAATGATGGGAGAGTGGTGGGTTGTAGAAGGGTGGATGATGGTGGGGTGGAAGTAGAGGGTGTGGTGGTGGGTGGTAATGTGGAGGGGGTGGTGGAGGCGAGCTCAACATTCAGACTCCTGATGAAAGAGTCGATTGATGAGGTGGTTATGTTTTCTTCGGGGACGGGTTCGGCCTCTGGATTTGGATTTGAAGTCGGTGTCCCCGACAGCTGTTTTGCCGGCAATTGCCTTCTGGAAGGTCATTTTATAGGAATTTTTGTTGATCGGGCTGTCGGGGTGGTGATACTTAGCTCAGTCCGCCCTGCTTGGGTTGTCTTAGCTTGTACTCTGACTGGAGCTAGGAGTTTGGTAATCTCTTCATCAACAAAGAGAAGTTTGTCTTTGTCGTAGTCTGCTAGCTCTAGAAGCGGTAATAGGGTCCTGGAAGATTTGACAGTTGGGCAAAAAATGTAATGTAATTTGGCATCCTTTTCTTTGATAATGTAGGAAATTTTCAAGGTCTGTTTGTTTGTAAGTATGTCTCCCTTGATCTTCATGCAGCGCGGAAGTAATCTGTCCATCCTTAGATATTTGATTATCGAAGTTATGTGCCCACCCATGCAAATTTCTTTCCCTAATGCGTAGGCGGAGAAATTTTGGATCAAGTGTCGGCCAATATTGACCGATTTTCCATGCAGAATCGACCATAGAAGAAAATGGTCAGTGGTGATGACATTTCCACCCTCCGATCTGGGGAAGAGCGCACTAGTGAGGATCTGTGAAGTGTACGCACAAACCCAGAATAGATATTGGAGGCTTTGCATGTCTTTGCCTCATAGGTTGGGAACCCTATTAATGTTTTCCAGAAGGTGTGTCTATTGAATTGTGAGTTTTCCATCCCTGTAGCGTTGGCCATCTTGAGGTGCTCTGGGTTGTCGATGAAGATTTCATTTAGAAGATTTTCTATTATAGTGATGTCGTTGCCAAAATGTTTGGTGACCATCATGCGGTCACCTCCGTCCCTTGCTTTGTGTGCAATGTCCACCGTTTCTTTGGTGAGATGGGTAAAGAATTTTGTGGTGGGTTTGATATATGATATTTCAGGGACAAAATAGAGTCTGGAGAGGTTAGCGTTGTCTAGAATGGTGAGGATTCTATCGTAGATCCCCATCTTGAGTAGTACGCTGGAGCAGACGTACTTTGTTGGTTTGAGAACTTTGTCAATGGATGGGATGGTGTAGATGTAGAGATTTTCTGGTGGTGGTGTTGTAGTAGTGATGGGAGGGAAAGAAGGAACAATGATTATGGCGGGAGCGGCAACGGAGGTGATGGTTGGTGGAATGTTTCCTGTCAGGGTTTGCTCCTTTGTAGTGATAGGATGAACCTGCTTCCTTGCCCACTTCTTGGGTTGCTGAGCTGTGGTGGCTTCCTGGGCCAACCTTTTTCCTTTAGATTTTTCAACTGGCGACTCTTCTTCGGAGTGTGGCTCATATTCAGAGCCTTCATCATCACTAGAAGATAGTTCTTCCACTTCTTCTTCAGGTGCCTCAACTAGGCACTTGTTAATGCGGTCAATTTCACATAGGACCACCATGATGTTGTCCTTTGGAGGGGCCTTTCCAGTCTTGTTATAGTTATCTATGACCTGTTGGAGCTTGGCTTGGTCCTGTTGGAGTTGCTCCTCAGTCCAGAAAGGTGCATCTTCACTTCCGGTTAGTTGCTTTGCTGGTGCAGCCATTTCTGAAAGTAGGAAAGTCATATGTTAGAAAGAGAGGTTTATTTAAAACAAAAAAATTGGGTTTTTGTATGTGTTTATGTGAAGCAATGGTTTTGAAAAGAAAAAATGGTTTCAAGACCGTTTGGTCCCAAACGGTTTGAGGATCATTTGATTCCAAACGGTTTGAAGACCGTTTGGTCCCAAACGGTTTGAAGACCATTTGGATCCAAACGGTTTGAAGACCGTTTGGTTCCAAACGGTTTCAAGACCGTTTGGTCCGAAATGGTTTCAAGACCGTTTGGAAGATAGAACGTCGGCGAGCAGCCTGTGACGAAGATGATGATAAGCATGATGATGGTGACGGTGATAGCGGCGGCGGCGATGGCAGAGGCGGCACTGTCGGCGGTGGCGAAGGAGGTTGCGGAGACGAAGAAAATAGAGGCGCATCTACCTTGCAGTTGTTGGTGAGGGCGATGACGAAGCAGGAGTTGCCGACGGTGGCGGGGGTTAAAACGGTGCTAGCGGCGACGAAGAGGGGTCACGTGAGATGTGCTCGGGAGATGGAACAGTGCTTGCACAGGGGTTTTAAAGAGCTCGGGAGTCGAAAGGAAGAAGGAGAAGACTGAGGGGGCTAGGGTTATATTTATAGGGATAGGGGGTTGACCCTACAAATTCTCTAGGTCAAACAGTTTAGCAAATGTTTGGCTGCAAACAGTTTCAAGACCGTTTGGCTCCAAACACTTTCAAGGTTGTTTGGCTCCAAATGGTTTCAAGGTCGTTTGGCTCCAAACGGTTTCAAGACCGTTGGGCTGGGTAAAGGGTACATTGATTTTTTTTATGTTTTTATGTTTGTTTTAGTTATGTGAATTTTTTTTTATATATTTTCAGATTAAGATGATGATCCTAAATTAAAAGAAGAAAAGAGAAACTCAGATCTTGGGTTGCCTTCCAAATAGCGCCTGGGTTTTACATCGCTAGCTCGACGGGGTTCTGGTATGGTTATGGTGATGCTGTGGGGTCTCTGATCTCCACAGTTTGTCGGGGCAATTTGTCTTCTGGTGTATAGAATTTCTTCAACCTGTTTCCATCGACAGTCCATTCTCCTTCGTTATTGTCGACAATTATGACAGCTCTAGTTGGGTATATATGCTTTATGGTAAAGGGCCCAGACCATTTTGTTCTGAGTTTTCCGGGGAACAACTTGAGCTTGGAGTTGAAAAGGAGTACTTTGTCGCCAATGGAGATGTCTTTCCTCTTAAGATGACCATCGTGCCACATTGGTTTGCTCCTTATAAATCCTGGCACTTTGATAAGCAGTCATTCAGAGCTCCTCTAGCTCCTGTAGCTGAAGTTGTCTGTTTTCTCCGGCACTTTTAAGATCAAAATTTAGTTGTTTGATGGCCCACCAAGCTTTGTGTTCCAGTTCTACTGGAAGATGACAGGACTTCCCGTATACCAAATGGAATGGGGTTGTCCCGATTGGTGTTTTATAGGTTGTTCGATAAGCCCAAAGGGCATCAGGAAGTTTAGTGGACCAGTCAATGCGATTTCTATTAACTGTTTTTTCTAAGATCGCTTTTAGTTATCTATTTGATACCTCAACCTGACCACTGGTCTGTGGATGGTAAGGCGTGGCTACTTTGTGGTTGACTCCATATTTTTTCAACAGGGCTTCAAAACCTCATTCCAGAAAATGGATCCCGCCATCTGATATGACAGTTCTGGGGACTCCAAATCTGGGGAAAATGATATCTTTAAACAATTTAATCACTGGTTTGGAATCACTGGACAGAGTGGGTACAGCTTCAACCCATTTCGAGACATAATCCACCGCAACTAGGATGTAGGAGAAACCATAGGAAGAAGGAAAAGGGCCCATATAGTCTATCCCCCACACGTCGAAAAGCTCAATTTCTTGTCACATTGTGAGGGGCATTTCGTTCCTTTTGGACATGTTACCAGAAAATTGACATTTGTTACAAGATTTCACAAAATCATAGGAGTCATTTGCTATGGTTGGCCAGAAGAAACCAGATTGCAGAACTTTTATAGCGGTTTTCTTTGCACTCATGTGCCCCCCGCGGGTCCTGAATGGAAATGCTCTAGGATGGGGGTGATCTCTTCTTCCGGTATGCAACGACGGAAAATTGCGTCAGCACAAAGGTGAAACAGGTAAGGTTCATCCCAATAATATTGCTTTATTTCGTGGAGGAATTTCCTTTTGTCATGGTGGGAAGCGGACGGGTGAATGATTCCTGTAGCTAGATAATTGACAATATCCGCGTACCAAGGGAATCCATGAGTAGCCTTCATTAGTTGGTCGTCTGGAAGAGAATCTCGGATAGGGATTTTATCTTCATCTTCAACTTCGATACGACTGAGATGGTCGGCTACGATGTTTTCCACTACACTTTTATCTTTAATTTCCAAATCAAATTCCTGAAGCATCAACACCCAGCGGATAAGTCTGGGTTTGGCATCTTGTTTCTGAATAAGGTATCGAATGGCGGAGTGGTCAGTGTAGACGATGACCTTGGATCTGATCAAATAGGAGCGGAATTTCTAAAACGCGTATATGACAGCCAGGAACTCCTTCTCTGTAGTAGTGTAGTTCTTATGTGCTTCATCTAGAATTTTAGATGTGTAGTAAATAACGTAAGGTTTCTTGTTGATTCGCTGTCCTAACACAGCTCCTATGGCGTAATCGCTTGCGTCGCACATGATTTCAAAAGGTTGTGACCAATCTGGGGCTCTCAGAATAGGTGCAAAAATTAAAGCATTTTTGAGAGTTGAGAAACTTTGCATGCAGTCTTAGTTGAAGATGAACTCAGTGTCTTTCATCAGGAGCTGGGTCATGGGTTTTGCTATTTTTGAGAAATCCTTGATAAATCTCCTGTAAAACCCCGCATGACCCAAGAAAACCCGTACTCCTTTTATGTCCTTTGGTGGCGGCAAGTTTGAGATAACATCTATTTTTGCCTTATCGACCTCAATCCCTTTGTCACTCACTCTGTGCCTGAGGACGACACCTTCAGTTACCATGAAATGGCATTTTTCCCAATTCAGTATGAGGTTCGTTTCCTCGCATCGTTGTAAAACTTGTCTAAGGTTGATTAGACAGTTATCGAAAGAATCTCTGTAAACTGAGAAATCATCCATGAACACTTCCATAATGGATTATGTTAATCCAGCGAAAATGGCAGCCATACACCTTTGGAAAATAGCGGGTGTGTTACACAACCTGAATGGCATTCTTCTAAAAGCATATGTTCCAAAAGGGAAGGTAAAGGTAGTTTTCTCTTGGTCTTTCGGGTGTATGGGTATTTGGTAGAACCCAGAATAACCATCGAGAGAGTAGAAGTATATCTGATGGGCTAGGCGTTCAAGGACTTCATCGAGAAAGGGAAGAGGGAAGTGATCTTTCCGCGTGGATTTGTTTAATTTCCTATAGTCGATGCACATCCTCCACCCTGTCACCATCCTAGTGGGTACTAACTCATTTTTGTCATTAAGCACGACAGTGGTGCCTCCCTTTTTAGGAACAACTTGGATGGGGCTGACCCACTGGGAGTCAGAGATCGGGTAGATTATGCCAGCTTTTAGTAATTTGAGGACTTCAAGGTGAACCACTTCTTTGAGATTAGGGTTCAGCTTCCTCTAATGTTCGCGTGATGGCTTAAATTCTTCGACCATGGGTAGTATGTGCATGCATAGGGCTGGACTTATGCCTGTCAGGTCAGTTATCTTACACCCAATGGCCTTTTTGTGTTTCTTCAGCTCATCCAGAAGCCTTTCTTCCTGGTTTTCTGTTAGGGTGGAACTGATGATAATCGGACATAATTTTTCCTCATAGAAGAAGACATGTTTAAGTCCCATGGGTAGAGTCTTCATCTTAGGAACCTTAGGTGGCTCTGTTGCTTCTAGAATGGTGACAGCTTTGAGTTCCTCAAAGGTGGCTGACAGTGCTTCTTCGTCCTTCTCTAAGTGTTGCAGACACTGTTGAACCAATTCGTTTGCAGAGAATTCAACTTTTGGGTTGGTTAGAACATTCTCTAACTCGTCTGATGGCTCAAATATTTCTAAATGAGACATTTGCTGTATTGTATCTAGAAGAAAGACCTCCTCTTAAATGTTGGGGCCTTTCATGCTGTTGAGAACTCGGAATTGAATTGCTTCTTTTCCAAGTCTTAGAATGATGGTGCCAGCTTCAACTTTGATAAGCACCCTATCTGTGGCAAGGAAAGGTCTGCCAAAAATTATCGGGTGTCTCAGATCTTCCTTGATGTCCATGATGACAAAGTCACACAGGACATAGGCATCTTTGCCTATCCTAACTGGAATATCTTCAATGATTCCAAGAGGTGCAGTGATGGTAGAGTCAGCTAGCTGAATTGTCATTGTTGTGGGAAGCAATTCGGTGAAACCTAATCGTTTGCACATAGAACAGGGAATAATGGATATGTTGGCCCCTAGGTCAGCTAGTCCCTTTTTGGTTGATGCATTTCCAATGCAGCATTGAATGCCGAAGGAACCTGGGTCCTTCTTCTTCTTGGGAATTTTATTGAGGATGATATCAGAGGTGGTTTGGGCAAGTTTGACAGTTTCTTATTCCCCAGTGATGTACTTTCTTGATAACAGGGTTTTGAGGTATTTGGCCCAAGCTGGTACTTCAAAGAGAGCATCAAGGAGTGGGATATCGATGTAAAGTTTCTTCATCGCCTCCTTGAATTTTTGGAACCTGGTATCCATCTTTGTTTCTCGCAGTCTTCCCGGATATGGGATCCTTGGTTTATACTGCAAGATCTCTGGCTCTGTGGACACTTGTTCTTTTTCTTTGCCCTTTACGCTCTCTGAGGACTTCTCTGTTCCTAGCTTCGGGCTCTCATTTGGCATAAAGGTAGGTGTATCATCATCATCAAGAGTGATCCTTGTAGTTTCATGAAGGGTGCGTCCAAATCTCGTAGTAACAACATTCAACTATTCAGGCCTATTCTGTCCATGTCTAGGGTTCGATTCAGGCTACCCTACAAATGTGTCTGCTGGAGGCTTCAGTTGTGCAGCAATTTGGGCTAGTTGAGCTTCTACTACCTTTTGCTGAGCTTGTTGATTGGAGAGCATAGTTTGTTGTGATAGCAGCATATGCCTTATCAAAGTCATCTCATCTTCTGGCTGAGAAGGGGTATTCTTCTAAGAAAGTTGTTGTTGACCTTGTTGAGGTTGTTGCAGAGGCAACGCTAACTGAGGTTGCTGCAACTGAGGGTGCATCTATGGGTGTAGAGGAGGATGAGTATACTGATAGTAGGCGGATGAATTTATGGGGTAGTTGGATCTCGGGAAGTAATTCCTGGGGTTCCCTTGATTTTGATTGAAGTTACTTGGGAACCCAGGTGGCAGCCTATTGGAGGATCCGCCCTGCGTCTAGTGTTGTGGATTTGCGGTCCCAGTAGGGTTCCCGTATTGAAATCCTGGGTGGTTCCTTGGTTGATTAGGATTATAATAAACTTGTCCATGGATGGAATGAATAGAATTGACTTGTTCTGGAAGTTTCTCTTCAGGATGGTCAGTGATTGGTTCATACTGTTGTGGTGGTGGATGCATATCCATCATCACATTGTAAAGAAAACCACATGAAAGAGTTGGATGATCAGATGAATGACATGCTTCATAGGTTCCTGTGGCTGCTTTGACCTGTTGAACCTGAGGGTTTTTCTTCTTGTCAAATTCTCCAAGAGAAGTTTCAAGAGCTTGTTACTTATGAGCTATGGTCTTTAAGGCTTCAGCAATAGCCTTCATCTCCATTGATTCTTTAGCCTTATAGACTTTGAGAATTCCTTTGCCGGCTGATCGTCCCCAGTTGGACTGATTCTCAGCTCCGAGTGTGACTATTTTCCAGGCATCCTCGTAGTTCTTTCTCATAAAATTTCCTCCAGATGAGGAATCCAGAAACTACTTGATGTCATCACTCACTCCCCTATAGAATGTTTCTATTAGTTGGTTCTGGGAGATGCCGTGATGAGGACACTTTCGCAGAAGCTCTTTGAACCTTTCCCATGCTTCAGCAATCGATTCTCCGGGAAGTTGAGAGAAGTGATTAATCTGCCCCATAATCTCGTAAGTTAGTGAAGGGGGGAAGAACTTCTCCAGGAACTTTTCTTCCAGTGGAGTCCATGTGGTGATTATTGGCTCCCTATCAAGTGAGTTATACCAGCTTAGAGCTCTCCCGGATAGAGTGAAGTGAAACAGATGAAGCATTATTGCATTGAAGGCAACTCCGGCCTGTGGGACCAGTCGGCATAGTGCCTTGAATCTCTTCATATGATCCATGCAATCATCTCCAGGACTTGCAGAGAATGAGATGCCTTGCATGATCTGAATCCATTGGGTTCGGATCTCGAAGTTGGGTATGTTGATGATCAGAGGTCGAACCGGATGGTTGTCTTCGTAGTTCTTAGGGACAACATAATCCCTCAACTGCTTGTTCCTTAGTTCCAACTGAGCAGCTTGGTTTGCTGCCTCATTTTCAACTTGGATGTGGGCACGTTCTTCCACACGAATCTCCGCTTGAATCTGAGCACGAGTATCAGCGATGAGTTGTTCTCTTAGAGCGGTGATGGCGGTGTTGACCCTCTCCATTACCAGTGCAGCCTGGCGTTGATCTTCAGCCATTTGTCTGGCTCTTTGGCGATTGAGTCTGATGCGGAGATAGAAGCTTCTCTCTACCTCGGAGTCGTATTCTGGATCAGGGGAGAATCCACGGTTATGCAAATATCGCATACATGTTTTCTACATGAGTAGAGAAAAGAAAACACCTTTTAGATGATGGTCGAGATATAATGAATTCAATAAGATACGGATTAATGATTAAAAGAAAGTGTAAAACCCTAACCAACTAGCAAGATACGAAATGAAATTAAAACGTTCTGTTGTCCCCGTCAACGACGCCAATTTTTGATGGAGCTTCCACTTACGTGGGATTTTGATGCACCACTAAAAATCCTAAAGATGATAAGTCTTTAAGTTTAGCCTTTCTTATACTAGATTAATAACTCCACCCACGTATGCTAAGATACGTGGAAGTCTTATCGTAGTATAGTTAAGGGTCAAATCCTCGGGACAACGGTCTTGTTGCGAGCAACAAGATGAAAAATGTTAGAACTTCACTTAATCTCTTAATAGTAGGCACTTAGATCGAAAGGTTGGTTTTGTTGTTTTAAACTAAGAACATGTAAATTAAAGCAAGCAAGCAAAAATTAAAGATCTAAAACAATGATAAGAAGTCACTGGCGTGTAATCGGTTTTCACCACCACTACACATGGATCAAGACATGCAAAATAAAACGTAACATGCAACAAGAGTTTTAGTCAGTTAGTATCTTCGTAGATTTAGTTTCCTTTCGGAGAAATAACTACAAGAAGTGTGGGAATGATGCAACACCAGCCATCCCCGAACGAATGGTCAACTGCTTTGCATCATTCCCTTCTCAAAGTGTGTTCCTCGACTTACCAAAGTTGTACTTTTATATGTCAACTGATTCCATTTCATAGTATGAAAGTACCACATTTGGAAGTGAGTTTACTCCACTTCTCGAAAGCACTCCTAGATACCGAAACAAGCACATGGTGGATACATGCACCAAGAACCAACATACAAACGGGTTTCGAATCTAATAGTACAAACGTAGATAATTCATACTAAAAGATAAAAGATAACACAAGTTGGTGATCAAGCAACGAGCATTCATTAAACGTTTGATGTTGAACTAAAAAGATAAAATCTCTATATTGCAAATTATGGATTACATTACATGAGATGAAAACATGGGTAGCGGGGCTACTCCACGCACCCCAGTGAGAGATACTACTCGCTCATAACTAGGACAAGGAAGGAGTTAAGAAGAGAGAGAGAGAGAGAGAGAGTCATCCCCACAAAGGAGAGAGGAAAGTCAACCCCTTGGAGAGAGAGAGAGAGACGATCTTCTAGCTTCATAGGTTGCTTGATAATGAGGTCCCCTCTTCCCACCTTCTTTGGCGGAGAGAGAGAGCAGCTTCAAGATGGAGTGTGGATCTCAGACCGGCAGCCCCTGGGCGGAGGATAGAATTTGGATTTGCTCTGGAGTGATAGAGGCAACCTCTGGATGTCTGAAACTTGATGCCCTTCGGAGGACCCCTGGGGTCGTATTTATAGGCCTTAAGTGAAGTCCAAACGGTTTGGTCAGTTTTGGGTCCAAACGGTCTTGAAGACCGTTTGGACTCTGAGACCATTTGGACTCTGAAACCATTTGGTCCCATGCGGTCTCGAGACCGGTTGGCTTCATGCGGTCTCGGGACCATTTGACTCCATGCAGTCTTGAGACCGGTTGGCTTCATGCGGTCTCGGGACCGTTTGACTCCATGCGGTCTTGAGATCGGTTGGCTTCATGCGGTTTCGGGACCGTTTGACTCCATGTGGTCTTGAGACCGGTTGGCTTCATGCGGTCCTGAGACCGTTTGACTCCATGCGGTCTTGAGACCGGTTGGCTTCATGCGGTTTCGGGACCGTTTGACTCCATGCGGTCTTGAGACCGGTTGGCTTCATGCGATCTTGGGACCGTTTGACTCCATGCGGTCTTGAGACCGGTTGGATTCATGCGGTCTTGAGAATATATGGTTCTTTTGTGATTTTTTTTCATCTTTTTCTGTAAACAAAAAGGAGAAAAGTTAATCTAACAATTTATTTGCAATAAAAGAGGATAGCTAGGGATTTTGTCTAATATATCTAAAGAAGAGTGTAGAAAATGGAAGAAGAATACTAAGATAACATCATGAAATTGGAGGTTATCACCCCCCCTAATTTAGAGTCTAGCTTGTCCTCAAGCTAGATAGAGCCGAGGCATGTAATGGTGAGGTGATTTTATTTAGTTAAGATTTCCATACTCTTGCTTCAGTTCTAAATCAGAGATCTCCTGAGTTCTTATTAGAGCTTCTGCTTGTCTTAATTCTTTCAGGTATAGCAAGTTGTGCGGATCTTATGTTTCCTCTAAATCACGTAGCTCATATTGGGACCACCTTTTTCCTGATGTTATTATGTGCATGTCATTGACTCTAATCAGATTTGTACTTATTTTGAAAACCTATCGGAAACTAGAGTGGTTATGAGGGTTGGCTAAGGGCTTTTGTGTAACTCTCCCTTTTAGTGGGAGAGGGCTTATATATGCTTTTAGGAACTCACTACCGGCATGACACATCTACCTTTATGAGGGCAGCTGAATGTACCGGCCGGGCGAGCCCTTTATCAGCCTTTTCATATATTTGGAGACCTTAGGATCTCACTACCGGGCACGACACATCTGCCTTCATGAGGGTAGCTGAATGTACCGGCCGGGTGAGACCTTTATTGGCTCTTCATATAAGTCCTTATGCATGGCACAACTCTCATGTTTTTATTCAACACTCTGGCTTTTATTCAAAAACTCACAGGCTTAGGATTTGGATATTTGGGTTTTTGGTTGGGCGGCCAAGCCTCTTTTATTAAAAAGAAGAAAACTATTCTTAGAATTTCTTGACATGCACTTATTTTCTGGTTGGTGGTCCACTTGCGAGGTTCCTTGATTTGGATCTCACTGATTTCCCTCCTGTCCTTGAGAATATTTGGCTTGTTTCAGCTTTGATATTGACTTGTTGAAGAGTCTGATGTAGAACTGAAGCAACATCATGAAAGTCAAGCATGAAGGAAATTTATTAACTCGTCGTTACATGCCTTTCTGCTATTATTGTTCTTATTCTTGAGTACTACTGGATTCTTAAGTCAGCAAGGGTTGATCTTGATCCAAGAGGGATGCTATTCTATATGAGTGGGGTTTATTATTAATAAATCTAAAAAAAAAATGTGTAAAGCAAAGACTAAAAGTGTAAAAGAATTTGTACAAAAATAAGAAGGGAGAATTGTGAAGAAAGGTTTGTAGAAATGATACCTCGCCCTTGTCCAGTGTACTCCCCCCCTAACTTATCACTCACTCTATCCTTAGAGTGTCAAGGTGGTAGGATGAGAAGTACAAGGACAAGGGCATCATGCTTCTGTTAATCCTTTATTTGCGCCATGTGTGCGGAGTAGGTTAGCAGCGAACTTTGCACGAAGGGTGTGGTACTCCACATATGTCATATCCTCTACTGGTCTTTGAAGGGCCATGATGGTGTACATCCAGTAGATGACATGGAAGCCGCAGTCATTTGACTACCAAATTTGCTATGGACATTTGTGGTTGAAGGTTGGGCGATGAAAATGTTCTTTGTCGTAAGCCCTTGTGTGCTGACTTAATAAATTGATTAGTTTGTCTACACATTCCTTCGCCACTACCTCCATGGGCATCTTTGGTGTCATTATATAATTCTTCTGTCGGGGATTGAACTGGCAGTCAGAACTGTTGTAGATGATAGTTGTTCCTTCGGGTAGGTTGGTTGCCAGAAGCATCCAGTGCTCATGATAAAGGAATGGGAGCATGATAAACTTCGGTGTTGTGTGTTGTAGGAAGGAAATGAGCACCACAGTTGTTTCAAAGTTTTTTATCTTTAATATCGTCCTTCATGTAGGGGGATGCCATATAAGTTGTAGGGTAATTTTGTCCGAGAAGGAATTGATAAGCAGCCATTAAGCTTACGGACAGGGACCCTTTTATTTGTAAAGTTTCCCTTAGTGCATCTGCCATAACCAGAATATCTCCAGACATTAAAACTAGGTCATCATTATCGGCGTAAAGCCTTGAAATGATGAGACGAAGTTCATTGTCAGAGAGGGTTGCGCAAGTGGCAAGGTAAAAATCTGGGAAAGTAGGTTCTATGGCAGACAGGGGCACCATATGTGATGAGGATCTCCTGATGGATGCCCCTGATATCAGGTCTATTTTCCCTTTATCTTGTGACAGATCGAAGATGGACGGGTCCCTTTTTGTTTGCTCGGGGGCTTCGGCTGGTTGTTTGTTTTGCTCCAACTCCTTTAGGGTTTGTCTGAAAGGTCGCCTTTGCGGATGTTGGATTGATGAAAAGAGGTAGCGGGGGACGTCATTTGGTGCCATTGTTGGGTCCTTGAAGAACCGTCTATCACAAATAAGTTCCATGGCATAACGCCCACGCAGGGAGTGAAAGTCTTCGGCGACCAGCTCTGTAAAAGGAATTTCTTGGTTCAGTGCCTGAATGTGACGTATGGTGCAAAAGGTGCAATCCCCAGATCCTTCGATAGCTTGGACTGGTGGGCTAATAATTTGGAACCAGGGTTGGTTCCAGTCTTGGCGGAGGGATGGGCGCACAACCCATATTAACTTGAGAAGCCTGAAAGGTATGCATCATGCTTCACCTGCTTCTTCTCCAACAAAGTTTATTGTTCCAGCTGGTTGCTCATTGGCACAGAAATTGTATACCTTGGCGTCCCGAGCCTCAGTGTCCACAATCATGAACAACCAGTGGTTGGAGACTTGAAAAGGCAATGTTAGATATCGTGCTTTCCGTGCTAAACCGGCACACAACCGCTCTATTGACTTTGCTCGTATTTCTTTGTATCGCAGGACGATAGGTAGAGTAGGTGAGGCATTGAAAACTGGTTGTTGCTATTTGGAGTCTCTTTAGACTTCTATACAGTTGGCAAGCAGGACGTGGAAGATTGCCATTGACATATCTATTTGGGGTCGCAGGATGTTGCAGAAATCTTCACGCGTCAGCTTGCGCTTGGTCTTGGTATTGTGGTAGATGATGTCGCCCCCCTCTTTGGCATCATCAACAATAGTGTTCAAGATAAAAATGTCCTGGGAATCTAGTGTTGAGATAGCCTCCATGTCTAAATCATGCATTTTATGGGGTAGAGGTGGTGGTGGGGGTAGCTCTTGCACAGGGGGGATGAAGGCTGCTTCAAGTTGTCCATGAAATTTTGCGGGGCTTCATCTAAGTCAGTATCGGAAGCAGAATCGAGTTCTTCATCTGTATCTAGACATACTCGTTCTGATTCTTCCTCTTCAGGGGGGAAGGGTACCGATTGCTCGAGTGTGGAAAATTGTTGAGCTGTTGCTGCTTGTAGGTTTGTGCTGGTTCCTGATATAAATTGATGGAATTTAGCAAAAGCCGCATCTTTAGCAGATTCCCCCAAGGATCCCATAGCGGAGTAATTGATGAATTGGTCCCCATAGGATATGTTTACATTTTCATTAAGGGCAGGGGACTTGGGATCATGTCCACCATCTTGGTGGTCATTGTTATTTCCTTTTTGCTGTGGCTCTGTTGCTCGGCTGGGGCCCACTCCGGCATTGTCTGGCCCGTCAGATTTGTCATCCGAGGAGGTGGTTTCGTCATTTGAATCTGCAGAGGAATCAGAGTCATCGTCCTCTTCATCTTCTCTTTCTTCATCGTTTGCTGCTTTGGCAGCTGTATTCTTTCGTGTTGCTTTTTTGCACTGTCGATGGATTGATTGGAGCTCATGAAACGCCACTTGCACATGCTCGTGTGTTTCAAGCAGTGCGTCGTGTGTTTCCTTGAGATCAGAATAGCATCCTTCGGCAGAGAGGAGGTGCGCTGTAAGATCTGTTACTTGAGCGTGTAGCTGGTGAAGCTCAGTGTTTGTTGACTCCTCTTGGCGTTTGTGAAGCAGTGTGAGGGTGTTGTTGATGTCGTCCAAACGTGTGCTTAGAGCAGTTTGTTGCTGCTTAAGCTCGCACAAGATCTTGGGCAGGGGTTGAGTTTGCACAGAGATCCTATCAACTGGCTTAGTCAGCGTTTCGTGCTGGCTTTTTACTCCAAGGATCAGCTCGGGTAGGTGTTTGTAGTGGTCATCGATGTGATCGACTTGCTTAGCCACTATATCGTGCCGTTGCTGAATACTTCGGAGAATGCCTGGCAAGGCGTTGTTCTGCTCGTTGATCTTGGTGGCCTGTTCAGAAATACCTTGCACACATAAAAAAATAGATTGCATTACGTTAGAAGGGTCGGTGAGGAGGTTTCAGATGGTGTCAAATTGACGTCCGAATTCCTCACCGACATTTGAAAATGGGCCCCAGATGCGGAAGGGTGGTATGATTGGGGTCGAGGTGGAAGGGTGGTAGTGTCTTACGGAAGAGACACTATTGATGGTCCCGCAAACTGTGTGGTGACCGTAGATGGGGTCACCAGCGGTGTCGGGGTGGTGGTGGATGGGAAATGTGGTGACGTTCCTGGTGAGAAAGGTAGGAATGATGATGCTGGGGGAAACTCAGTGGGGTTAGAGGTGAAGGTGGAGAAGTCAGGCATTGTAGTGGAGAAGGGGGTGCTAGAAGTGAAGAAGGGTGAGTTGGGGAAAGATGAGGTGGACATCATTGTAGGAAATGATGGGAGAGTGGTGGGTTGTGGAAGGGTGGATGATGGTGGGGTGGAATTAGAGGGTGTGGTGGTGGGTGGTAATGTGGAGGTGGTGGTGGAGGCGAGCTCAACGTTCAGACTCCTGATGAAAGAGTCGATTGATGAGGTGGTTATGTTTTCTACGGGGACGAGTTTGGCCTTTGGATTTGGCCTTGAAGTCGGTGTCCCCGACAGCTGTTGTGCCGGCAATTGCCTTCTGGAAGGTCATTTTATAGGAATTTTTGTTGATTGAGCTGCCTGGGCGGTGATACTTAGCTCAGTCCGCCCTGCTTGGGTTGTCTTAGCTTGTGCTCCGACCAGAGCTAGGAGTTTGGTAATCTCTTCATCAGTAAAGAGAATTTTGTCTTTGTCGTAGTCTGCTAGCTCTGGACGCGGTAATAGGGTTCAGGAAGATTTGACATTTGGGCAGAAAATGTAATGTAATTTGGCATCCTTTTCTTTGATAATGTAGGAATTTTTCAAGGTTTGTTCATTTGTAAGTATGTTGCCCTTGATCTTCATGCAACGTGGAAGTAATATGTCCATCCTTAGATATTTGATTATCAAAGTTATGTGCCCACCCATGCAAATTTCTTTCCCTAAGGCGTAGGCGGAGAATTTTTGGATCAAGTGTCGTCCAATATTGAACGATTTTCCATGCAGAATCGACCATAGAAGAAAAAGGTCAGCGGTGATGACATTTCCACCCTCCAATCTGGGGAAGAGCGCACTAGTGAGGATCTTGTGAAGTGTACGCACGAACCCAGAATAGATATTGGAGGCTTTGCATGTCTTTGCCTCATAGGTTGGGAACCCTGTTAATGTTTTCCAGAAGGTGTGTCTATTGAATTGTGAGTTTTCCATCCCTGTAGCGTTGGCCATCTTGAGGTGCTCTGGGTTGTCAATAAAGATTACATTTAGAAGATTTTCTGTTGTAGTGATGTCGTTGCCAAAAAGTTTGGTGACCAGCCTGTGGTCACCTCCGTCCCTTGCTCTGTGTGCAATGTCCACCATTTCTTTGGTGAGATGGGTAAATAATTATGTGGTGGGTTTGATATATGATATTTCAGGGACGAAACAGAGTTTGGAGAGGTTAGCGTTGTCTAGAATGGTGAGGATTCTATCGTAGATCCCCATCTTGAGTAGTACGCTGGAGCAGACGTACTTTGTTGGTTTGAGAACTTTGTCAATGGATGGGATGGTGTAGATGTAGACGTTTTCTGGTGGTGGTACTATAGTAGTGATGGGAGGGAAAGAAGGAATAGTGATTATGGCGGGAGCAACAACGGAGGTGATGGTTGGTGGAATGTTTCCTGCCAGGGTTTGCTCCCTTGCAGTGATAGGATGAACCTGCTTCCTTGCCCGCTTCTTGGGTTGCTGAGCTGTGGTGGCTTCCTGGGCCAACCTTTTTCCTTTAGATTTTTCAACTGGGGACTCTTCTTTGGAGTGTGGCTCGTATTCAGAGCCTTCATCATCACTGGAAGAGAGTTCTTCCACTTCTTCTTCAGGTGCCTCAGCTTGGCACTTGTTAATGTGGTCAATTTCACACAGGACCGCCATGATGTTGACCTTTGGAGGGGTCTTTCCAATCTTGTTATAGTTATCTATGACCTGTTGGAGCTTGGCTTGGTCCTCTCGGAGTTGCTCCTCAGTCCAGAAAGGTGCGTCTTCGCTTCCGGTTAGTTGCTTTGCTGGTGCAGCCATTTCTGAAAGTAGGAAAGTCATATGTTAGAAAGAGAGGTTTATTTAAAACAAAAAATTGGTTTTTTGTATGTGTTTATGTAAAGCAATGGTTTTGAAAAGAACAAACGGTTTGAGGATCGTTTGGTTCCAAATGGTTTGAAGACCGTTTGGTCCCAAACGGTTTAAAGACCGTTTGGAAGATAGAACGTCGGCGAGTAGCCTGCGATGAAGACGATGATAAGCACGATGATGGTGATGGTGATAGCGGTGGCGGCAATAAAGGCGGCAATGGCAGAGGCGGCGCTGTCGGCGGTGGTGAAGGAGGTTCTGGAGACGAAGAAAACAGAGGCGCGTCTACCTTGCGGTTGTTGGTGAGGGCGACGACGAAGCAGGAGATGCCGACGGTAGCAGGGGTTAAAACGGTGCTAGCGGCGATGTACAGGGGTCGCACGAGAGAAAACAAAGGCGCGTGGAGTTTGTCGGTGATGGTGGCGAAAAGAAGGGTTGCGAGATGCGCGGGAACAAGATTCGGGGAGATGGAACAGTGCTTCCACAGGGGGTTTAAAGAGCTCGGGAGTCAAAAGGAAGAAGGAGAAGACTGAGGGGGCTAGGGTTATATTTATAGGGATCGGGGGTTGACCCTATAAATTCTATAGGTCAAACGGTTTAGCAACCGTTTGGCTCCGAACGGTTTAGTGACCGTTTGGCTCCAAACGGTTTCAAGATCAAAAAGAGACACGATCATGATGCAGTTTGCTTAGCGATTCCATGCGACGGGTCTCTATTCTCCATCACACTCTGCTCAAAAAGAGACACGATGAAACATCAAATGAGGAATCCATACAACAGATCCATTAATCAAATAAAGGCGTGATGTATTTGATCTATCTCAGCTATATTGAAGTATATCATCTTTTTCTATTTGAGGGTTTGACATTAGGATTCATAGACTATTCAAGATGAAAAACACGCATTGGCTAGTTTCAAGCATTCTTTTCTTTGGGAATTTGTAACGAAAAGAGGTGATGATCACAGATTCAAAGAAAACCAAAAGCCGACTAGATAAAGGCTTTATTTTTCGGAAGACGATAGAAAGGCGGAAAAATTATGAGAAAGAAACTAGAATGGAAAACAGGAAGCAGTAAAGATAAAGGGTGGAGTGAGAGTCATACCACCCGCCCTCCACCTCGAACTCATAAATTCACTCGTTTCCGAACAAAAATTAGGTTCGAGGTGGAGGGGAAAGGTTGCACAATGTTAACCCGACAGTCCTCTTAGTTGGAAGAAGGTCCGGCAAAGATGTCTCACGATAGTCGGAGCCGAGAACGAGGAAGTGGTCCGAAAAACCTGTTGACTGGGTGGTTGTGGCGACTCGAACGAGTCTTCTAGATGACTTGGATGTACATTTCTTTCGCCTCGTTGTCCTTCTAGAAGTATCCAGAGACCTTCCCCCATCAGCGAGGGAGGTGAAATATAAGCAGTCGAAACTAGAGGGCTATGCGAGAAATCAAGGTTATGTCCATTTGTGCCCTCCAGTTGTGGCTCACCCTCAAAGTTCAAAGTAAAATTGCTTTCTTCAAAATCTAGGGCGACTGATTGAGGGTAGGCCACTTGAACTTCCTCCTGTCCAAGATCAGGTGGTGGATCCGATTCCGGCTTCATTTCGTCACCTGGCTTTTCTTGTGTGGGATATGGTGCCCAGGGTGACGTTTCTTCTTCAGAGGAGTTATTTTGAGAAGTATCATCATCTTTATCAATGTTGAATTTGGTAAGAGCGTCGTTCTTCTTTTCAAGGTTTTGTTTAGAATTTTCCTCGTAGAGCATCCTTAGTTCATCCAAGTAACTAGAAGAGGATTTGACTGGTGAAACGAACTCTTGCTCGGGTAAGGGATTCATGGGATCTTGAGATAGAGGTTCCAATGATGTCTCTTCATGGGAGGGATTAGTCCATGACATGTCATTTTGAGGGCTAAAATCCCCTAATGAACCCATTTCTTCGATATTGGGACTGGTGTATACCATTTCTGAGTTATGTTGTTGTTCCAGTTCTTCTTCATAACACTCCTCCGATTCTATTGAGTGCTCGAGAAAAGTTTCTATGGGAGGAATGGAATCTAGCTTAGGTAATGGACACATCTCAGTTTCATGAATATCAGGAAGGGCTTCTTCAGAGGGGTGTGTGACTATAGAGGGATAGGTTTGTGACTTCTTGTCTTCCCAAGGGTCATTACAAGAGTTCACAGTAAAACTGTAGTTCGTTCTAAAGTCAAGAGATGGCTCATGTTCCTCTTCATAGTGCACTATCGTCTCATTCAAGTGACTAGAAGGAGATTCAACAGAAAGATCATGCTCTTGTTTGAGGATTGGCTCTGTCTGGACTTCTTGTGATGGCGGTAACTTGGGTAACATCATCTCATGAATAGGACTGGTCATAGGATTGTCATCTTGAGACCTGTCATCCTCCCTTGATTCTGTTTCATCAGTGAAAGTGGTATGGTCCATTTCTGGATCAAGATATTGATCAGTCCCATCCTCAAAGTTTGTTTCTAGATCAGTCGAATGATCAGAAATTTCTTCACAAGGAAAAATCGGATCCTGTTCCAGAAATGGAGTCATTTGAGTCTCTTGCAAAAAGGACGTCTCCTTATCTGAATCAATCACATATTCGTCTAAGTCTGACTGTGGAGGAGTGTAGGGTTCTTGTAACGTAGACCCTTTTTCTTTGGAATTTAATGACAAGACAGTTGAAGTTGAAGAATATTTGTCGTATAAGGAGTCAATCATTGCTGATTGCCCCTCAATCCTTATGGTTGGATCTGGATCTATGGAGGGAGAAGATGGACAGACACTGAAATTTATCCCCAAATTGTCTTCCAATTGTAGAAAATCTTCAGATTGGCTACTCATTCTTTCATCTAAGAGCATAGTGCATGAATCATTATTCGAGTCAGACCTTGGCTCAAAAAATGATTCTTTTTCTTGTGATGTTGTGAAGGAATCATCCTTGAGTTCAGTCATTAACTTTGAGGATGATTCCTCACCTTGCATTGATGCTTGAAGATCATTGGAAGGCACCCCCCACATGATGTCATAATCATCATTGTAATCTACATGTGGACCAGGGATGATCTTAGTTAAAATTTGTGGCTGTTCTATATGTCGGTCAGAAGCATTGGCAAGTTGTGTAAGTTGATCAAGATTGTCAATCAACTTCTTGATCGAGGTTGTCTGATCAGCTAGTTGTTGGGCCATTGATAACTGTAAAGCTCATAGTTCTTCCATCGATGTGTGTTGCTCTTCATTGAAAGGCTCTTCACCACACCCGTTGGATTGATCATGATAATAGCCCTCCTCATCATAGTATTGATTTGCGTTGTTTTCCAAATTCCCTCCTACAATGTAGTCTATGCTTCGAAATCCACCACAGTTAGATTTCTCGTAGTAGCCCCCTGGTTGATACGGATTATAACCTGTGTTATATCCATAGTTGTATGGAGTGGCTGCTCTGAGTTTCCCAACTATGCAATTTGTTATTACTTGGCATAATGCCATCACGTAGTGAGGATGAACGTTGAAATAGTTGATCGACGCATGAGAATAGTCGCCACAAAATTGACAACTATTGGTTGGTGGCAATGACTGCTTCATTTTTGAAGAGAATTGGTACCTGGAATCAGAGAATGAGTTTATCAAGTTTGACCAACCACTTCAAATCCAAGATGATATGCAAGATTAAGTCCTTTACTTTTTAGGTTTTTGAAGAGAAAAAAGAAAAACCCTAGAGAAACCTAAATCGACACGAAATTCAAAAAAGACGATTCTTATACCGTTGTCCCCAGCAACGGTGCCATTTTTTGATGGAGTTAAAACTTACACCAAAAGATTACTCTTCCAATGGAAGTCCTAATATGCACCAAAAACCCTAGAGAGTTGATGTCCTCTTTAGGTTTACCTACAACTGGTGCTAGATAAATGCTCCAACCCCACGAGAGTGTGGAAGCCTTATCATAGTACAGATTTAGGATCGAACCCAAAGGACAACGTTAAGAATCTGAGTGTCTTATCTTGTTTCCTATCAATCTAAGTTAATCATCTAAGACTAGTAGTTTGTTTTGAGTTATTTAACCTAAACATGAAAAAGTAAAGGCAAGAATAAAAACTAGTTTAATGATTAAAATCTAAGATTAGCAAATGATGATGGATCACTGGGGTGATGCGGGTGTTCGCCACCACTACACATGAATTGTACTTGTACCAAACATTGCAAAACTTGTAAGCAAGACACATGGATGTTGTACAAAACCGATGTCTTATAGGACAAGAGCAATGCACACATCCTTCACGGGTTGAGTAACTCGCATCCGGTATGTATCTACGTGTCAATGAAGATATGTAGTCTCTGAAGAGAAAATATTACTCAACCTCGTGAAACATGCATCGGAAAACTAACAAGCAAGCGATAATCACCAAATCGATTAGTATCCTTATAGACTATCACTCTTTCAAGGATATAGCTATGAGGAACGTGAGAGTGTTGCAACGTCAGCCATTCCCGAATGAATGGTCAAGTACTTTGCACCACTCTCTCCTCAGAGTGTGTTCCTCGACCTGTCAAGGTTGCACTTTTGTACGTCAACTGATTCCATTTCATAGTACAAAAGTACAAAAATGGAGGTGAGTTTACTCCACTCCTTAGAAAGCGTACCCAAATACCGAAACGGATGCGCGGTGGATACACACACCAGAAACCAACACTAAATAGGTATTCGAGTCTCAAGAGCGGTCGTAGACAAACCACAACGAAAGACAATAGATGCATACAAGAACACGGCCAACATTCCAGCATGTATGAAACGATTTAGTATTGAATCAGAATGATAACATCTTTTTAGTACAAGTTACAAAACACGGGCAGTGGGGCTAGTCCCCGCACCCCAGTGAATGGAACTACTCGCTTCTCATAGAGGGAACAATAAAGAAAGATAAGAGAGAGAAAGAAAGCATCATCGGAGTAGAAGAGTAGATCTGTGACAGCTCGGTGTAGATCGTCGCAGTCTTCGGGACTGCTCCATTGTGGTCGATGACATCCGTCTCTCCGCCTCAATCCTCGTGTCTACCTCTGAGATTGTACAGGTAGAATGTGGTGGAGCTATGATGGAACAATGGTGGAGGTGGGATGGCGATGGAACAGCCTTCTAGATCTGTCCCCAGTCTGGCTGCTTTCCAGATCTGTGCTCAGACTGGGATCCTGGAGTTGTGTGTGAAGTTTGGTCAGAAACGGTGCTCGGGCAGCCTGGCGGCGTCCCGGACTGCCCCCAAAATAGGGACCCTACTGGTCCTATTTATAGGCCTTGGATGACTAAACGGTCTTGAGACCGTTTGGTGTCAAACGGTCTTGAGACCATTTGCTGCCAAACGGTCTTGAGACCGTTTGCTACCAAACGTTCTTGAGACCGTTTGCTACCAAATGGTCTTGTGACCATGGTGCCAAACAGTCTTCTCTAATATCAAACGACGTCCAACGACCTCGATTATCCATTCTTGCAAACGATCTGAGATCGATAGCTCCTCCAAATGATCTAGAGCCGTAAGCACCTCCAAATCGTTTGGGACTTCGTGCTCTTCCAAGCAGTCTGGGGTTGCGAGTCATTGCAGGTCGGCAGTGCTCTAGATGAGGAGGGTGATGGCGGTGGTCATGGAGTCTCGGAGCAGCAGGTTGAAGAAATAGCAGCGTCGGGAGGTAGGGGATGACGCACCACAACCGTGTTGAGGTACCACGGTCGTGGTGATGCTGCTATCCATGGTCGTGCTGCCTTGCACGGGCGTGGTGGGTGAAAAAAATCGAATTTGTGAAGTTGGGCCACGGCCGTGGCACCCCACCACGGTCGTGGTGAAGCTACAGCTCCACGGTCGTGGCGCCTTACACGGCCGTGGCGGGTGAGGACTTGGCCCTGTGAGCGATGCGCCACGGTCGTGGCGAGACTAGCACAGTCGTGGCCGATGAGCGCCACGATCGTGGCGTTTCCGACACGGTCATGGTGAAAGGAGGCTTGACCCTGTTGATGGTGCGACACAGCCATGGTGTGATAACACGATCGTGGCCGTGGCTATGGAGCACGGGCGTGGCTGTTCACCACGGCCGTGGCGAGTGCTCTACTTCATAATTTTGACTATTTGCTGCACAAGCCTGGGGTTTTGAGGACAGAATGCACAGTTGATGTTTGATTGGATGATTGAGGGTGATCTGCAGAGGGAAAGGAGAGTGTGTAAGGGATAATAGCATCAAATGAGCTAGTATTTAAGACTATTTGAGCATTATTTATATGGGAATGAAGAAATACTCAAAGTAAAGCAAAGAAAAGGTAATTTAGTCATAATAAGGTATAAAAGCCCTAAAATTGGTGACTGTAATGATGAATCTGGAGGATTCATCAGGTTTCAAGATCATTTGGCTCCAAACGGTTTCAAGGTCGTTTGGCTCCAAATGGTTTCAAGACCGTTTGGCTGGGTAAAGGGTACTTTGATTTTTTTATGTTTTTATGTTTGTTTTAGTTATGTGAATTTTTTTTTATATTTTCAGATTAAGATGATGATCCTAAATTAAAAGAAGAAAAGAGAAACTCAGATCTTGGGTTGCCTCCCAAATAGCGCCTGGGTTTTACGTCGCTGGCTCGACGGGGTTCTGGTATGGTTATGGTGATGCTGTGGGTCTCTGATCTCCACAGTTTGTCAGGGAAATTTGTCTTATGGTGTATAGTATTTCTTCAACCTGTGTCCATTGACAGTCTGTTATCCTCCGTTATTGTCGACAATTATGACTGTTTGACTCCATGCGGTCTTGAGACCAGTTGGCTTCATGTGGGCTCGGGACCGTTTGACTCCATGCGGTCTTGAGACCGGTTGGCTTCATGCGATCTTAGGACCGTTTGACTCCATGCGGTCTTGAGACCGGTTGGCTTCATGCGGTCTTGAGAGTGTATGGTTCTTTTGTAATTTTTTTCGTCTTTTTTTGTAAGCAAAAAAGAGAAAAGTTAATCTAACAATTTATTTGCAATAAAAGAGGATAGCTAGGGATTTTGTCTAATATATCTAAAGAAGAGTGTAGAAAATGGAAGAAGAATACTAAGATAACATCACGAAATTGGAGGTTATCAATAAGACCAACAGTTGTCTTCATTTCACCTTTCAACAGAAGCAGCTCATCCAGCCAACAAGGGGAACTACCGTGTTCTTGCTTAAAGAGCTTCCAAATCACACTGGTGAACAGGCACTTGAAAAGAAGATGGTCTAAATCCTCTCCTTCTAATTGACAGAGTATGCATCTAGCAGTCAAAGAGTAACCAGTTCTCCTCAAATAGTCACATGTGGGTACTTTATTAAGAAAACATCTCCAGATGAAGCAGCAACAACTTCTAGGAAATTTACTTTTCCAAACCCACATGGACCCCTTCGATTTCATACCTTTCTTCCTAATAAGCTCCCAACCATCTCTTAACTTGAACCCCATCCTCCCATTAACCAGAATGTGATCTTCATTATCATTTAGAAAGGCCATGCTTGAAACCACAGCTCAGATGGCATCACCTCCTCTGATATCTGGAATACTTCACCTCTTATCCAGAACACATGAAAAGATAGAGCAATTAAAGCCTTTACCCATTCTGAACATCAACTGCTCATCACACAGATCCAAAAGGGTTTTCTTATTTGGGAGCCAAGGATCCTTCCAAAACTGGAATCTCTTACCATTACCAACCTGAAACATGGTATACATTTTCAACAAATTCCTCATGCCCATCAGTCTCCTCCACAACCAAGGAGCATTTGACTTACTCCCAACAGACCAGATAGATTCCTGCTTGATGTACCGTTCATGTAGCCACTTCACCCAAAGAGTTTCTTTGTTGCTAGTGATGTCCAAAGATTTTTCAGCAGACCAGCCTTAGACCAGTCCTCCACCAAACGGACACCTAAGCCCCCTTCACTTTTAGGTCTACAAATGGACTCCCAAGAAACTGTGTGAAGGTGCTTTTGCTTGTCAGAATCATTCCATATAAAGTTTTTCATATGCTTCTCAATATATAGAATGATAGATTTAGGGAGGGGAAAGGCAGAAGACCAGAAAATATGGTCAGTAGAGAAGGTTGAAATCACTAACTCCATATGCCCTGCAAAAGAAAGAAGTTTACCTTTCCAAGAATCCAACTTCCTCCTAATCTTATCAGTAATGGGTGCACACATAGCCTTCGTAAGCCGACCAGTGAAAAGAGGTAGACCAAGATACTTAACACGAAGAGCAACCCTCTCTATGCCCAAAATATAAGTGATATCATTTTGAAGAGTATCAGCTCCTTTACTTAAGAATAGCTGACTTTTGGCATTGTTGAGACTCAAACTTGAAATAGAGAAAAACGTTTGTAAGACTCTCTCAACCTGCTAAGCATTGGACTTGTTCGCTTTGGAAAAGAGAAGAAGGTCATCCACAAAAATGATATAAGACACCCCAAAATTCTCAGAAGCCTTGAGAGGATTTATCCAATCAAAGTTGATGACAGAATCAATAATAGAAGAGAATCCTTGCATTGCAATGACAAAGAGATAGGGGTCTAGGGGATCACCATGGCGCACCCCATTTGTAGCTTCAAAGGAACTATATGGGGACCCATTGATAAACATTTGGAAGGAAGCCGAATTAAAACACACCTGTACCCAAGATAGCCAGCATGGAGGGAACCTCATCTTCTCCATAAGAAATAGAATATAATCCCTTCTTACCGTATCATAAGCTTTAGAAAGGTGATAACCTCCTATTTTAGTAGTTTATTTTAGCCTTTTTCTTTAGTTTTCCATACTTTCTCTTAGATAAACTAAATAGAATCATTAAACCTCCTTACTTTATTGCAGTAAATAACTTTTCCTCTTTTTCATTACAGAAAACACAAAAAAATTCACAAAGACTCCTCACGGTCCCAAGACCGCGAGAAGGCTCACGGTCCCAAGACCGCGAGAAGCCTCACGGTCCCAAGACCGCGAGAAGCCTCACGGTCCCAAGACCGCGACAAGCCTCACGGTCCCAAGACCGCGAGGAGCCTCACGGTCCCAAGACCGCGAGGAGCCTCACGGTCCCAAGACCGCGAGGAGCCTCACGGTCCCAAGACCGCGAGGAGCCTCACGGTCCCAAGACCGCGAGAAGCCTCACGGTCCCAAGACCGCGAGAAGCCTCACGGTCCCAAGACCGCGACAAGCCTCACGGTCCCAAGACCGCGACAAGCCTCACGGTCCCAAGACCGCGACACGCCTCACGGTCCCAAGACCGCGACAAGCCTCACGATCCCAAGACCGCGAGAAGCCTCACGATCCCAAGACCGCGAGAAGCCACTTGAAGCCTATAAATAGGACCTCAAAGGTCACTTCAAAGGGGATCGAATTCCAAGACGCCCAAAGGCTGCCTCTCCAGACCCAGAGCATTCTGATCTTCTGTCCACTACCCCAAGGCTGCTAGTTTTGGGATCCGTGCTCATCATCAAGCTTCCTTCTCTCTCTTTTTTTCCATCTCTTCAACAAAGAAGGTGGGAAGAGAAAATCCTTCATCAAAGCAACCACGAAGTGCGAAGATCGTTGCTCTCTTCACCAAGGGTTCAACCTTCCCTCCTCCGTGGAGATGACGTTCTTTCTCTCTCTTCTCACCTCCTTTGCCATGAGCGAGTAGTTTCTTTCACTAGGGTGCGGGGAGTAGCCCCGCTACCCATGTTTTCATTTCATGCGATGTAATTCAACAACTTGTAATAAAGATACTCTTCCTTTCAGTTTGACTTCAATCGCTTAATGAATACTAGTTGCTTGATCATCAACTTGTGTTACATATTGTCTTTTGGTATGAATTGTCTACGTTTATACCCTTAGATCTAAATATCGATTGAATGTTGGTTATGGATGTATGTAGTCACCATACGTCTGTTTCGGTGTCTAGAAGTGTTTTCAGGAGTGGAGTAAACTCACCCCCATCGTTGCACTTTCATACTATGAAATGGAATCAGTTGACGTATGGAAGTGCAACCTTGGTAAGGTCGAGGAACACATTTCATGAAGGAGTAATGCAAGGCATGTGACCATTCGTTATGGGATGGCCGGCATTGCAATACTCCACACTTCTCGTGGCTAGTTATCCGAAAGGAAGCTAGGACTACAAGATACTAACTGATTTGACCCTTTTTGCAGGTTGTTTTATTATGTTGCATGACTTGATCCATGTGTAGTGGTGTGAAACCCGATAACATCCTAGTGGTTTTTATCATTTGTTTACAACTTTAATCTTTACCTTCTTGCTTTGCTTTCCTCGCATTTAGCTTTAGAACCAACATCAAACTTTCGATCTAAATATCAACTGTTAAGTAGTTAAGTAGAACTAAAACGTTTTCCATCTTGACTTCGTCAAGACCGTTGTCCCGAGGATTCGACCCTTAACTATACTACGATAAGACTTCCGCGTGTCTTAACACACGTGGGTGGAGTTCTTACCATAGTACTAGCAAGGCTAAACCTAAGGATTCATCACCTTAGGATTTTTAGTGGTGTTGCAAAACTCCATCAAAAATTGGCGCCGTTGCCGGGGACAACGGAACTTTTTAGTTTTTTACTTACCAACTTCCTGGTTGATTAGGATTTTACACTTTTTCTTAATAACAACTCCAATTCTTCTTGATCTTTTTCATTTCCTTCCATTATCCTAACGTGTGATTTTCCTTCTACTCAGGTAGAAAACGTGTATGCAACCCCCGCATAGCATCGGATTCTCCCCTGAACCAGAATACGATTCTGAGGTAGAAAGAAGTTTTCACCGAAGGAACAGACTTAATCGCCAAAGAGCCAGACAGATGGCCGAAGAGCAACGCCTTGTTGCAGAACGAGTCAACGCCGCCATAGCAGCACAACGAGCACAACTTATTGCCGACACTCGTGCTCAGGTGCAAGCTGAGATCCGAGCTGAGGAACAAGCCCGCATCCAAGCAGAGCATGCTGCTGCTCAACTTGCATTAAGAAACAAGCAACTTCGGGACTACGCAGTCCCAAAGAATTATGAAGACGATCATCCTGTCCGACCACCGATTATTAACATACCACACTTTGAAATTCGGACGCAGTGGATCCAGATCATGCAAGGCATCTCTTTCTCCGGAGCACCCGGAGATGATTGCATGGATCACCTTAAGAGGTTCAAGTCACTCTGCCGACTTGTACCCCAAGCAGGAATTGCAATGGAAGCAATCATGTTACACCTTTTTCACTTCACCTTATCTGGAAGAGCACTAAGTTGGTACAACGCTTTGGATAGACACCCCATCATCACTACCTGGACTCCCTTAGAAGAGAAGTTTCTTGAGAAATTCTTCCCACCTTCGCTAACCTATGAGATAAGGGGACAAATTAATCACTTTTCCCAACCACCTGGAGAAACACTTGCTGAAGCTTGGGAAAGATTCAAAGAACTCCTGAGAAAATGTCCTCACCATGGCATTTCTCAAAATCAACTTATAGAAACATTTTACAGAGGAGTAAGTGATGATATTAAGCAATTCCTAGATTCCTCATCTGGAGGAAACTTTATGAGAAAGAATTATGAAGATGCCTGGAATATAGTTACGCTGGGAGCCGAGAACCAATCCAATTGGGGAAGGTCATCTAACCAACCCAAAGGCGTTCTCAAGGTTTACAAAGCGGAAGAATCCATGGAACTCAAGGCCATTGCTGAGGCTTTGAAGACTATCGCTAGCAAGCAACAAGCCCTCGAAACTTCTTTCGGGGAATATGATAAGAAGAAAAGCTCTCAGGTTCAACAAGTTAAGTCAGCTACTGGAACTTGTGAAGCCTGTCATGCATCCGATCATCCCACATTATCATGTGGATTGTTGTACAATGTCATGATGGATTTACAACCACCTATGCCGCAATATGAACCCATCATCGAGCATCCCGAAGATCAAATGCCAGAGCAAGTTAACTCCATACATTCAATACCTGGCCAAGTGTATTACAACCCAGACAAACCAAGGAACCATCCTGGTTTCCAATACGGGAATCCTGCAGGGACTGCCAACCCACAGCAGCAGGCACAAGGTGGATCTTTTAATAGACAACCACCAGGATTTCAAAATAACTTCAATCAAGGGAATTACAGACAAGGTTTTCAAAGATCTAACTATCCCAGGAATCCTTCTTACCAATATGCCCATTCAGGACTGCACCCTCAGTTGCAACAACCCCAGTTGCAGCAGCCGCAGCAACCCCAGTTGCAGCAGCCCCCGCAGCCACAGTTAACTGCACCTCTACAACAACCAGGACAGCAAGTCACTCAGTATCAACAAAGGGGTAATCTTCCCCAATCATCTGATGAGATATCCTTGATTAGACAAATGCTTCAATCGCAACAAACCATGCTTGCAAACCAACAAGCTCAACAAAAAGCCGTAGAAGCCCAATTGGCGCAGATTGCCGCTCAATTGAAACCTCAAGCCGGCACTTTTGCTGGGCAACCAGTGCACTCAAACAGACCAGAACAACTTAATGCCGTCACCACGCGGTCTGGTCGTGTCCTGCCTGATGTCACAAGAATCGACCATGATGACGATAACGTAGCCATCCCTTCCCCAACAGGGAATTCAAGCAGAGAAACAGAAACTTTTACAGAGAACGAAAAAGAAAAGGAACCAATCTCAGAAGTCCCGCCACGAATTCCTTACCCAGACAGACTAAAAGGGACCAAAATGGACACTAGGTTCCAAAAATTTAAAGAAGCTATGAAAAAGTTATACATCGATATTCCTTTTCTTGATGCCCTTTCCGAAGTGCCAGCTTGGGCAAAATACCTGAAAACCCTCTTGTCGAGAAAGTATATGACAGAGGAGCATGAAACAGTGAAACTTGCTCAGACCACTTCAGATATTCTGCTTAATAAAATGCCAAAGAAAAAGAAGGACCCAGGTTCCTTCGGCATTCAGTGTTCCATCGGAAATGGCTCCAGCAAGAAAGGATTGGCAGACCTAGGAGCAAGCATATCTATTATGCCTTATTCAATGTGTAAAAGATTAGGCTTTACTGATTTGTTACCTACGACTATGACAATCCAGTTAGCCGATTCTACCATAACTGCCCCCCTTGGCATTATCGAAGACATCCCTGTCAGAATAGGAACAAATTCTTATGTCCCGTGTGATTTTGTTATTATGGACATACAAGAAGACCTGAGATATCCGATAATCTTTGGAAGACCTTTCCTAGCTACCGCCCGAGCTCTCATTGATGTCGAAGCAGGAACTATTATTCTGAGACTTGGGAGGGAGGCTTTCCAGTTCAGAGTTCTAAACAGCATGAAAGGTCCAAGCATTCAAGAGGAAGTCTTTCTCCTGGATGCTATTTATCAAATGTCCCAGTTAGAAATGTCTGAACCATCCGACGAATTGGAAAATATTCTTACAAACCCGGATGTCGAATTCTCGGCCAGTGAACTAGTACAACAGTGCCTGCAATACTTAGAAAAAGCTGAAGAAGCTCCGACAGCCACGTTTGAAGAACTTAAAGCCATCACAATTATAGAAGCCACTGAGCCACCTAAGGCTCCAGAAATGAAAGCCTTACCCGAGGGACTTAAACATGTTTTTCTTGATGATGAGAAGCTCTGTCCGGTTATCATCAGCTCCACTCTGGAGGAGGATCAAGAAAACAGACTCCTCGATGAACTGAAGAAGCATAAGAAAGCAATTGGCTATAAAATGACTGATCTGACGGGCATAAACCCTGCTCTATGTATGCACAAACTGCCCATGGTTGAAGAGTTTAAACCATCGCGAGAACACCAGAGAAAGTTAAACCCCAACCTCAAAGAGGTGGTTCGCCTCGAGGTCCTCAAACTTCTAAAGGCAGGCATTATCTACCCAATTTCTGATTCTCAGTGGGTAAGCCCAGTGCAGGTGGTCCCTAAAAAGGGGGGAACCACTGTTGTTCTTAATGACAAAAATGAACTGGTACCCACTAGAACCATTACAGGGTGGCGTATGTGCATTGATTATAGGAAACTTAATAAATCAACACGAAAAGATCACTACCCCCTGCCTTTCCTAGATGAGGTCCTCGAGCGCCTAGCTCATCAGAAGTTCTTTTGTTACCTCGATGGATATTCCGGCTTTTACCAAATCCCGATACATCCGGACGATCAAGAAAAAACTACTTTTACATGTCCCTTTGGGACGTACGCTTTCAGAAGAATGCCATTCGGGCTCTGTAATGCACCAGCTACTTTCCAAAGATGCATGTCCGCTATCTTTGCGGGATTGACAGAGTCTATAATGGAGGTATTCATGGATGATTTTTCAGTTTACGGAAACTCCTTCGACAACTGTCTGCTCAACCTGGTTCAAGTCCTACAAAGATGTGAGGAAACAAACCTCATTTTAAATTGGGAAAAATGCCATTTTATGGTAACAGAAGGTGTTGTTTTAGGACACAGAGTGAGCGACAGAGGGATCGAGGTGGATCAAGCAAAAATTGACGTTATCTCAAAATTGATGCCACCAAAAGACGTAAAAGGAGTCCGTGCCTTCTTAGGACATGCTGGATTTTACAGAAGATTTATTAAAGATTTCTCCAAAATAGCAAAACCAATGACACAACTGCTGACCAAGGACACAGAGTTCAACTTTAACCAAGAATGCTTGCAAAGCTTCACAACTCTGAAAGATGCCCTGATCTCTGCACCAATATTACGAGCTCCAGATTGGTCATTACCTTTCGAAATCATGTGTGATGCAAGCGATTTTGCCATAGGGGCCGTTTTAGGGCAAAGAATCGACAAGAAACCCCATGTCATATACTACGCATCTAAAACGCTGGATGAAGCACAAAAAAATTACACCACTACAGAAAAAGAATTTTTAGCTGTCATCTACGCATTCGAAAAATTCCGCTCATATCTGATAGGAGCTAAAGTTATTGTCTACACTGACCATTCCGCTATACGATATCTGATTCAGAAGCAAGACGCAAAACCTAGACTTATCCGCTGGGTGCTAATGCTCCAAGAATTTGATTTGGAAATTAAAGACAAAAGCGGACTGGAAAACGTCGTCGCCGATCATCTTAGCCGTATTAGAGTTGAGGATGACGACAAGGTTCCTATCCAAGATTCCCTCCCAGACGACCACTTAATGAAAGTTTCTAATGGATTTCCCTGGTATGCCGACATTGTCAACTATTTGGCAACAGGAATCATTCACCCATCCGCATCCTATCACGATAAAAAGAAGTTCATTTACGACGCTAAGCAATATTTCTGGGACGAACCCTATCTTTTTCGCTTATGCGCAGATGGACTCTTTCGTAGATGCATCCCAGAGACAGAAATCACTCCGGTCCTTGAGCACTGTCACTCAGGCCCTACTGGGGGGCACATGAGTTCTAAGAAGACGGCCCTCAAGGTCTTGCAATCTGGCTTTTATTGGCCCACCATCGCTAAAGACGCACATGAATATGTGCGATCATGCGACAAGTGCCAACTTTCCGGAGGAATAACAAGAAGAAATGAAATGCCATTGAACATATGGCAAGAAATCGAACTTTTTGACGTATGGGGAATAGATTATATGGGCCCTTTCCCCTCGTCTTATGGATTCAAGTATATCTTGGTTGCTGTGGATTACGTTTCAAAATGGGTAGAAGCTCTACCAACCACCTCTTGCGATTCAAAACCGGTTATCAAGATGTTTAAAGAGATAATTTTTCCCAGATTCGGCGTCCCAAGAACGATTATATCTGACGGCGGATCACATTTTTTGGAACGGAGCTTTGAAGCCTTATTAAGAAAATATGGAGTCAACCACAAAGTTTCTACACCATACCACCCACAGACATGTGGACAGGTTGAAGTCTCCAATAGGCAAATTAAAGTTATTCTGGAAAAAACCGTCAATCGACACCGCACCGATTGGTCAACCAAATTATCCGACGCTCTATGGGCTTACCGTACAGCTTTCAAAACACCCATCGGAACAACACCGTTTCGATTAGTGTATGGGAAGTCTTGCCATTTTCCAGTTGAATTAGAGCATAAGGCTTGGTGGGCCATTAAGCAACTAAATTTCGATCTCAAAGGTGCTGGTGAATTCCGACAACTTCAACTCCAAGAGTTAGAAGAACTACGAATGACAGCCTACCACAACGCAAGAATCTATAAAGAACAAACTAAGATGTGGCACGATGGCCACATCAAAAGGAAAGATATAATCGTCGGAAACAAAGTCCTCCTATTCAACTCCAGATTAAAAATGTTTCCTGGAAAACTGCGTACCAAATGGTCGGGTCCCTTTACAATCAAACATATTTACCCGACAGGAGCTGTCATTATTATTGACGATAATGGAGGAGAGAGGACCGTCAATGGCCACAGATTAAAAAAGTACCACACTCCAGCAGACAAGTTACCAAGACAAACCACCGAGATTCATGACCCTATAAAGTCAGCATAGCCGGAGCGATAATCTTGTCGAGCCAGCGACGTTAAACCAAGGCGCTTCTTGGGAGGCAACCCAAGGCCTGATTATCACCTTCCCTAGCCTTTTCTTTTGTTTTTAAACACCCTTTTATCTATCTTTGTTTTTCCCTTTTCTTTTGATTTCTTTAAAATCCAAAAATACATAAAAATCCTCTTGATCTTGCGGTCAAACGGTCTGAGAGACCGTGAGGCCCCTCGCGGTCTCACGACCGTGAGGCCCCTCGCGGTCTCACGACCGTGAGGCCCCTCGCGGTCTCACGACCGTGAGGCCCCTCGCGGTCTCACGACCGTGAGGCCCCTCGCGGTCTCACGACCGTGAGGCCCCTCGCGGTCTCACGACCGTGAGGCCCCTCGCGGTCTCACGACCGGGAGGCCCCTCGCGGTCTCACGACCGGGAGGCCCCTCGCGGTCTCACGACCGTGAGGCTCCTCGAAACTTATAAATATACCCCCCCACTTACACACCCCTCTTCTTGATTCTCGAATTCTCGAACTCTCCTGTTTCATTCCGCTCTGACCTTTGTCTCTCCACTCCCGCGCGTCGCTGTTTCAAGTGCTTCGCCGACGACTCGGCTTCATCGCCGTCGTTCTCGACTTTGTCGTCGTCGTTCCTAGCTCGTCGTTGCTCCCGGCTCATCGACAGCTCTGCTGCCGCTACCCCTTCGCCGACCCACCGACCACAGCGACAGGTGACGCATCACTTTTTCTAACTCGCGTTCGACCCCCCCCGTCGTTGTCGCCATCATCGTCTCCGCAGCTCTTAGCCAACGAACGGCCGCGCGGTTCGTCTCCCGCGCGGTCCGTCTTCCTCGCGGTCTCCAGACCGTGAGACCCCTCGCGGTTTGTGACCAAACGGTTTAGACACCGTTTGGGAACTTTTGTGTAATCATGCAGCACTTATCGCAGTGCACTCCTTTGCAATTTTGTCTTGATATTGTCTAGCAGATTCATTGCTAGAATTGCAAATTTCATCTACAATATCAAGACACAATTGCAAAAGACTGCACTGCGACATCAATAAAGCCCCTGAGTCAGCGCTACATCAATAAAGTTTTCGTCCTCCTCCCGGTCTCACGACCGTGAGGCCCCTCGCGGTCCCCAGACCGTGAGGCTCCTCGTGGTCTCACGACCGTGAGGCTCCTCGCGGTCTCCCGACCGTGAGGTCCCTCGCGGTCTCACGACCGTGAGGCTCCTCGCGGTCTCCCGACCGTGAGGTCCCTCGCGGTCTCACGACCGTGAGGCCCCTCACGGTCTCCAGACCGTTTGAGACCAAATGGTCTCTGGACCGTTTGCACTAAATCAAACTAATAAAACTCAAATTCAAAATTTTTACTTTGTTATAATTTCAAACTTGAAGATTTCTAACTTTTGTTTCTTATCAATTATTTCAGAATGACTTCACCTGCTAAGCAAGGACCAACAGACACTCCTTTCTGGACAAAAGAGCAGCTCATTACTGAACGAGCAAATCTGCAAAGCCTAGTTGACGACTTCAAAAGGACTGGAAAAGTCCCAGCAGAAGTAAACCTGACTGCTGTTTTGAAGGACATCAAGAGAATCAACCGCTGCTTAGACGAAGAACCTTCTGACGAGGCGGTCAACGAGACCTCATCCGACGAGGCCTCCGAATACCAGCCTTCCCCTGAGCAAGAATCCCCCACTACAAAATCTAAGGGGAAGAGATTGGCTCAAGAACCAACAACTGACCCCACATCTAAGAAGAGAGCCAGGAAGCAGGTCAACCCTGCCTGTGCAAGAGAACAACTCTTAGCAGAGTACATCCCACCACCCTCCACCACCGTCACCAACCCTGCCACAATAACTGTTCCTATCTTTCCTCCCATCACCACCACAGCACCACCACCCGAGAACCTTCACCTCCAAACCATTCCCCCCATCAGCCAACTCCTTAAACCAACCAAATATGCCTGCCCCAGCATACTGATGAAGATGGGGATCTACCACAGAATCCTCGCCCTTCTTGACAATTCTAACCTCTCCCGGCTCTGCTTTGTATCGGAAATTTCCTACTCTGAGCCAACTACTGAATTCTTCACTTACTTCAACAAAGAAGTGGTGGACATCTCGCATAAAGAAAGGGACGGTGGTGACCGTAGAATAACCTCCAGAATCTTCAACAATGAGGTAGTCATCACCGAAAATCTCCTGAACAAAATTTTCATTGACAATAAAGACCAGCTGCAGAAAGCCAAAGCTGCTGGCACAGACCACCCCAGTTTCAACAAGCATAAATTCTGGAAGTCTTTAACGGGGTTACCAACCTTCGATCCAAGGACAAGCAAGGCCTCCAACGTTCACTCTGGCCTAGTGCGCACGCTACACAAAATTATAGTCGGCGCATTTTTTCCTAGATCCGAAGGGGGCAATATCTCCATATCCGACCTTTTTGTCCTCTGGTCAGTCCTCAACGGATTTCCTGTCAACATCGGACGGCACATGCTGATCAAGCTCTCCGCCTTCGCCCTCGGGAAAGAAATCTGCACGGGTGGTCATATCACATCTATCATCAAATATCTCAAGATGGATAGACTTCTACCCAAATGCAGCCCAATAAAAGGCGACATTCTTACCAATGAACAAACACTAAAGAACTCTCACATCTTAAAAATTAAGGATGGGAGGCTGCACTACGCTTTCTGCCCCACAAAATCTTCACGAACCCTGCTGCCACTTCCTGAGCTTGCGGACTATGATAAAGACAAGCTCCTGTTCACAGATGATGAGACCGCCAAAATCATCGCTTCACTCAAAGCCAGAGAAAAGAAAACAAAGGAAGGGCAGGCAGAGCTTAGTATAACTGCCCCGGCAACTAAAACAGCAAAGCTCCTAGTCAAACGACCTTCCAGAAGGCTCGTCAAAACTCATGAGCTATCCGGGACACCCACATCGAAACCTAATCCTGAATCTGAACCCCCCCTCCCCGACGAACATATTACATCCTCATCACTAGACTCTTTTATAATGAGTCTAAATGACGAGCTCAATACCACCTCTCCACCCTCCACCACCCCAATATCCACCACCCCACCACCATCAACCACCCTTCAATCTTCCTCCGCTCCACCTTCCTTCACCACCCCTCCACCACCTCCACCCTTCTTTACTTCGGGCACCCCATTCTCCACCACAATGCCTGAATTCTCCTCCTTCACATCCACCGCCTTTCCATCAACATTTCCGAATCCACTTCCATCTTCGGGAATGCCACCATTTTTTCCATTCTCCACCACCCCGACATCACTAGTGACTCCATCTACAGTCACCTCGCAATTCGCGGGTCCATCAACTGTGTCTTTTCCGCATGACACTATCATTCCACCCCAACCCCAGCCACCTCACCCTTCAATCACTGGGGTCCCTTTTACTAACGTCGGTGAGGAATTCGGACGTCAATTTGACACCATCCGAAACCTCCTCACCGACCCAACTAACATTTTAAATTCTATTTTTTCATGTGTGCAGGGTCTAACTAAGCAAATTGCCCAGATCGGCGAGCAGAACCGCTCAATGCCAGGCATCCTCCAAGGAATCCAACAACGTCAAGCTTCAGTGGCCAAGCAAGTCGACCACATCGACGGCTACTGCAACAACTTGCCCAAGTTGATCCAGGGAGTACAACGCCAGCATGATGTGTTGGCAACACAAGTCGATAGGATTTCCGCGCAGACTTTACCTCTGCAAGAGACCCTACGCGAGCTGCAGCAACAACAACAAGCTTTCAGCACGCGCCTGGACGACATCACCACCACCCTCACACAGCTGCATAACCGCCAGGAGGAGTCATCAAATAATGAGCTCATTCAGCTAAGAGCTCAAGCAACAGATCTCACAGCAAGACTCCTCTCGGCTGAACAACGTTTTCTAGATCTTAAAGAAAACCATGAAGCACTGCTCGAAACACACGAGCACGTGCAAGTGGCTTATGATGAACTCCAATCCATCCATCGTCTGTGCAAAAAGAAAGCACAAAAGAAGACAACTAATGACGATGACGATGCTGCTGATAACGATGACGATTCTGATTCTTCAGCAGACTCCACCAACAGTACCTCCTCAGATGAAGACGCTGACAAACCAGATAATGCTGGGGAGGGTCCAAGCCAAAGAGCAGAACCCAGCCAACAAACAGATCACCATGACGGTGATAAGGATCCCAACTCCCCACACCATGATAATGTTCATATATCATATGGGGATCAATTTCTTGACTACTCTGCTATGGGATCCATCGGGGAAGCTGCTAAAGAAGCAGCCTTCGCCGAGTTCCACCAATGCATAATCGGAACTGGCGCCACCCATCCTACAACAGCTGTCTTACCCCTCTCAGAGCCCACCACGAAGGCAAGCTCACCCCTAGACGAGTACGAGTCAGAACGAGTGCAGTTGGATACTGATGAAGAGCTCGATTCTGCCTCGGACTCGGACAATGATACTTTTGGCTCTGAGGAAGCTCCTGAAGTACACCCTTCCCCCCCTCCACAGGAGCTTCCCCCACCACCACCCTTGCCGCACAAAATGCATGACCTTGATATGGCGGCCATTTCCACTTTAGATGCCCAGGACATCTTTATACTGAACACTATCGTGGACGATACAAAGGCAGGAGACGATATTATCTACCACAACACTAAAACGAAGCGCAAGCTGACACGTGAAGATTTTCGCAAAATCCTGCGACCTGGGTCGCCGATGCCAATGTCTATCTTCCGTGTCCTCCTCGCCAACTGTATCGAAATTTACAGAAGTCACAAAAGGAAGCAGCCTGTCTTCAATGCCTCACCAGCCCTATCCTTGGGCCTCCTATACAAGGACATCCAAGAAAAATCCATCGAACGTCTGCGCATCGGGCTAGCACGGCGAGCACGTTATCTTACTGTGCCATTCCAAATCTTAAACCATTGGCTAGCCATGATTGTCGATACAGAGGCTCGGGACGCCACAGTTTATAACTTCTGCAGCACCGAGCTACCCGCCGGCACGATAAACTTTGTGGGTGAAGCAGCCGACGAAGCAAGATGCATACCCTTTCGGCTGCTTAAGCTAATTTGGGCTGCACGCCCATCTCTCCGCCAAGACTGGCGCCAGCCCTGGTTCAAAATTATAAACTCTGCAGTTCAAGCCGCAGATGGATCCGGGGATTGCGCTTTCTGCACCATTCGCCACATCCAAGCGCTAAACCAAGAAATCCCTTTCTCTGCCCTGGTCACCGAAGATTTTCATTCTTTGAGAGGACGTTATGCGATGGAACTCATCTGCGACAGACGGTTCTTCAAAGACCAAACGATGGCACCAGATGATGTCCCTCGCTACCTCTTCTCTGCTATCCAGCGACCACAGCGGCGACCCTTCCGCCAAGCTCTAAAAGAGTTATCGCAATCAAAAGAACCGGCTCCCGCTACCGAGCAAAGCCAGGATGCCAACAACCCGTTGTCTGCCATCACACCATCTTTTCCAGACTTTGATCTCAGTGCTTGCAACGGCCTATCCAGCTACGAACTACGGCTCATTATGTCAAAGCTTTCCGCCACGAATGATGAGCTCGTTTTCATGTCTGGTGACATTCTTATAATGGCAGACACTCTGCGAGAATCTTTACAAATTAAAGGATCCCTCTCTGTTGGCCTTATGTCCGCCTATCAGCTTCTTATCAGACAAGATCACCCCACAGCATACATGGCGTCTCCATATCTGAAGGATGATCTTTTAAAGCTAAAGAACTTCGGCGCGGCTGAAACGCTAATCTCATATCTACAACACACAACGCCGAAATTCATCATGCTACCCTTCCTCTATCATGAACACTGGCTACTTCTGGCAGCAAACCTACCGGACGGAACAATTACAATTTATAACAGTTCCGATAGCCAGTACAACCCACGACAGAAAGTTTACGTCGTAACGCCAAAAACACCCACAGAGGTAGTGGCAAAAGAATGTGCTGAAAGATTAATTGATCTCCTTAGTCAGCACACAAAAGCTTACGCCAAAGAACACTTTCACCGCCCTTCCTTCTGCCACAAGTGTCCCCAGCAAATCCGCCAATCCAACGACTGCGGCTTCCATGTCCTCTACTGGATGTACACCATCCTAGTTCTTCAGAAACCAGTAGAGGATATGACTGACGTAGACTATCATGCCCTGCGTGGACAGTTCGCAGCTAAGCTCCTCCAAGCACCAGGGGCAAGCTCAGGATTAACTGACGCCTAAATGCCCTTGTCCATGCACCTCTCATCCTATCCCTTTGACACTCTGTGGACAGAGTGCATGATAAGTTAGGGGGGAGTGCACTGGACAAGGGCAAGGTACCATTCTTCTCCAACTCTTCTAACTCATTTTTCTTTTTCGCACATCGTTTTCAAATTTTCTTTTCGTACTTAGACTTTTTTCAAGTATTCTTTTTCAATAAAACAACTTCTAAATATAACTTTCATAATGAAAAGTATCACCCTTACCGAAGTTAGAGATAAAGCAGTCCTCATATAAATAATAAGATTAGCTTACAGGCTTGAAATGGCGAATCCACAAAATTCATTCACTAGTGGTTTCTATATTTTTGCTCCAATTCTTTATCCGACTCTCCACAGGTCAAAATCAGGGCAGAAATAAGCCGAGATCTCAAGGATGAGAGGGAAATCAGGCAATTTCCAAGTCAAAAAGCTCTGCAAGTGGACCACAAACCAAATAAGTGCATTCTGAAAAACTTTAAGAACAACTTTCCTCTCTTTAAAATAAAAAAAAGGCTTGGCCGCCCAAAATAAATCCTCATCCCAAAACCCAAGCCTGTGAGTTTTTGAATAAAAGCCAGAGAGACGAATAAAATCATGAGAATTGTGCCACGAATAAGGACCTATATTAAGAACTGATAAAGGGCTCACCCGGCCGGCACATTCCGCTGCCCTCACAAAGGCAGATGTGTCGCGTCCGGTAGTGAAACCCTAAAAGTTCCAAGTATATGAAAAGGCTAATAAAGGACTTGCCCGGCCGGTACATCCAGCTGCCCTCATAAAGGCAGATGTGTCGTGTCCGGTAGTGAGATCCTAAAAAGCATAGACAGCCCCTCCCCCACTCGAAGGGGAGTTACACTTCAAAGCCTTTAGCCAACCCTCATACCCTCTCTAGCTTCCAATAGGTCTTCAGAGAGGTATAAAGTTGATTAGAGTCAACAGCATGCACAAAATAAATGTGGTCCCAAGGCGAACTTTGAGATACGGAAAAATCTGAAATCCAAGCAACTCTCGAAATCCAAAAGGATCAAGGCACGCAATAAGCCTCGATACGACCCCTGGGGAACTCAGGTCAAGAATTGAAGCAAGAGTATGGAAATCTTAATTAAGATCGCCTCTCCATTTCATGTCTCAACTCTATCTAACTTGAGGACAAGCTAGACTCTAAGTTAGGGGGGGTGATAACCTCCTATTTTAGTAGTTTATTTTAGCCTTTTTCTTTAGTTTTCCATACTTTCTCTTAGATAAACTAAATAGAATCATTAAACCTCCTTACTTTATTGCAGTAAATAACTTTTCCTCTTTTTCATTACAGAAAACACAAAAAAATTCACAAAGACTCCTCACGGTCCCAAGACCGCGAGAAGGCTCACGGTCCCAAGACCGCGAGAAGCCTCACGGTCCCAAGACCGCGAGAAGCCTCACGGTCCCAAGACCGCGACGAGCCTCACGGTCCCAAGACCGCGAGGAGCCTCACGGTCCCAAGACCGCGAGGAGCCTCATGGTCCCAAGACCGCGAGGAGCCTCACGGTCCCAAGACCGCGAGGAGCCTCACGGTCCCAAGACCGCGAGAAGCCTCACGGTCCCAAGACCGCGAGAAGCCTCACGGTCCCAAGACCGCGAAAAGCCTCACGGTCCCAAGACCGCGACAAGCCTCACGGTCCCAAGACCGCGACAAGCCTCACGGTCCCAAGACCGCGACACGCCTCACGGTCCCAAGACCGCGACAAGCCTCACGATCCCAAGACCGCGAGAAGCCTCACGATCCCAAGACCGCGAGAAGCCACTTGAAGCCTATAAATAGGACCTCAAAGGTCACTTCAAAGGGGATCGAATTCCAAGACGCCCAAAGGCTGCCTCTCCAGACCCAGAGCATTCTGATCTTCTGTCCACTGCCCCAAGGCTGCTAGTTTTGGGATCCGTGCTCATCATCAAGCTTCCTTCTCTCTCTTTTTTTCCATCTCTTCAACAAAGAAGGTGGGAAGAGAAAATCCTTCATCAAAGCAACCACGAAGTGCGAAGATCGTTGCTCTCTTCACCAAGGGTTCAACCTTCCCTCCTCCGTGGAGATGACGTTCTTTCTCTCTCTTCTCACCTCCTTTGCCATGAGCGAGTAGTTTCTTTCACTAGGGTGCGGGGAGTAGCCCTGCTACCCATGTTTTCATTTCATGCGATGTAATTCAACAACTTGTAATAAAGATACTCTTCCTTTCAGTTTGACTTCAATCGCTTAATGAATACTAGTTGCTTGATCATCAACTTGTGTTACATATTGTCTTTTGGTATGAATTGTCTACGTTTATACCCTTAGATCTAAATATCGATTGAATGTTGGTTATGGATGTATGTAGTCACCATACGTCTGTTTCGGTGTCTAGAAGTGTTTTCAGGAGTGGAGTAAACTCACCCCCATCGTTGCACTTTCATACTATGAAATGGAATCAGTTGACGTATGGAAGTGCAACCTTGGTAAGGTCGAGGAACACATTTCATGAAGGAGTAATGCAAGGCATGTGACCATTCGTTATGGGATGGCCGGCATTGCAATACTCCACACTTCTCATGGCTAGTTATCCGAAAGGAAGCTAGGACTACAAGATACTAACTGATTTGACCCTTTTTGCAGGTTGTTTTATTATGTTTCATGACTTGATCCATGTGTAGTGGTGTGAAACCCGATAACATCCTAGTGGTTTTTATCATTTGTTTACAACTTTAATCTTTACCTTCTTGCTTTGCTTTCCTCGCATTTAGCTTTAGAACCAACATCAAACTTTCGATCTAAATATCAACTGTTAAGTAGTTAAGTAGAACTAAAACGTTTTCCATCTTGACTTCGTCAAGACCGTTGTCCCGAGGATTCGACCCTTAACTATACTACGATAAGACTTCCGCGTGTCTTAACACACGTGGGTGGAGTTCTTACCATAGTACTAGCAAGGCTAAACCTAAGGATTCATCACCTTAGGATTTTTAGTGGTTTGCAAAACTCCATCAAAAGGTCGGCTTTAACACACAAAGATGGAGGGCCATTGGAAGAAGGAAAAGAGCTCAACAACTCGTTTGCCAATAGAATCACATCACCAATGACTCTCCCCTTTATAAAGGCAACTGGATTCTTAGCAATTAGCTTAGGGAAAATAACACTCAGCCTATTAGCCATGATCTTCGTGATGATCTTGAACATAACATTATAGAGGGAGATAGTGAAAAAATCCTTCATATTGGTGGCACCTTGCATTTTAGGGATGAGAGTTATAAAGGATCTATTACACTCTCTCAAAAGCTTCCCAGATTAAAAAAAATCAGAATGGCTTTAGTAACATCTTGGCCATCAATCGACCAACATGTTTTAAAGAACAACCCATTGAAACCATCGAGCCCAGGTGCCTTGTCAACATTTAAGCTTTTAATCACTAAGTCAACTTCCTCCTTAGTTACCCATTGTTTCAACTTAGAAATTTGGGAGTCAAACAACTCAGGTAGAATCCAGTCATCATTCCAAGAAACAAAATTGGACGCAGAAGAGTTGAAAACCCCTTTATAGTACTTCAAAATATGATCAGAAATTGCCTCAATCTCATTTATAACTCTATCATTATCATGTAGGATGTAGATACCATTATAGATTCTTCTAGTCTTAAGGGAAGCATAGAAATAAGCAGAATTCCTATCCCCTTCTTTAAGCCAAATAGCCATTGATTTATGTCTTAAAAAACTTTCCTCCTCTAGTAAAGCCTTACTAACAGCCTTTCTCATCTCAACCAAAGCACATTGCAACCCAACGTCAGCAGGGGAATCATCCACCTTCTTTTGTAGTTCTAGAGCTTCAACTTCAAGCTCTTTTGCTTTCAAAGAAAAGTTCCCAACACTCTCCTTATTCCACTTCAAAAGTGCATCCTTAACAACATCCAACTTTCTGTAGACTCTATACATAGGAGCACCCACATGAGAAGAACTAGTCCACACATCCTCTACGATCTTAAGAAAACTAGGTTGAGATACCCACACATTGATGAATCGAAAAGGGAAGTTTTTCCTCTTAGACATTTGAAGATGAAGAACAATCACCCGATGATCAATGATCAAATTTGAAATAACTTCACCCCACATAGATGGAAACATACTGAAGAAATTCAAGTTACAGAAGGCCCTATCAATCTTGGAAAAAGTACTAACCCCTTTCTTACTATGGCTATCCCAGGTGAAGAAAGCACCCTTAGTAGGGATTTCAATAAGACTAGTGATATCAAGAGATGAAATAAAGTCTAACATACTCTTATTTGTAGGTGGTTGCTTCCCAAGCCTTTCATAAGAAAATCTCACAGCATTGAAGTTGCCAAGGACACACCAGGAGCCCCCATTTGAAAGAGAAATATTATTTAACAACTCCCAAAGGACCGATCTATATGCATCCCCATTAGCACCATAAATAGGGAATAAGAAGAATTGGATACCCTGACTTTCAATAAACAAATTGCAATGAACAATCTGCTCATTTGCAAGGACTTTACTGATCGTGATATCAGATTTTTTCCACAAAATAATAATACAAACATAGTTGTAGAAATCTTCGTTTGTTATATAGCTCGCACCTGGCCACACCTCATCCACAATACCCCCAACATGCTCCCTCTTTGTTCTTGACTCAAGAATGATATAGACATCAACCTTCAACCTTATTATCTCATTGCAAATGCGAGAGAGTTTGTTATGGATCCCTCTCACATTCCAAGCACAAATAGAAAGAGGTCTATCCATTAGGAACAATGATACCCTCCTTCTCCGTACCACCTGTATCATTGACCCCTTCACCCAAATTGGCTTAGAGAGAAATTTTTTTTGGGGATAATTTTATGTTTCTCACAGAAGACACAGGCTTCAAAGCAACCCTCAGAGGGGATTTAGACCTTCTCTTCTGTATTTCCCATTCAGGAGAAGGAGCTAGAGTGATGTTATTACTGCTCTCTTTTGTCCACATTCCTTCAATTACCCTCACTGCATCAGTTCTGCTAGTAGACCCATCAATATTGAGAAACATCTCCTCCACTACATCACTGAATTCTTCCAATTCCTCTTCAGGTAGCTGAGTGCTGACCTTCTTCGGTACCCACACCGTTTTAGCTGGACGAGGACCTCCTACCTACTCAAACACCTTCACATCGACATCACATAGACTAGATTCATGCCCAAAACTATCACAGACACTGTACTTTCCTGGCCTCCATTCATATTCAAATCGAATTTGATCCACTTGTCCATCATCACTTTGAAGCTTTAGTCCCCCTAGAAAAGCAAAAGCAGCCGTAATTAGCACTTGAAGCCTAGCATATTCCATCTGGGTGAACTCTGCAGTGAGTTGATCTGTACGCAATGGATTCCCAATATAGGAACCAATCTTCATAAACATCTCATCATCCCATAACTCAAGATGTAGGTCGTGGATTTTCAACCAAATAGGAATTTCAGAAATCTTCAGTTTCTCCATTGGTTCACCTCGCTCCCATTTCTTGATAATCATTGGTTTCCCCGCAATAAACCATAGCCCTCCATCCAAAGCAGTTGCCATGTCTTCATTGTTCGAGAACATCAACACAAAGAATCCTCTTCCTCTAGATCGGATATCAAGTGAACCTTTGACATTCCACAGTTGAGCTAGGAATCTCACCAATGATGGCCAATGTGGGTTCATGCCTTCTATATAGCCTGCCGTAGTCCTACTCCACCTCTGCATATTTCTATCAGCAATGCTCTTCAGGTATAACAGCTTCCCGTTCTCTACGTGCACATCCAACTTTCTGAAGGGATTCTTAGGTACCTCATTTCTGGATGAGACTAACTCTACCCATGATTTCGCTTCAACCGAGACTCTGATAGAAGATGACCAACTCCATGCTGCCCTTTTCCCAGGGTCCTTTATCTTCACCACATTGCTCAGATCTAAAACATTGTCTGCCTGAGACACTTTTGACTGCGTGACCAGCGGCGCTGACACCCTCGTTGTTTCCCCTAAGATCACCACAGGAGTCGCCCTAACTTCTGGAGCCACCATCAAGGAAGAACTATCAACCCATCACATTACCACATGCTCAAGAGAGTAGTTGACAATTGGCTCTTACTTTCTTCACACCTCCCTTTGCCTTGAGATATGAAGACTTGGGATTCTGACTAGCTTTAGGACTTGTCTTATCTTTGCCATTTCCTTTAAACTTCCCCTTTGTCTTGCTGATCATCATCACAAAATTGGGCCTGTCTTTCTTCATATGTACCTCAGTTGTTCTCAACATGCCCAATAACTCTGTCAATGACTTATCAAAGTCATTCATGTTGTAGTTCATGACAAATTGACTATATCATTCTGGTAGAGACTACAAAATCACTTCAATGTCCAACTCTTGACCGAAGGGGAATCCCACTCTCCACATATCCAATGAGCTTGGGTACATGAGGACCTACTTGGTCACCTTCTGCCATGTTATATTTGAACAATGCATTGGAGATATTGTACCTCTCTTGTCTTTCCTGATCTTAGAACATGATCTTGAGATGCGTGACCATATCAATCACATCCATGTTCTCATGTTGCATTTGCAACTCATAGTTCATGGAGATAGCATCAGACATTTGACATCAACGACATCATCAATATGCTTCTTATAAGCATCCTTGTCAAGCCTTGGTGCATTTTGAGATGGTTCCTCTAGTTCTGGTGTCTCTAGGTCATAGAGCTTGCGTTCCTATGTGAGAAAGATTCTCAACATCTTGAACTAGTCATGGAAGTTGTTCCCAATTAGTTTGTCCTTATCAATGACCGATTGTAGAGAAAAGTGATTGTTTCTTGTTGCCATTTGATTATATAAAAGAATTTGCATTTTTTTCAAAAGATCATTTTTATTTGATTTGATTAGAATTTTGGTGATAATAATTAGCTCTTTAATTAATTATTGTTCTCATTATTTTGTTCAAATTGAAAACCCTAAAGTATCAATCGAAAAATTACAGAGAATAGTTTTCTAATGAGCCAAGATAATGTTTCATCAAATCATGAGTCAACTTTTGTTGATTGCCCACAACTTGACTATCTAGTTAGGAAATCGTGCCAATTGCAATCATATGAAACTCTTGGATAGATGATATGCACAACTCCTTTCCATGATCATCTGAATGCTTCTGAGCTTAGGCTCTCTAAGTCACCAGTTAAGCATGACCCAATAGCTAACACAATAGATATGCACCATGCTTTGTGCAAACCTACATATCTTCCATCACACTTCCACGACATAGACAACACATCACACTTTGTGCAATTCTATTCTTGGTTGATCAAGATTTTCATGTGTGTTGCTAATGGAAATGATCTTAGACTGAATATATTTGATTTGAGGGATTTTATATATATCATATACATACATATAGTGTATCCAATCACCACATATTTAGTATGTATCATATACATCCTATATCCCACAACATAAACATGTAATATAAAACAAAAAGTGATGTTTGTGGTCATGTCTACTTGTAATTACTTGGAGCCATAAGAAATTATTACCACCTAGGTCAATCATCACATCTCGTGTATGAACCTATTGTTGGTGTAGATCTATGCTTGCCAATCAGGGTAGATCGGTTCAACCCTTAAACTATCTGTCTCTCTTCTTGGCCAGTTGGTTGGTCATCACAGATGGTCATCTGGCCGACAGTTCAACCGATGTTTGGACTCCTTCCAAAAGGTCAGTTGAGTCCACCAAGAAATCATATGGCCCCATTTTTCTATCCTCTATGGTCCTACAAATGGCCGACTCATCTCACTCGGTGATGATCATCTCCTTCATTGTTGTAAGAAAAGAAAAACTATCCTATTGCTACTTTATTACATTGTATAAAGACAAACCTCTAGTTACATTTGAGGGGATCAAAGGTAGGAAAGAATTAACCTTACATAAGGATGAGGGAGGTAGAGGTTTGGTACACAAAAGATAAATAGGAATAAAACCAAACCATCCAACCACACACAAATATTGGGTATGGGTCATAATCACGCTACACATCTGCCATCAAAAATGCTTTTAGGGAGACACATGTAAACTGCATATATATATATATATATATATATATATATATATATATATATATGTGTGTGTGTGTGTGTGTGTGTGTGTGTGTGTATGTGTGTATAAAAGTTTGGGATTATGTGGTATTTGATCGAATACACATATGAGACAGTTTAAATATTCACATCATATGCATTAAATAAGAAATTAAACCAAAAATCTGATCATATTAATTATCCTAAAACATAGTAAATTGACGTGGCTCTGATACCACTATTGGGAAATACGGGCACAAAATATAGTAGCAAAAGAAAAAACTTTATCTATCTATATTCCCATACCAACAAGATTGCATCAACTACTATGAAATGGGAAGGATGGTTTAACGAGTTATACTTGGTCCTGGAGGAAGTCCAGCGATAACAACTCGCTTCTAAGCAACTTTTTTTTGAAGTTAAACAGAAAAATTTCATTATGGAGGAGCCATACAACATCTACATGAGGAGAATAACAAACGAAAAGGCCACACAAAGATCAAGAACAGATACAAACCACCACAAAAACTCATATCGGAATCTGATAAAGATAGTGATGTAAAGATCCCTCTTCTCCTTCGCTGTCTAAGACAACTTTCTATGAGGAATACCTTCAACCTGAGTATGTATATGTGATAGAGTACCTGCACCAAGTTGGTGTTACAAAAGGATATTTTTTCCGCACTTGCTGCCATACAAACTCCACAATAAAATTGACCGAGAAAGAAAAATCTACCACGAGAAGAGAAAGCAACGTTGATTAACAACGAGATAGACAAAACAAGAGAATAAACTAAACACAAAGCTAGTAAAGAGAAAGGTGATAGGAAACTCGTCACAACCGGGCTCAACGACAGGGAGGAAGAAGATAGCTGCCTCCAAAGACACCACGCCCACACACTTCCCGAAGAAGAAATCCTACTGATGACGGATGAGAAGAGGTCGAGGGGGAGCGGGGCACCGCTTTGTGGCGGCCAAACCCCCTCCCCCCAGCCATCCGCCTATGGAGGAAGAACCCTAGCGGCGCTAGGGTGAGAGAGCGGGGTACGTTTGGGTTGCTAGTTAAGAAACTTTTTTCTAGTTGCTCTTGGATGGTGGATATGCAGCTCCTAGTCTTCACCACGAACAACAAACAAAATAGCTTCTGCAGCAACTCATGTGGTCTTGCCATGGATTGTAGGTAGACTTTTCTCTCCTAGCAACAACTAAAGAACTGCTACCTCTAGAGTAATCCACACAGACGAACTAGAATTCCTATCGTTCATCTAGAATAGACAGGAAGGAGTTTTCCCTCCCATTGGCGTACTAGTTACCAATGTTCTCTCGCACAATAACTATCCTCATTTATTCTCTCCTGTAGCTATCCCTCCCTTGTTGGACAGGACTTTCTTGGGCTCCAGAGGACAACAACTGTCAGAGAAACTGATTCTCAATTATGTTGTTGTTGTTCTAGGAAGACCCAATACCCTCTATGTAACATTCTCAATTTCACAGCTAAAGTAAGTCTTTAATGTGTGCTTTTCTAGTAAAGGCATGCCAAGAGATGTAATAAACGTAACCATGGCTAGGTATGTAATTAAGTTCACCAAAATGTGTAATACAAGTCATCTGATCAACCAATACACACATAATGACTTAAATGTGTATGATTGAAGTCGGTTGTATATGAATATAAATAAATTATTCTTGTGAACAATAATGTGATGATTATATATAATATGAAGACTTGAGTTATTGGTTCGAACTCTAGACCAACTTAGGTCTCATTATTAAGGAAGTAAAGTAATGTTGGCCTAATGTATCATATAGAAGCTTCCGTTGAGTGAATATTGATTCATGTTTTAGTTCCATAATCGAGAATAGATATTGGACCTTTTGAAAGACCAGAGAATGGTTTGGGGGCCCTAGAACCTTTTTAAATCATGATTGAACCAATTAAGATTCACAAATGGGTCCTTGAAGTACAAAATTGGGAATATAGTATGTAGCCCTCATAATAAGTGTTGATAATAATTTTAGTAGATGGCTGATTAGAATATAAGATGGTGGGAAAAATTATAGATGATTGTGATGTATATAGTGGCCTAGGTAATTAAATTCGTAATTATGATGTTTTTATTTAAAAGACATGTTTGGAGTGGTGGTATATCTAGTTTTTACTTAAAATATTGCTCATGTGAAGTTGATGATAATATAGTATTTACCCCAAAATTTGAAGTCAAACCAAGCTATAGCGTAGGCTATATAAATATTTCTTTGATATGGGCTTTTATGCAAAAAGAAAGAAAAGAAAAAAAATAAAAAATAGGGGAAGCATCGGGCTCCCCCATCCTTTTCTGTGCGCCCGAACCAGGAAAGAACAAAGTGCGAAGAAGGGGATGCCTTGCCCAAGATTCAGACAGCAAAAGCCTATAAAAGCCCTAGTTTTGAGAAGAACAGGAGGACACACCGTCATTTCTAGGGTTCGGGCTCGAAACTGAGAGACAAGAGTGAACCAAGGGAGAGTTATAAGCGGTGGCCGGAGGGGGGGCTGTGAGTTTCGTGGAGCCAAGAAGCTTCGACTTTGACCACCCTACACGCAGAGATGGTTTCGCAATGATTAGGGAGAGTCATCCAGAGTCGTTAGCAACTAGATCTTACACGGTGATGGTCCAGATCAGGAACCCATGGCTGGCGCCACCATGCTCTATTCCTGAACTCGGAACAGGGGATCACGAGGTAGAAGAAGATGGAGGAGCGCCGGCCCTAGGTCTGAGATGCGCCTTAGATGAGGGTCGCCGGATTAGATCTTGATGGCTGAGATTGGCTAATGTTAGGTGAGTTTCAAAAATTCATATCTTGAGCTACAGATCTCGGTTTTGGACAAACAAGAAACCTATGGAAAGCTATTCAAGTGTACTATATTATAAAAATAGTTCTAGAGTATGATATTGATGTCTTCTATTTATTACATTCTGGGTAGACAAAACTATATGATTTTGATGTTTTGCCAATTAAAAATAGTAAGCGCCTTTAGAAATTCATACAAATTTTACTAAATGTGTATTTTGATATTTTTAACATTAATTCAGATCCTGATCTTTCATATATAATGTTTCATTGAGGTTTTTGATATAAACCCTAATAAGGGTATTTTGGGTATTTCACCCATGATATGATTTTTTTAAATGACCTAATATTTTATACATGATCTTACTACATTGTGTGATTACTCTTCTAGAGATTTGATGGATTTTCTTGTGTTATCATATTTGTATTAAGATTTGGACCTGAGTGACCATTATGTGAGGGTAATAAATGATTATCTTGACAATAAGTGGTATATGTATGGCTAATTAGATCTAATATTATTAGCATGATGGTATTATATTTTCCTAACTAAGTCAGTAAGTTTTCTAATATGTGACTATGTTTGGTAATTATTCTCATTATATGAAGTATATGTTCATATTAGTGCATAAGACAAATTATGTTGAGTATAAATATTATAGTAACTACATAATAAGAGTTTATTTTATTTCAACACCAACATTTTATGGTGATTTCAGATTAAAGTTATGTTTAGTCTAAATAAGAACCCTAAGTTGGTATATATAATTAGGAGGATGGGGTTTTGAGATTTAGAAATAGAAAGAGGGAACATGTACTTGGACTTATAGAACTTTGATTATATTCAGGTGATTAAGATTTGGGACAAGAAATCAAAGAGTAAGTTAATGACATCATCAACACAAGAGGTAAGTGGTCCATGCACATGAGTACTCATAGTTTATGTTTAATATGTTTACATGTCTCCTGATAAGAGTTTCATGATCTATGTGAGTTAATGTTCTAAGACTTCAATGTTAAGATTTACAAACAATATTATTATCATATTTCTATATTTATGCAAGTGTAGATACCCAAAGTCTAAAATAGTGATATGTTGCTCAAAATTGTTGTGACTCATGGACCAAGTCCATGAGAAAGTTGAAGAATCATATTCCTATAAGACTTCTTAGAAATGTTTGGAAGTAATGAATACGATTTCAAGATAAGATATGCCAGTAATGTACCCATACTTAGTTGATAATTTCAAATAGCTTTGTATGAAGAATGTAAGTACACATATGTTATTATAATTTCTCATATTTATAGTCATAGTTATGTAGTAAGATTTTAAGTAGAAACATTCTATTAAGATTTCATACATATGTATAGATATAACAACTAGATTCCTTAGAATGGCGGCTGAAGGGGAACTCGGGGGGAGAGGCGGCGATGGCGATGGCGGCACAACTGGGGGTGGGCGGGGATTTGGAAGAGGGCCAGATTCATCTGCGGCTGAAGGGGAGCATCAGAGATCGGAGTCCCACAGGCACAAGGAGTTCCAATCCGAGTTGGACTCTGGAGGCAACAAGGGAGTTAGGGTTTCGGTCCCAGAGATAGGGCTACAATTCCAGTATAAAGGCATGAGGGGAGGACAGGAGGCTGAGTCGATGGACGAGGACAGTGTCGTTAGCACCAAGGGTGGATCGGTGGCTGGAAGCAAACGACCTAGATCATCTGAAGGCACATCACGGCGGGATCCCGTAGAAAACGCGGGTACCACAGGGACGAACGGGAGTCAAGCCTGGAATACGGGAGCAACAGAAAAACCTTCTTTTAGTAAAGTCGTAGCAGGGGAGAACTACGAAGAAGTGAACCCTGATTCTATGATGCTGGAAACGTTATTTGAATCCCATCTGCATGACCATGAGATCTCCCTCAGTCACAATGCCGGAACACCTATACTTACAATCGAAGAGGAGGCAGAAGAGAAGCTTGCCAAACCATGGCAATATGCGGTGGTCGTCAGATTGATAGGAGGTAGCATAGGGTATATGACCTTGCGAGAAAGGATCAAGATCATGTGGAATATCACTGGAAGGTTTAACATGTTTGAACTGGACATGGGCCACTTTGTCGTCCAACTTTCATGCAGGAAGGATTATGAGATGGCTATGGCAGGCAGTCCCTGGAAAATTTTCGGCTGTTGTCTTGTCATATGGGATTGGAACCCTCGATTCATACCATCCAAGGAGATGCCACAGTACCTTGTCACTTGGGCAAGGATTATGAACCTGCCGTTACATCTGTATGTCGATACTGTATTTGAATACATTGGACTGGCGCTGGGGGGGCTGTTCAAAGTAGACGAGCATACTCAAAGGCGCTCCAGGAGAAAATTTGCCAGGTTGGCGGTAGAGGTTGATACCAGGAAGGAGCTGATAAGGTCCATTATAATCAATGACCAGGAGTATGAAATTTTGTATGAAGCATATCCTGACACGTGCAGTGAGTGCAAGGAACTCGGGCACCATAGCACACGTTGCCCACAAAAACAATAGCAAAACGAGCAAGGAAGAAGAAATGATAATAGGTAGAAGGAGAATGATGGGAAAGATGATTGGCAGACGCAAACAAGAAAAGGAAGCGGCAGGAGGGGGAACCAACATAGAGATCGCAATCCTAGAAGGTCGAACAGCAATAACATATTTGAAAACCTCAGCGAAGGAGAGGAAGGGGAGGATGAAGACAACACTGTTAACGATACTAATGGTGAACCTACCACAAACCTGATTCCAAGACAACAAGGAAAAGTATGGCAAAAGAAGAAGAAAGTTGTTCAAAAGAGAACCAATTCAGCGGATGATAAGCGTGAAGCCTTAAAGGACATATCGAATATGTCGGCACAGAAAGACAATGAAGGAAAGGACGCAAACAAGCAAGCTGACAATGGGAAAGATGATGACATCCAAGAAGTACACACCATTGCAGACCCAGACATTGATGAGGTTATAGTGAACGAGAAGGACATGGAGATGATGTCGGAAAAAGCTAGAAAAGAAGGAGAGGAAGGCGAATCTGCTTCTGAAAACCAGTTTGACGAGGACCAACCAGATGGGGGTAGCTCGTCCAGCCGAAAAATCAAAGGCAGCAGTACCAAAATGAAATAGGCAAAGATGCCGCCGCCGTACACACAGAGAAGACGAAGTCCAAGGTTGAACTCAGATGTAATGGAGGTGAGCAACAAGGGCGGGGAATCTAACCCACCCAAATGAAGATCCTTCTACTGATAAACCCGAACTCCAACAACTGTTTAATGCTAGATACAATCTACTGGAATGTTCGAGGAATTGGGAACGATGACACTGTACGAGTTCTTAAGGAGATAATGATCACTCATAAACCGAAGTTAATCACAATCGCTGAACCGCGCATCAGTGGGGAGGCGGCTCAAAAAGCTATCAAATCGCTTGGATTCACTAGCTCACATCGAGTTGAGGCTAGAGGATTCAAGGGAGGAATTTGGGTCTGCTCGAAAGCGACGGATTGCAAAGTGGATATTATCAACTGCCACAGACAATTCGTGACATGCAGGGTGGATGGAGGCACGTATGTTACGTTTGTGTATGAAAATCCCCATATTAGCGTTAGGTGGCTGATATGGAAATACATCGTCGAGATGGGGCACAAGTTTAATGGCCCATGGATCGTTGTTGGAGATTTTAATACAACTATTAATCTTGCTGAGAAGAAAGGAGGGAAGCACTACAACTTTGGTGAAGCTCAGGTGTTCAGCGATACGCTCATGGCAGCTGGGCTGTCGGACATTGGGTTCTCGGGCCTGAAGTTCACTTATAAACATGGTGGTTTGCATGAACGGCTTGATAGAGCTGTTGCTAATGTGGATTTCATCCAGGAGCATGCACATTTCTCAGTCACACATTTGCCTCGTGTTTTCTTGGATCACTGCCCCATCCTAATCAAAGACACTCGCAGAAGCAGGGGTAAGGGACGGTTTAGCACTAAATCCTATTGGGAAGGAAACGAGGAGTTTCAGAAGGTGCTCACACACAACTGGAAAATGGAGCAGGAGTTCTACACGGCTCTGGGTAACGCTAAGAAGCACATCTCTGCTTGGGACCGAAAGCATAGAAAACAAAGGCATGAGAAGAAAGAAAGACTGTTCAACAACACAAACAAACTTCAAGAAATGCAAGAGAAAAGATATGATCCTTGGACTGAAGAGCTTCTTACTACAATGCAGGGAGATATAGCACAAATTCTCAGGCAGGAAGAGGAAGAGTGGAAAAGAAAGAGCCATATCGCGTGGCTGAAGTATGGTGATGATAATACTAAATTCTATCAAGCCTATGTTAAACAGAGAAAGAGAAGAAACTGCATTGATGCACTGAAAGATCATAATAAGAATTGGACCACGACAGAGGAGGAGGTGAAAACGGTGGTTCAAAATCATTTTAGAACCATCTTTACAGCTCCTACGGAGGAGAGGACCTTGAGGTGTAGTGGCATCCCAGGCAACTTCAGGCAGCTCGATGATTGGGAGATACAAATGATGGCCGCTGATCCGACTGTAGAGGAGGTACTACATGTACTCAAGAAATCTGACCCCAACAAAGCGGCAGGCCCGGATGGTATCACCGGGAACTTCATGAGGAAATACTGGAAGATTATCGGTAGCTCTGTCATGCTTACTATTACCAAGGCCCTCAAAGGGGAAATCCTCGCTGATGAGATTTATAACTCCTCTATTGTTCTAATCCCAAAGGTCAATAATCCAGAGAGATGTGATCAACTGAGACCGATTTCTCTAAACAACCTCTGTTTGAAGATGTGTTCTAAGGTGGCAGTGGAAAGATTAAAACGATGTATGCCGGAATGGATCTCGCAAGAACAATCAAGCTTTGTTCCTGGACGAAGAATAACCGATAACATTGCTGTAGTGCAGGAGGTCATCCACCGAATGAGGAGATCCAAGGGGGCTAAAGTTATGGCTGTAAAAGTGGATCTCTCTAAAGATTATGATATGATGTCTTGGGATTTTGTGGAGGATACTCTTAATCATACTGATATTCCTATAAATCTTAAAAGGTTCATCATGAATACTATCAGATCGGGGAAAAATTCGATTATTTGGAAGAACACCACCCTCCCGGAGTTCAAAGCGACAAGAGGCTTGAGGCAAGGAGACCCTCTATCTCCATATTTGTTTGTGCTCTGTATAGAAAGATTAAGCCAAATGATACAGAATAAGGTGAGGCAGGATGAGTGGCGACCTGTAAAGCTATCTAAGATGGGGCCTGCCCTTGCACATCTGTGCTTTGCGGATGACATCATTCTTTTCGCGCAAGCATCCGTGGCCAACATAAAGTCCATCACCGACTGCTTTAAAGAGTTCAGCACTGTTTCGGGCCAGAAGATTTCTGTGGAGAAGACGAGAATCTACTTCGCAGCTGAAGTGAGGACCAGAGTGCGTCGTGCTATCTGTAGATACAGTGGGTTCATTGAGACTTCTGATCTGGGCAAGTATCTCGGGGTGCCTCTGCTACATAAGCGAGTCAATAAGCTTACTTACGGAGATGATCTCACCAGCGTGGATACCAAGATAAACTCTTGGTCGGCTCGGTGCCTCTCCTTGGCGGGAAGAGTATGCCTGGAGAGAGCGACGCTGACGGCGATGCCTACCTACTTAATGCAAACGGATGTCTTGCCGGTTGGGCTTTGCGATCGAATTGATGGCATAATTCGGAAATTTATATGGGGGGGAGGCAGGAAGGAGAGACCCATGTCATTAGTCGCATGGAGGAAGGTTGTCAGCAGCAAAGCTAATGGTGGTCTAGGAGTCAAAACCATGCGTGATTGGAATAGAGTTTTACTGGCAACAAATACCTGGGATGTGGCGAGAAACAGACCCTCGATCTGGTGTCAGTTGATTAGAAGCAAATATGTGGCCTACAAGGAGGGGGATAAGCTGAACCTGTCTAGACTAGTGAAGGCTACGTTGGAAGGTAAAGGCTTCATAACCCAAAATTCATATGTTCAGCTGGAGACGGGGAAGAATACAAACTTCTGGGATGACATATGGGTGAGGTATCATGGGCAGCTGAGGAATATGACTGCTAAAGTCATTCCGGAAGATCTTCAAGATTTACAGGTGAGAAGCATTGTCCTTGATAATAACATTTGGGATGAGCACTTCTTGATGGAGTGGCTTCCTATGCACTGTGTTAAAGACATTCTATGTATTCCACCTCCGACGAAGCAGACTGGGGATGATAATATTGTTTGGAGGCACACTACCACGGGCAAGTTCACTACTAACTCAGCTTATAAAGCTTGCCGCAAGGAAACTGAGCAGATGGTTCAAGGAGAATGGAGGACCATATGGAGCGCCCACATCCCAGCTCGGGTGAAGATCTTCATGTGGACTTTAGCTCACAATGCGATCCTGACGAACAAAAGAAGAAAGGAGAGGATGATGGTGGACGATAGTAGATGTGGCATCTGCATGGCCCAGGAAGAAGATAGTCTTCACGCAGTGAGAGATTGTCCACACGCTAGGGAATGCTGGAAGCTGATCCTGGGGACTAGGATACCTCGTGGTTTCTTCACCGAACTGAACCTCCAGGTCTGGTTGCGCGAGAATCTGAGGAACAAGCTGATCATAGATAAGTTTATGTTCGGCTGTTGGAACATTTGGAATAGTAGAAACAGATAGGTTATGGAGAATAAGCAGCCCGATCAAGAGCATACAAGCAGGACAGTGAGTCTCCAGCTTCGTCTGAATCAGTTAGCTTGGCACCGAGAGGAGGAAGAGGGTCCTGCAACTCAACAGGAGTTATGGGAAGCGCCGATGGAAGGCTGGTTTAAGATTAACACGGACGCCGCCTGCCGGAAGGGAGGCAGCAGCTGTGCTTATATTGTACGAGACTACAGAGGAAAATGGGTGATGGGGAAAGGAACCAAAACTGATGCGAGAGATGCTCTGGAGGCAGAAGTGGAAGCAATCATCATTGCGATGAAGGAGGCTGACAAGCTAGGATGGGAGAAGGTGATAGTGGAATCAGACTGTAAGACTGCTGTCCAGCTGCTTCAAGGTGATGAGGACGAAGCCCCACGATTCGCAGAAGCTCAAAAAGATTATAGGAGGATGCTAAAGTCGAACTGGAAACTCACTCATGCTAAGAGGGATCGCAACCAGCTAGCTGATGGATTGGCTAGCTACCACCAAAAACAAAACTTTGGAGGAAGGTATTACACCTATCCCCCGGACTGCCTCTATGGCAGGTTAGTTAGTGATTGTAATGGCAGTAGTACTGCCATGTTTAATTCTGCACATGAGTTTATTTGTAGAAATAACTTTGTTGATTTTCTCGTAAGAGGAGGGCGGGATGAATAAGAGTACCTCCTGACTTACCTAAAAAAAAACAACTAGATTCCTTAGAATGAATAATATCCAAAATTTAATTACAATATAAGAAAATGAATTTCAGAATATTAAGACATGGTCTACTTTTAGAAATAAAGGTACTGTTGGGATCACAATGTATTGTAAAAATGAGTTCATGATGGCATTATAAGATAATGACACATTAATTTATGATTAGATTGTAATACAATACTTTATAAGATTTCTATTTTGGTATTTAAGGTTTAATATGTATGTTGATATGCAAAGTTTCAGGGTAACATCATATGTTATAAGAAGGATTGAACCATCTTGTCAGAATTGATATTTTTAAATATGTGATACTTATGATACTTTCATAAGCTTGGCTTAAGATACTTTGTATACTTATTATTTCCATATTCATGTCAGATCCTTTCTCATAAGACATTAGACTCATTTATGATATAATTGGTTTAATGAAGTAATCTTACCAAATAAGAGTTTTAGAATAAAGTTTACCCAGATAATGAGATACATGTTCAAATCCAACAATGAATTTAGTTTAGAACTTAAGGATAAGAGATTTAGATTCAGACTTAGACTACTCACTGTGTGAGTAGCCAGATTTTGAATAAAGATACATGATATGGGTTATAGACCCGATCTCAATTATGTGGTAATTGAGATACATGTTTACATTCAGATATAGATTCAGATTCAGATTCAGATTTTAGATTCAGAATTCAGTACATGTTTAGTACTCAGTTTCAGATAAAGATAAACTTAAGATAATTAATTTGAAACATTCACATAATGCATTATATAATAAGTCCTCACCAGAGAGTCCCGGGACGATTCAGAGGGCGCGCTACGCCAGACACTGCGGGTGTCACAGAGGGCATTTATGCCAACAGAGGGCACGTTGTGCCAACAGAGGGTGTGTTGCTCCATAGAGGACACTTTGGTGTCAACAGAGGGCACGTTGTGCCAACAGAGGGTGTGTTGCACCATATAGGACACTTCGGTGTCAACATATGACACTTCAGTGTCAACATAGGAGGACTTATTGTATAATGGTGGCCACAGTCAGATAAAAATCATAAGTAAAAGATATCATAGATTAGATATGCCCATATTCTCATCCATGAGTAATGATGAGAGGGTATTAGATAAGATAAGTAAGACCCATGCACTTTGGCATAGGTCATGAGATCCATGTACCAGGGTACATGTCTCTAGAGAAAGATAAGATAGAAAGATATAAATTTCAGATTAAGAAATAAGAGATTTTATGTTTCAGATTGTACTCAGAGCTTGATAGTAATTTGTCGCTTATAATGTCAATTTTAGATTATTAGTTCTGTACATTTTTAGAATACTCATGCCACTTACTCTAACGACTGTTTTTCCCAATGCATTATTGGGGATGCGATGTCCACAAGATTTGGAGCAGCGAAAGATTTAAAGAATAAGAAAAGGTGTAGCAGGTTTTCAAGCTTGCCTAGTGGGGCGCCATCTACCGAGACGATCCATAGTTTAGACCTCTTCTTTTATGCATGGTCTTGTTATCACAGTATATTAGATGACTTGTTTCCTTTGTCTAAGCTATGTATGAATCAATTTTTCTTAAATGCAAAGTGTTTCATTTACTTTCATTGCAATGATAGTCATGTTTGTGATACCCCAGAAAAAAAATGCTTCCGCTCATGTGATATGAAAATCGGGGTGTTACAATATGGTATCAGAGCAATTTGGTAAATGGCCACTAGGCAAACATGATTCTCATAGTCACCCTAGAGTGAAGAGGTAAGATTAGGGTTTAGGAATAGATACTATAAGAAGAATACCATAACCTAGAGTGATTATGGGTCTTAACCCTAGAATGGATAGGTATCTTTGAGGTAGAAGTCATCCTTGTTTAGATCTAAATTAGCAACCTAAACCTAGCTAATGATGTTTCTTCTCCATTCTCAATGGTTATGGCCAGCCAATTGAGAATTGAAAAGGAATTTCATAAGAACTAGACTTTTATGCATATCTCCTTTCTTACTAGCCCATGTGGTATGGGACACATGTGTTAGTGGGTTAGTGAGGGATAGTATGTCAGGATCCTACATCTTTGGGTATGTGCCTGATCACCGCATATCAAGGAATGTAGGAGTTACCTATAGAACGTAAGATTTCAAAATCATGTACACCTAATGTTAGAGAGTTATGACCATGTTGAGGTAGATGTCCTAAGTATAGAGCCAAGTTTAGTTTCATATACCCTAAGTATGAGATGAGAAGTAGACCAAGGTAATAGATAATACTCACGTAATTTTTTTTATATATATGAAAATACATTACATATCTCTTTTCATGCAAAAGTTTGAACATAAGTGTGCCTTGCAATAAATGAAGAGGTAAGCAGAACCCTAAGGTGGGTAGCAGCCTAGAGAAATTTCGAGGACGAAATTTAGTTTAAGGTGGGTAGAATTGTAACATTCTCAATTTCACAGCTAAAGTAAGCCTTTAATGTGTGCTTTTCTAGTAAAGGCATGCCAAGAGATGTAATGAACTTAACCATGGCTAGGTATGTAATTAAGTTCACCAAAATGTGTAATACAAGTCATCTGATCAACCAATACACACATAATGACTTAAATGTGTATGATTGAAGTCGGTTGTATATGAATATAAATAAATTATTCTTGTGAACAATAATGTGATGATTATATATAATATGAAGACTTGAGTTATTGGTTCGAACTCTAGACCAACTTAGGTCTCATTATTAAGGAAGTAAAGTAATGTTGGCCTAATGTATCATATAAAAGCTTCCGTTGAGTGAATATCGATTCATGTTTTAGTTCCATAATCGAGAATAGATATTGGACCTTTTGAAAGACCAGAGAATGGTTTGGGGGACCTAGAACCTTTTTCAATCATGATTGAACCAATTAAAATTCACAAATGGGTCCTTGAAGTACAAAATTGGGAATATGGTATGTAGCCCTCATAATAAGTGTTGATAATAATTTTAGTAGATGGCTGATTAGAATATAAGATGGTGGGAAAAATTATAGATGATTGTGATGTATATAGTGGCCTAGGTAATTAAATTAGTAATTATTATATTTTTATTTAAAAGACATGTTTGGAGTGGTGGTATATCTAGTTTTTACTTAAAATCTTGCTCATGTGAAGTTGATGATAATATAGTATTTACCCCAAAATGTTAAGTCAAACCAAGCTATAGCATAGGCTATATAAATATTGCTTTGATATGGGCTTTTATGCAAAAAGAAAGAAAAGAAAAAAATAAAAAATAGGGGAAGCGTCGGGCTCCCCCATCCTTGTCTGTGCGCCCGAACCAGGAAAGAACAGAGTGCGAAGAAGGGGATGCCTTGCCCAAGATTCGGACAACAAAAGCCTATAAAAGCCCTAGTTTTGAGAAGAACAGGAGGACACGCGGTCATTTCTAGGGTTCAGGCTCGAAACTGAGAGACAAGAGTGAACCAAGGGAGAGTTATAAGCGGTGTCCGGAGGGGGGGATGTGAGTTTCGTGGAGCCAAGAAGCTTCGACTTTGACCACCCTACACGCAGAGATGGTGTCACAGAGATTAGGGAGAGTCATCCGGAGTTGTTGGCAACTAGATCTTGCACGGTGGTGGTCCGGATCGGGCACCCATGGCTGACGCCACCATGCTCTGTTCCTGAACTCAGAACAGGGGATCACGAGGTAGAAGAAGACGGAGGAGCGCCGGCCCTAGGTCTGAGATGCGCCTGAGATGAGGGTCGCCGGATTAGATCTTGACGGCTGAGATTGGCTAATGTTAGGTGAGTTTCTAAAATTCATATCTTGAGCTACAGATTTCAGTTTGGGATAAACAAGATACCTATTGAAAGCTATTCAAGTGTACTATCTTATAAAAATAGTTCCAGAGTATGATATTGATGTCTTCTATTTATTATATTCTGGGTAGACAAAACTATATGATTTTGATGTTTTGCCAATTAAAAATAGTAAACTCCTTTAGAAATTCATACAAATTTTACTAAATGTGTATTTTGATATGTTTAACATTAATTCATATCCTGATCTTTCATATATAAAGTTTCATTGTGGTTTTTGATATAAACCCTAATAAGGGTATTTTGGATATTTCACCCATGATATGATTTTTTTTAAATGACCTAATATTTTATACATGATCTTACTACATTGTGTGATTACTCTTCTAGAGATTTGATGGATTTTCTTGTGTTATCATATTTGTATTAAGATTTGGACCTGAGTGACCATTATGTGAGGGTAATAGATGATTATCTTGACAATAAGTGGTATATGTATGGCTAATTAGATCTAATATTATTAGCATGATGGTATTATATTTTCCTAACTAAGTCAGTAAGTTTTCTAATATGTGACTATGTTTGGTAATTATTCTCATTATATGAAGTATATGTTCATATTAGTGCATAAGACAATTTATGTTGAGCATAAATATTATAGTAACTACATAATAAGAGTTTATTTTATTTCAACACCAACATTTTATGGTGATTTCAGATTAAAGTTATGTTTAGTCTAAATAAGAACCCTAAGTTGGTATATATAATTAGGAGGACGGGGTTTTGAGATTTAGAAATAGAAAGAGGGAACATGTACTTGGACTTATAGAACTTTGATTATATTCAGGTGATTAAGATTTGGGACAAGAAGTCAAAGACTAAGTTAATGACATCATCAACACAAGAGGTAAGTGGTCCATGCACATGAGTACTCATAGTTTATGTTTAATATGTTTACATGTCTCCTGATAAGAGTTTCATGATCTATGTGAGTTAATGTTCTAAGACTTCAATGTTAAGATTTACAAACAATATTATTCTCATGTTTCTATATTTATGCAAGTGTAGATACCCAAAGTCTAAAATAGTGATATGTTGCTCAAAATTGTTGTGACTCATGGACCAAGTCCATGAGAAAGTTGAAGAATCATGTTCCTATAAGACTTCTTAGAAATGTTTGGAAGTAATGAATACGATTTCAAGATAAGATATGCCAGTAATGTACCCATACTTAGTTGATAATTTCAAATAACTTTGTATGAAGAATGTAAGTACACATATGTTATTAGAATTTCTCATATTTATAGTCATAGTTATGTAGTAAGATTTTAAGTAGAAACATTCTATTAAGATTTCATACATATGTATAGATATAACAACTAGATTCCTTAGAATGAATAATATCCAAAATTTAATTACAATATAAGAAAATGAATTTTAGAATATTAAGACATGGTCTACTTTTAGAAATAAAGGTATTGTTGGGATCACAATGTATTGAAAAAATGAGTTCATGATGGCATTATAAGATAATGACACATTAATTTATGATTAGATTGTAATACAATACTTTATAAGATTTCTATTTTGGTATTTAAGGTTTAATATGTATGTTGATATGCAAAGTTTCAGGGTAACATCATATGTTATAAGAAGGATTGAACCAACTTGTCAGAATTGATATTTTTAAATATGTGATACTTATGATACTTTCATAAGCTTGGCTTAAGATACTTTGTATACTTATTATTTCCATATTCATGTCAGATCCTTTCTCATAAGACATTAGACTCATTTATGATATAATTGGTATAATGAAGTAATCTTACCAAATAAGAGTTTTAGAATAAAGTTTACCCAAATAATGAGATACATGTTCAAATCCAACAATGAATTTAGTTTAGAACTTAAGGATAAGAGATTTAGATTCAGACTTAGAGTACTCACTGTGTGAGTAGCCAGATTTTGAATAAAGATACATGATATGGGTTATAGACCCGATCTCAATTATGTGGTAATTGAGATACATGTTTACATTCAGATATAGATTCAGATTCAGATTCAGATTCAGATTTTAGATTCAAAATTCAGTACATGTTTAGTACTCAGTTTCAGATAAAGATAGACTTAAGATAATTAATTTGAAACATTCACATAATGCATTATATAATAAGTCCTCACCAGAGAGTCCCGGGACGATTCAGAGGGCGCGCTACGCCAGACACTGCGGGTGTCACAGAGGGCATTTATGCCAACAGAGGGCACGTTGTGCCAACAGAGGGTGCGTTGCACCATAGAGGACACTTCAGTGTCAACAGAGGGCACGTTGTGCCAACAGAGGGTGCGTTGCACCATAGAGGACACTTCGGTGTCAACAGAGGACACTTCAGTGTCAACAGAGGAGGACTTATTGTATAATGGTGGCCACAGTCAGATAAAAATCATAAGTAAAAGATATCATAGATTAGAGATGCCCATATTCTCATCCATGAGTAATGATGAGAGGGTATTAGATAAGATAAGTAAGACCTAAGCACTTTGGCATAGGTCATGAGATCCATGTACCAGGTACATGTCTCTAGACAAAGATAAGATAGAAAGATATAATTTCAGATTAAGAAATAAGAGATTTTATGTTTCAGATTGTACTCAGAGCTTGATAGTAATTTGTCGTTTATAATGTCAATTTTAGATTATTAGTCCTGTACATTTTTAGAATACTCATGCCACTTACTCTAACGACTATTTTTCCCAATGCATGGCTGGGGGATGCGATGTCCACAGGATTTGGAGCAGTGGAAGATTTAAAGAATAAGAAAAGGTGTAGCAGGTTTTCAAGCTTGCCTAGTGGGGTGCCATCTACCGAGACGATCCAGAGTTTAGACCTCTTCTTTTATGCATGGTCTTGTTATCACAGTATATTAGATGACTTTTTTCCTTTATCTAAGCTATGTATGAATCAGTTTTTCTTAAATGCAAAGTGTTTCATTTACTTTCATTGTAATGATAGTCATGTTTGTGATACCCCAGAAAAAAAAATGCTTCCACTCATGTGATATGAAAATCGGGGTGTTACACTCTATCTATAGGCGAGTTAGGGCTTGGGTTCCCAGTCTATTTTGGATCTGTATGAGAGTGAAAGGGATCAAAATATCATGAAATTTCACAACCTACAAACCTCCAAACAATCGTCTGGTCACACGATATGGTCACCTCGTACTACCAAATAGTTGTTTGGTAGTTTCCCAATCACATAAAAAATTGACAATTCGATTCCCATTAATGTTAGACATTAATTTCTTGCACCACAAGCAATGTACAATGGAAATGAGTTCCGAAAACTTCCTGAACATTCGTCTGGTCCCAACCGAGCCATCTCACACATGTGAGATGCATGTCGCACTCATCCATATGGTTGTCTAGTGAGTCAAGTTGAGTCAAGTTGAGTCGATCGGTTCACACCTCAGTTTGGGAAGAACTTTTCCAATTCAATTTCTGATTAGCCTGACAACCCAAATGGCCGTCCCAACACTTGAGATGCTTGACTGGCACTCTAGATGGCCATCTCACCCTATGGGATGGTCATTTGGCAATGCAATCAGCGAATCTACTGCGTGAATTGAATACCTATACAGTTTAGTAATCAATCCAATCATCATTCAAGATTACACTACTCTTCTAGATGAGTTCCTATGTGCGTGACCCTATAGGTCCCATATCATGTTGGCGGTGAATGTCCATAACTATCTCATGATATCACAAGTAGAGAGTGGTGCCTAGTCGCACTGGTGCTACCCAAGTGAATGGAAAGTTGGAGAACAACTTAAACCTACAATCTATGTAAGGTGTTGTAGTGATTGTATAATTCATTTCTCTCTGATATCCATGATGAACTTCAAGCATAGAATCATAATTCTCTCAACATTTAATCCATGTTCCTTGAACAAAGAGCAGATTGTGTGAGATAATGTGACCTCAATATCATATATTGATTCACATGTGCATGCCCATGCATTTCTTAGTCTCACGTATGAACTGGCTATGATATCATACTCCAGCAGGAGGGACAAATCCCATCTCTATCACTCACAGTCATCCCCCACGTATCAAAATCACCCAATTATCACTGTTATAACAACCTATATTTCAGGACTGTGTTTGATGATGTCAAAGTGTACCCAACAACATGTGATAAGTACATTGATTTTAGGTCTAAGAATCACAATCACTACCTTCACTATGAGAGATGACTATGACCACTAAAGATGGTTTCCAAGTTTTACTCTCAAGGTGGGTTTGTTCGATACATTGTTCCCTAACATGTATCTCTGTGCTTGGTTTGATATTGCCATATCATGACTGATGGAGCTTCAACTCACGTGGAATTGTGCGCACCACTAAAAATCCTAAATATAGTAAGTCTTTAGGTTTAGCCTTTCTTATACTAGGTTAAAACTCCACCACGTATGCTAGGATACGTGGAAATCTTATCGTAGTATAGTTAAGGGTTGAATGCACAGGACAACGGTCTTGTTGGGAGCAACAAGATGAAAAACGTTTTAATTTTGCTTAATCTCTTAACAGTTGGTATCTAGATCGGATTTCACCACTAGGATGTGATCGGATTTCACCACCACTACACATGGATCAAAACATGCATCATAAAAACATGACCTGCAATAAGAGTCTAAACAGTTAGTATCTTTGTAGATTTAGTTTCCTTTCGGAGAACTAACTATGAGAAATGTGGGAATGTTGCAATGCCAGCAATCCCCGAACAAATGGTCACCTACTTTACATCATTCCCTTCACAAAGTGTGTTCCTTGACTTATCAAGGTTGTACTTTCATACGTCAACTGATTCCATTTCATAGTATGAAAGTACAACGATGGAAGTGAGTTTACTCCACTTCTTGAAAAACACTCCTAGATACCGAAATAGATGCATGGTGGATACATGCATCAAGAACCAACATTCAATCGAGATTCCAATCTAATAGTACAAATGTAGACAATTCATACTAAAAGATAAAAGATAACACAAGTTGGTGATCAAGCAACAAGCATTCATTAAACGATTGATGTCGAACTGAAAAGAAAGTATATCTCTATTGCAAATTATGGATTACATTGCATGAAATGAAAACATGGTTAGCGAGGCTACTCCCCGCACCCTAGTGAATGAGATTACTCGCTCATAGCAAGGACAAAGAAGGGGGCGAGAAGAGAGAGAGAGAACATCATCCCCACAAAGGAAAGAGGAAAGTCAACCCCTTAGAGAGAGAGAGAGAACGTCATCCCCACAAAGGAAAGAGGAATGTCAACCCCTTAGAGAGAGAGAGATGATCTTCAAACTTCACGGGTTGCTCGATGATGAAGTCTCCTCTTCCCACCTTCTCTGGTGATGAGAGAGAGAGCATCTTCAGATTGGCAGCCTTAGGGCAGAGGATGAAGGATGAAACAACTCTGGAGTGGCAGAGGCAGCCTTTGGACGTCTGAGACTTGATAATTTGAGAGGACCCCTTGGGTCTTATTTATAGCACTTAAGTGAAGTCCAAACAGTTTGGGCAATTTTGGTTCCAAACGGTCGTGGAGACCGTTTGGACTCTGAGACCATTTGGCTTCATGCGGTCGTGAGACCGTGTCACTCCATACGGTCTCGGGACCGGTTGGCTTCATGCGGTCTTAAGACCGTGTGACTCCATGCGGTCTTGGGACCAGTTGGCTTCATGCGGTCTTGGGACCGTGTGACTCCATGCAGTCTCGGGACCGGTTGGCTTCATGCGGTCTTGAGACCGTGTGACTCCAAGCGGTCTCGGGACCGGTTGGCTTCATGAGGTCTTGAGACCTTGTGACTCCATGCGGTCTCGGGACCGGTTGGCTTCATGCGGTCTTGAGACCGTGTGACTCCATGCGGTCTCGGGACCGGTTGGCTTCATGCGGTCTTGACACCGTGTGACTCCATGCGGTCTCGGGATCAGTTGGATTCATGTGGTCTTGAGACCGTGTGACTCCATGCGGTCTTGGGACTTTGTGAGGCTTTTTTTATTTTTTTGTGTCTTTTCTGTAAGTAAAAAGGTGAAAAGTTAATCTAATAGTATATTTGCAATAAGAGAGGAAAGTTAAAGATTCTATCTAATTTATCTGAGAAAGAGTAGGGAAAATTGAGGGAAATTGCTAAGATAACATCAAAATATTTGAGGCTATCACCCCCCCCTAACTTAGAGTCTGGCTTGTCAGAAAGTTAGATAGAGTTGAGGCATGTAATGGTGAGGCGATTTTATTTAGTTGATATTTCCGTTCTCTTGCTCCAATTTTAAACCAGAGGTCTCCTAAAGTTGTATCGGGGCCTTTGCTTGCCTTAACCCTTTCAGGTATTGAGAGTTTCTTGGATATCAGGTTTCTTCCATCTCTCGTAGCCCGCGTTGGGACCACTTTCTATTCTATGCATGTCGTTGACTCTGATCAGTTTTATACTTCTCTGAAAATTCTACCAGAAGCTAGAGTGGGTATGAGGGTTGGCTAAAGGCTTGGTGTGTAACTCCCCCTTCAAGTGGGGGAGGGGTTGTCTATGCTTTTAGGATCTCACTACCAGGCACGATACATCTGCTTTTGTGAGGGCAGCTGAATGTACTGGCCGGGCGAGTCCTTTGTCAGCCTTTCATATATGTGGATACCTTAGGGTTTCGCTACTGGGCACGCCTTTGTGAGGGAAGCTGAATGTACCGGCCGGGCGAGACCTTTATTGGCTCTTCGTATAGATCCTTATTCATGGCACAACTCTCATAATTCTATTCAACACTCTGGCTTTTATTCGTAAACTCACAGGCTTAGGATTTGGATTTTTAGGGAATTTGATTGGGCGGCCAAGCCTCTTTTATTTGGAGAGAAGAAAGTTGTTCTTAGAGTTTCTCAACATGCACTTATTTGGTTTCTACTTAATGGTCCACTTGTGAGGCTTCTTGATTTGTATGTCACCTGATGTCCCTCCCTTCCTTGAGAGTGTTTGGTTTATTTCGGCCCTGATGATGACCTGTGGAGAGTCAGATGTAGAATTGAAACAAGAGCATGAAAATCAAGTGAAGATAATTTATTAATTCGCCATTACATGTCTATGTGCTATTCTTGTTATTACTTTTTAGAACTACTGGATTCTAAAGTTAGCTGGGGATTATTCTTCATGAGCAGGACTTATTATCAGGGGAAGTATTTAAAACAAAAACTAAAAGTGCCAAGAAAGCTAAGAATTTTTTTGTACAGATTTGAAAAAGGAGATCGAGAGGGAAGGATTTAGAAGCGATACCTCGCCCTTGTCCAGTGTACTCCCCCCCCAACTTATAACTCACTATGTCCTCAGAGTGTCAAAGTGATGGGTTGAGAAGTATAAGGATAAGGGTGTCAGGCTTCAATTAGTCCTGCATTAGCTCCATGTGCACGGAGAAGATTAGCGGCGAACTTTCCTCGTAATGCATGGTAATCCACATCGATCATGTCCTCTACTGGTCTTCCAAGGGCCATAATGGTGTACATCCAGTAGAGGATGTGGAAACCACAGTCGTTTGACTCACGGAGCTGCTGTGGGCATTTGTGGCTGAAGGCGGGGTGATGAAAGTGTTCTTTGTTGTATGCCCATGTGTGCTTGCTGAGAAGGTCATGTAGTTGGTTGACACACTCCTTCGCCACCTCTTCTGTAGGCGTTCTTGGTGTTGTAGTGTATTGTTGCTGATCTGGATTGTACTGGCTGTCGGAACTGTTGTATATGGTTGTTGTTCCGTCATGAAGATTTGTTGCCAACAACATCCAATGTTCTGAATGAAGGAAAGGAAGCATGATAAACTTCAGAGTCGTGTGTTGTAGGAAGGAAATGAGTGCTTCATTTGTTCTGAAGTTCTTTAGTTTTAGGAGATCGTCCTTCATATAAGCGGATGCCATATAGGTTGTAGGGTGGTTTTGTCCGAGAAGAAATTGATAGGCGGCCATCAAACTCACAGATAGAGACCCTTTGATATGTACAATTTCTCGTAGCGCATCTGCCATAACCAGAATATCGCCAGATATGAAAATGAGGTCGTCTTTCTTGACATAAAGCCTTGACATGATGAGGCGAAGTTCATTTTTAGAGAGGCTTTTGCAGACGCTGAGGTCAAAATTGGGGAATGTTGGTGAAATGGCAGACATGGGGACCATTTGTGAAGATGATCTGTTGATTGTCGCCCCGGTTAGTAATTCGGTAACCCCTTCATCATCTACCAGATCGAAAGAGTAAGGGTCCCATTTCTTCTTCTCGGCAACCTTGGCGGGCTGTTGTTTTCCCAACTCCTCTATTGTTTGCCGGAATGGCCATTTTAGAGGACGTTGGATGGATGAAAAGAGGTAGAGAGGAATGTCTTTGGGCGCCATAGTTGGGTCCTTGAAGAACCTTCTATCACAAATTAGCTCCATGGCGTAACGACCCCGCAGAGAATGAAATCCTCTGTGGCCAGTTCAGTGAAAGGGATTTGTTGATTGAGCGCTTGAATATGACGTATAATGTAGAAAGCGCAATCCTTAGATCCCTCTTGAGTTTGGGTGTGGGGGTTGAGGATTTGGAACCATGGTTGGTTCCAACCATTGCGGAGGGATGGGCAAGCATCCCAAATCAATTTAGGATCCGAAAAGGGATGCATCTGGCCTCCCCGGCTTCTGTTCCAGTGAAATTTATTATTCCGGCTCTTAGTTCAGTGGCGGAAAAGTTGTGCACCTTGGCGTCTCAAGCCGCAATGTCTACGATCATTAGCAGCCAGTGACCAGAGACTTGGAAGGGAACAGTAAAATAGTGTGCTTTTCTGGCTATACCCTTCTACAATCGCTCGATGGATTTGTTTTGTAAGTCTTTATATAGTAGACTCATTTCCATAGCAGGTGAAGCGTTATGTACTGGTTTCTTCTGTTTAGAGCTTCTATAGATTTTGATAGAATTGGCAAGGAGGACACAGAAGATTGCCATCTTCACCGGCGACTGTGGTCGAAGGATGGTGCGGAAATCTTCACGTGTCAACTTGCACAGAGTCTTCGTATTATGATAGATAATATCACCCCCGTCTTTGACATCATCTACGATAGTGTTTAAGATAAAGATATCTTGGACATCTAAGGTATAGACGGTCGTCAAGTCTAAATCATGCATTTTATGAGGTAGAGGTGGCAGTGGGGGAAGCTCTTGCGGAGGGAGAGAAGAAGTCTGCTGCAAATCATCGATGTAGTGTTGTCGATCTTCTTTTTTATCAGGATCAGAAGTAGAGTCAAGATCTTCATCTGTATCTAAGCTGACTCTTTCCAATTCTTCCTGTTCTGGGGGAAAATACACTGATGGTTCTGGTGTAGAGAAAATTGGATCCGGTGTTACTTGTTGGTGACTCGTGCTGGTTCCAAATAAACATTGTTGGAATTCAGAAAAAGCTACCTCTTTGGCAATTTCCCCCATAGATCCCATTGCTGAATAGCCAAGAAATTGATCCCCATAAGACATATTAATGTTGTCATTGTGAGTGGGGGATTTGGGATTGTTATCACCGTCATGGTGATCTTTCTGTTGTTTTGGTGTGGCTCCTCGGCTGGGTCCCTCCCCAGCATTGTCCGGGTCATCAGATTTATCATCTGAGGAGGTGCTATTATTGGAGTCGACTGAGGATTCAAAATCCTGATTGTCATTTTCTTCTTCATCTTCCTCTTCGACTGCCACCTCATCTGTTGTCTTCTTTGGTGGAGGCTTCTTGCACTTCCGGTGGAGTGCTTGTAGCTCGTCGAAAGCCACTTGTGTATGCTCATGTGTTTCAAGCAAAGTGTCGTGGGCTTCTTTAAGATCTAAATATCGAGCCTCGGTGGAGAGGAGTCGTGCAGAGAGATCTGTCACTTGAGTTCTCAGTTGGTTGATTTCATTGTTGGATGACTCCTCTTGTCGGTTATTTAGCTGTGTGAGGGTGGTGTTGATGTCATCCAAGCACGTGCTTGAAGTAGTTTGTTGCTTCTTAAGCTCGCGTAGAGTTTTTGGCAAAGGTTGATTTTACATAGAAATCCTGTCGACTTGCTTGACCAGATCATCTTGCTGGCCTTTCACTTCAAGCACCAACTGTGGCAGTTGTTGCAAGTGGTCGTCGAGGCGATCGAATTTCATGGATGCTACTTTTTGTTGTTGGTGGATGCTTGAGATGATGCCTGGCAAGGCAAGGTTTTGCACGTCAATCTTAGAGACTTGTGTAGTTAAACCCTGCACACAAGAAAAAATAGATTGTAATATGTTAGAAGGGTCGGTGAGGATGTTTCGAATAGCGTCGAATTGACGTCCTAATTCCTCACTGACGTTTGTGAAGTGGACCCCAGATGTGGATGGGTGGTGCGGCTGGGGTCGGGGTGGAAAGGTGGTAGTGCCTAGCGGAAGAGACACTGTTGATGGTCCCACAAACTGCATAGTGACCATCGATGGAGTCACCAGCGGTGTCGGGGTGGTGGTGGATGAGGAAAATGGCGATTGTCCGGGTGAGAATTGTGGGAGAGAAAATGTTGAGGAGGAATGGGTGGAGATGGGGGTGGAGTAGGTGAAACTGGGTGATTGAGTGGAAAATGGATGCCCGGGGAGAAAAAGAGTGACGGAGAAGATGTGGGTGGAGGAATTGTTGTTGGGATTATTGTGGAGAAAGGTGGGAGGGTGGTAGATGGTGAGATAGTGATGGATGGTAAAGTGGTGGGGGTGGTGGTGGTGAGCTCATCATGTAGGCTCATGATGAATGAGTCTAATGATGAAATATCGATTAGTTCCTCCGGATGAGGGCGTTCTGTCTCCGGTTGTAGTTTTGACATTGGCGTCCCCGACAGCTTTGGTGGTTGTAAACGTGCCTTAGATGGTCATTTTACTGGTATTTTTGTTACCCTGGCTGCCGAGGCGGTAATACTGAGCTTTGTCTTGCCCGCTTTGGTCTTTTTCTCTTTTACTTTGACCGAAGCCAGGATTTTGGTAAGCTCTTCGTCAGTGAAGAGGAGTTTTTCTTTGTCATAATCTGCAAGCTCTGGAATCGGTAGCAGAGTTCTGGAAGATCGTAGTGTGGGGCAGAAAATGTAGTGTAATGTCGCATCCTTTTCCTTGATAATGTAGGATTTCTTCAAGGTTTGCTCATTAGTAAGGATGTCCCCCTTGATCTGCGTGCATCGAGGGAGTAATTTGTCCATCTTGAGATATTTGATGATGGAAGTTATGTGCCCGCCCATGCTGATTTCTTTCCCTATGGCGTAGGCTGAGAATTTTTGTATCATCTGCTGTCCAATGTTGACCGGCCTTCCATGCAGAATGGACGATAGAAGAAAAAGGTCAGCGGTGATAACATTTCCTCCCTCTATTCTGGGGAAGAGCGCACCAGTGAGATTTTTTTGAAGCGTGCGTACGAACCCAGAATGGATATTGGAGGCTTTGTAGGTCTTTGCCTCATAAGCTGGGATCCCTGTTAGGGTTTTCCAAAATCTTTGTCTATTGAATTGGGAGTTCTCCGTGCTAACAACTTTGGCCTGTTTGAGCTGCTCCAGGTTGTTTATGAAAATTTCATTCAAAAGATTTTCTATAATGACAACATTGTTACCAAAAAGTTTGGTGACCAACCTGTGGTCACCTCCATCCCTTGCCCTGTGCATAATGTCCATAGATTCTTTGGTGAGGTGTGTAAAGAATTTTGTTGTGGGTTCGACGTATGAAATTTTAGGGACAAAGCACAGTCTTGCGAGATTGGCATTGTCGAGCATGGTGAGGATTCTGTCGTATATCCCCATCTTGAGCAGTACGCTTGAGAAAACGTACTTTGTTGGTTTTAGTATTTTGTCAATGGATGCGAGGGTGTGGATGTAAAGGTTTTCTGGTGGTGGTGTTGTAGTGGTGATGGCTGGGAAGACGGGAGTAGTAGTGGGAGTGGTAGTGGCGGTCGTAGTGGCGGGTGTTGGGACGAACTCTGCAAGGGTTTGTTCCCTAGCAGTAGCGGGGCGGACCTGCTTCCTTGCCCGTTTCTTTGATGGTTGTTCATTTGCAGCTTCCTGGGCCTTTCATTTCCCCTCAGATTTGTCAGTTGGGGATTCATCTTCAGAGTTAGGCTCATATTCGGAGCCTTCATCACTGGAAGAGATTTCTTCCACTTCTTCTTTAGGCTCCTCAGCTAGACATTTGTTGATGCGGTCAATTTCACACATGACTGCTATGATGTTGACCTTTGGCGGGATCTTTCCGATTTCTTTATAGGTATCTACAACCTTCTGGAGCTTTGCATGGCTTTCTATTAGTTGCTCCGTTGTACAGAAAGGAGCATCGGCAGTTCCAGTGGCTTCCTTAGCTGGTGATGCCATATCTGAAAGATAGTCAGAAAGAATCATATGTTAGAAAATTTTTGAATTTGTATACTTAAAAAGGAAGAAGATTGCATTATGTAAGAGGTAGTGTTTTTTAGGTTTGTTGGTTCCAAACGGTTTTAAGACAGTTTGACTCCAAACAGTTTCAAGACAGTTTGGCTTCAAACGGTTTCAAGACTGTTTGGCAGGCGGAACGACGGGGGCACAGCGGATAGAGGAGAAGAGATATCGGTAATGATAGCAATGGAGGCGGCGACAGAGGTGATGGTGGTGGTAGAGATGATGGCGATGGAAAAGGAGGCTGCATTAGCGACGTAAACATTGGTGATGGGTAAAACGGAGGTGGTGCAAAGACGGTGGTGCTGGTGATGGTGTGTTGTTCTACCTTGTTGCTGCGGGAGATGAGGACGATGGCGAAAAGGAGAACATCGGTAACGGAAGTGCGGATGTCGTGCAGCCGCGTAGATGCTAAGGCACCGATGAGCTGACGTTATGGGCGGCATGGGAGCGAGAATCGGGAGGGAAAGGAAACGGCGTTCGCGCGAGGGGTTTAGAAAACTCTAGAATCCTAAGAAAGAAGAAGGAGAGGGGGTAGGGTTATATTTATAGGATTTGGGGGTTGACTTTACAAATTCCCCAGGTCAAACGGTTTTAGACCTTTTGGACTCCAAACGGTTTTAAGACCGTTTGGCTCCAAACGGTTTCAGGACCACGTTTTTATGACTGTTTGGCTCCAAATGGTTTCAAGACCATTTGGCTCTAAATGGTTTTAAAACTGTTTAGGATGGTTTAAGTTTTTGATTTTTATATTTTTATGTTTGTTTTGGTTATGTGAATTTTTATATTTTCAGATGATAAACCTAAGTTAAACAAAGGAAACAGAAAACAAAGATAAAAGATAAACGGTGATGCTCAGATCTTGGGTTGCCTCCCAAGTAGCGCCTGGGTTTTACGTCACTGGCTCGACAAAGTTTTGATTTTGTTATGGTGATACTGTGGGGTCTCTAATTTCAATAGTCTGTCTCGGAATTTTGTCTGCAAGAGTATAGTATTTTTTCAATCTATGGCCATTGACGGTCCTTTCTCCTCCATTGTCGTCAACAATTATGATGGATCCATTCGGATATAAGTGTTTGATGGTAAAAGGCCCAGACCACTTTGTACGAGGTTTCTCGGGAAACATTTTGAGTCTGGAGTTGAAGAGAAGAACTTTGTCTCCGATAGCGATGTCTTTTCTTTTTAGATGGCCATCGTGCCACATATTGGTTTGTTCTTTGTAAATCCTGGAACTTTGGTATGCGGTCATTCTGAGCTCCTCTAGTTCCTACAACTGGAGTTGTCTATTTTCTCCAGCACTTTTAAAATCAAAGTTTAGTTGCTTAATGGCCCACCAAGCCTTATGTTCCAGTTCTACTGGAAGATGACATGATTTCCCGTATACAAAACGGAATGGGGTTGTTCCAATTGGTGTTTTATAAGATGTTTGGTAAGCCCAAAGGGCATCGAGAAGCTTGGTGGACCAGTCGGTACGGTATCTATTGACAATTTTCTCTAGGATTGTCTTCAGTTGTCTATTCGAAACTTCAACCTGACCACTAGTTTGTGGATGGTAAGGTGTTGCAACTTTATGGTTGACTCTATATTTCTTCAAGAGGGCTTCAAAGCTTCGCTCCAGGAAATGGGTCCCTCTGTCAGATATGACAGTTCAGGGGACTCCGAATCTAGGAAAAATGATATCTTTAAACATCTTAATGACAGGTTTGGAATCGCTGGAAACTGTGGGTATAGCTTCTACCCATTTCGAGACATAATCCACTACAACCAATATGTAGGAAAATCCATATGAAGAGGGAAAAGGACCCATGTAGTCTATCCCCCACACATCGAAAAGTTCAATCTCTTGCCACATAGTGAGGGGCATTTCATTTCTTTTTGTTATACCGCCAGAAAGTTGACATTTATTGCATGATTTTACGAAATCATGGGAATCTCTTGCTATTGTTGGCCAAAAGAAACCCGATTGCAAAACTTTCATAGAGGTATTTTTCGAGCTCATGTGCCCCCCAGTGGGGCCGGAATGGCAATGTTCTAAGACAAGAGTAATCTCTTCTTTAGGTAGGCGGTGACGGAAAAGTCCGTCTGCACATAGGCAAAAGAGATAAGGTTCATCCCAGTAGTATTTCTTAACATCGTGCAGAAATTTGTTTTTATCGTGGTGAGAGGCGGAAGGGTGGATGATCCCTGTAGCCAGATAATTCACTATGTCGGCATACCAGGGGAATCCGGTGGTAATTTTCATTAGTTGGTCGTCTGGGAGGGAGTCTCGGATAGGTACTTTATCATCATCTTTGACATCAATGTGGCTGAGATGATCAGCGATGACGTTTTCCACTCTGCTTTTGTCTTTGATTTCTAAATCAAATTTCTGAAGCATTAACACCCAGCGGATAAGTCTGGGTTTTGCATCTTGCTTCTGAATTAGATATCGTATGGCAGAGTGGTCAGTGTAGAAAATAACCTTTGATCCAATTAGGTAGGAGCGGAATTTCTCGAACACATAGATGACAGCTAAGAACTCCTTTTCTGTAGTTGTGTAGTTCTTTTGCGCTTCATCGAGAGTCTTGGACGCATAGTATATTACATAAGGCTTTTTGTCAATTCTCTGTCCTAACACCGCCCCTATAGCATAGTCGCTGGCATCACACATTATTTCGAATGGTTGCGACCAGTCGGGTGCTCTTAGGATAGGCATAGAGACAAGAGCGTTCTTTAAATTTATGAAGCTTTGTAGGCATTCTTGGCCGAAATTGAACTCGGCGTCCTTGGTCAATAATTGGGTCATGGGTTTGGCTAGTTTCGAGACATCTTTAATGAATCTTCGATAAAACCCAGCATGACCCAAGAATGCTCATACTCCTTTTATGTCTTTTGGCGGTGACAGTTTCGAGATGACATCAATTTTTGCCTTGTCTACCTCAATCTCTCTGTCACTCACTCTATGTCTGAGGATGACACCTTCAGTTACCATAAAATGACATTTTTCCCAATTTAAGATGAGGTTCATTTCCTCACATCTTTGAAAGACTTGTCCAAGGTTGAGTAGACAATTGTCAAAGGAATCTCCGTAAACTGAAAAATCATCCATGAATACCTCCATTATGGACTCAGTTAGCCCTGCAAAAATAGCAGACATGCACCTTTGGAAGGTGGCAGGTGCATTGCACAGTCCGAATGGCATTCTTCTGAAAGCGTATGTCCCGAAGGGACAAGTAAAAGTTGTTTTTTCTTGGTCTTCTGGATGTATAGGGATTTGGTAAAATTCAGAATAACCATCTAGATAACAGAAAAACTTTTGATGGGCTAGGCGTTCGAGGACTTCGTCAAGAAAGGGAAGCAGGTAGTGATCCTTTCGTGTTGCTTTGTTTAGTTTCCTGTAGTCAATACAAATTCTCCAACCTGTGACAGTCCTCGTGGGTACTAGCTCATTTTTATCATTGAACACTACAGTGGTTCCTCCCTTTTTGGGGACCACTTGGACAGAGCTGACCCATTGGGAATCTGAAATTGGGTAGATGATACCAGCTTTCAGCAGTTTGAGGACCTCAAGGCGAACCACTTCTTTAAGATTGGGGTTCAGCTTCCTCTGGTGCTCTCTTGAAGGCTTAAATTCTTCTACCATGGGCAGTCTATGCATACATAAGGCTAGGTTTACTCCCGTCAGGTCAGTTATTTTGTACCCAATGGCTTTCTTATGTTTCTTCAATTCGACGTAAAGCCTTTCTTTTTGGTCTTTCATTAGAGTGGAACTGATGATTACTAGACATATTTTTTCTTTGTCCAAGAAGGCATTCTTAAGTCCCGTTGGTAGGATTTTCATTTTGGGAGCCTTAGGTGCTTCTGTTGTTTCTAAAATAGTGACATATTTGAGCTCCTCAAAAGTGGTTGCTGGTGCTTCCTCAGATTTTTCTAAGTGTTGTAAACATAGTTTAACTAATTCGTTGGCTGAGAATTTTACTTCTGGATTTATTAGGACATTTTCTAACTCATCAGATGGTTCACATATTTCCAGTTGTGACATTTGATGTATTACATCTAAGAGAAAAACTTCCTCCTGAATGTTGGGACCTTTCATGTTGTTGAGGACCCGAAACTGAAAGGCTTCTTTCCCCAATCTCAGAATGATCATGCCAGCTTCAACATCAATGAGCACCCTAACTGTGGCAAGGAAAGGTCTGCCAAATATTATTGGGTATCTGAGATCTTCCTTGATGTCCATAATGACAAAATCACATGGGACATAAGAATCTTTGCCTATTCTGACTGGAATGTCTTCAATTATTCCTAGAGGTGCACTGATAGTGGAATCAACTAACTGAATTGTCATCGTTGTGGGTAGTAAATCAGTAAAGCCCAATCTTTTACTCATGGAGTAGGGCATGATAGATATACTAGCCCCTAGGTCAGCTAATCCCTTTTTGCTCGAGGCATTTCCAATACAACATTGAATACTGAAAGAACCAGGGTCCTTCTTTTTCTTTGGAATCTTATTAAGAATGATATCGTAGGTGGTCTGAGCCAGTTTGATCATCTCTTGTTCTTCAGTAATGTATTTCCTTGATAGCAAAGTTTTCAAGTATTTAGCCCAAGCTGGTACTTCAGAGAGAGCATCGAGGAGCGGGATATCGATATAAAGTTTCTTCATCGCCTCCTTGAATTTTTGGAACCTAGTGTCCATTTTAGTCTTTCTCAATCTTCCTGGATATGGTATCCTAGGTTTATACTGTAGAACTTCCGGCTCTTTGGAAGCTTGTTCCTTTTCTTTGCCTTTTGCGGTCTCTACATATTTCTCAAATCCTAGATTCAGGCTTGCATTCGGGGTAAAGACAGGTGTATCATCATCATTGTGAGTGATTCTGGTAGTTTCATGAAAGACACGACCAGATCTTGTAGTGACGTCATTCAATTGTTCTGGTCTATTTTGATCATGTCTAGGGTTTGACTCTGGTTGGCCAACAAAGGTACCTGCTGGTGGCTTTAGTTGGGCATCAATTTGTGCTAGTTGAGACTCCACAACCTTCTGCTGAGCTTGCTGATTGGCAAGCATGGTTTGTTGTGAGTGTAACATCTGCATGATCATAGTCATCTCGTCTTTTGGTTGGGAAGGGGCATTTTTCTGAGTGAGTTGCTATTGTCCTTGTTGCGGAGGTGGCGTTCACTGAGGTTGTTGTGGTTGCTGCAGCTGCGGGTGTAGTTGTGGGTGCAAAGGAGGATGGGTGTATTGATAATAGGCAGAAGGATTTCTAGGGTAGTTGGATTTTTGGAAATTATTTCTGAGGTTCCCTTGATTTTGGCTAAAGTTACTTTGAAATCCAGGTGGCAGTCTATTGGAGGATCTGCTTTGTGTTTGATGTTGCAGGTTATCCATCCCCGCAGGATTCCCATATTGAAAACCGGGGTGGTTCCTTGGTTGATTTGGATTATAGTAAACTTGTCCCTGTATGGAATGAATGGAATTGACTTGTTCGGGCATCTGATCTTCAGGGTGTATGATGATTGGCTCATACTGCTGTTGTGGTTGTTGCATATCCATCATCACATTGTAAAGTAGGCCACATGATAGTGTAGGGTGATCAGATGTGTGATAGGCTTCACAAGTTCCTGTAGCAGCTTTAACTTGTTGGACTTGGGGGGTTTTCTTCTTACCATATTCTTCAAATGAAGTTTCAAGTGCCTGCTGTTTGTGAGCTATAGTCTTTAAAGCTTCAGCAATAGCCTTCATCTCCATTGATTCCTCAACCTTATAAACTTTGAGGACTCCCTTACCGGATAATCGTCCCCAATTGGATTGGTTCTCAACTCCAAGTGTAACGATTTTCCAAGAATCCTCATAGTTCTTTCTCATAAAATTTCCTCCCGATGAGGAATCCAAAAATTGCTTGATATCATCACTCACCCCCCTATAGAAGGTTTCTATTAATTGATTTGGGAGATGCCATGATGAGGGCACTTTCTAAGAAGCTCCTTGAATCTTTCCCATGCTTCTGCGAGTGATTCTCTAGGAAGTTGGGAGAAGTGGTTGATCTGCCCCCTAATTTCGTAGGTTAATGAAGGAGGGAAAAACTTTTCCAGGAACTTTTCCTCCAAGGGAGACCATGTGGTGATGATTGGTTCCCTATCAAGTGAGTTGTACCAACTCAAATCCCTTCCGGATAGAGTGAAGTGAAAAAGATGTAGCATTATTGCGTCAAAGGCAACTCCGGCTTGTGGGACAAGTCGGAAAAGTGCCTTGAATCTCTTCAAGTGGTCCATGCAGTCATCTCCAGAACCACCAGAGAAGGAGATACCCTGCATGATTTGAATCCATTGTGTCCAGATTTTGAAGTTGGGTATGTTGATGATTGGTGGCCGGAGTGGATGATTATCTTCATAGTTCTTGGGGATGACATAGTCCCTCAATTTCTTGTTTCTTAGCTCTAGCTGGGCAGCTTGGTTAGCTGCTTCGTTTTCAGCTTGGATGCAGGCCTATTCTTCATCTTGGATTTCCGCTTGGATCTGAGAACGAGTGTCAGCAATGAGTTGTGCTCTCTGAGCGGCTATGGCGGCGTTGACCCTTCCCATTACTAACACAACTTGGTGTTGATCTTCAGCCATTTGTCTAGCTCTTTGGCGGTTAAGTCTGATGCAATGGTGGAAGCTTCTCTCTACCTTAGAGTCGTACTCTAGATTAGGGGAGAATCCGAGATTATGCGATGGTTGCATACACGTCTTCTACCTGAGTAGAGAAAGAAACACACCTTTTAGATGATGTAGGAGATATGATGGATTCAAGAAGATATGGATTAATGTTTTAAAGCAAAGTGTAAAACCCTAACCAACTATCAAGATGGTAAATGAAATTAAAATGTTCTATTGTCCCCGAAAACGACACCAATTTTTGATGGAGCTTCCACTCGCGTGGAATTGTGCGCACCACTAAAAATCCTAAAGATAGTAAGTCTTTAGGTTTAGGCTTGCTTATACTAGTTTAAAACTCCACCCATGTATGCTAGGATATGTGGAAGTCTTATCGTAGTATAGTTAAGGGTCGAATCCACGGGACAACGGTCTTGTTGGGAGAAACAAGATGAAAAATGTTTTAATCTTGCTTAATCTCTTAACAGTTGGTATCTAGATTGGAAAGTTGGATTGATTGTTTTTAGACTAAGTGCAAGTAAAACAAAGCAAGAAAGTAAAATTAAGGTTGTTAACAATGATAAGAAACCACTAGGATGTGATCGGCTTTCACCACCACTACACATGGATCAAAACATGCATCATAAAAACATGACCTACAATAAGAGTATAAGCAGTTAGTATCTTTGTAGATTTAGTTTCCTTTCGGAGAACTAACTACGAGAAGCGTGGGAATGTTGCAATGCCAGCCATCCCCGAACGGATGGTCACCTACTTTACATCATTCCCTTCGTAAAGTGTGTTCCTCGACTTATCAAGGTTGTACTTTCATACGTCAACTGATTCCATTTCATAGTATGAAAGTACAACGATGGAAGTGAGTTTGCTCTACTTCTTGAAAAACACTCCTAGATACCGAAACAGATGCATGGTGGATACATGCATCAAGAACCAACATTCAATCGAGATTCAAATCTAATAGTACAAACGTAGACAATTCATACTAAAAGATAAAAGATAACACAAGTTGGTGATCAAGCAACAAACACTCATTAAACGATTGATGTCGAACTAAAAAGAAAGTATATCTCTATTACAAATTATGGATTACATTGCATGAAATTAAAACATGGGTAGCGGGGCTACTCCCCGCACCCTAGTGAATGAGATTACTCGCTCATAGCAAGGACAAAGAACGGGGCGAAAAGAGAGAGAGAGAACGTCATCCCCACAAAGGAAAGAGGAAGGTCAACCCCTTAGAGAGAGAGAGACGATCTTCAAACTTCACAGTTTGATCGATGATGAAGTCTCCTCTTCCCACCTTCTCTGGTGATGAGAGAGAGTAGCTTCAGATTGGCAGCCTTGGGGCGGAGGATGAAGGATGAAACAACTCTGGAGTGGCAGAGGCAGCCTTTGGACATCTGAGACTTGATAATTTGAGAGGACCCCTTGGGTCTTATTTATAGGCCTTAAGTGAAGTCCAAACGGTTAGGGCAATTTTTGTTCCAAACGGTCATGGAGACCGTTTGGACCCTGAAACCGTTTGGACTCTAAAACCGTTTGTACTCTGAGACCGTTTGGCTTCATGCGGTCGTGAGACCGTGTGACTCCATGCGGTCTCGGGACCGGTTGGCTTCATGAGGTCTTGAGACCGTGACTCCATGCGATCTCGGGACCGGTTGGCTTCATCTGGTTTTGTTAATGCGTCGCTTAGCACTTACAATCACTAAGATAATTATCCTAGAATCTAATTCTTTTTAAACTTTCTGATTAAGGCTAGTATCAAAGGGTCGATCCCACATGACAACTTTTTAAGATTGTTTCTTTTATTCCAATTATTTTGAAGAACTATTTTTTTTTGTATTTTCAGATTTAGAACGGAAAGTAAAAGTCAAGTTTTGGGGTTGGTGATTAACACTAAAGAATGAAATGCAAGAATGAAAATGCACTTACAAGAATAAAAATGCACAAGGAAATTTTAAGATTATTGTTAGCACAAGAAAAACTATATGAATGAAAAGACTAGGAATTAAAGAAAGCCAAAGTATGTGGTGATTAAATCAAGAGATGGAGATCGAGGCGTTAGGGGTTTTCACCACCTTAGTCAAGGAAAAATAAACTAATCCTTAAAAACGAAGGATTTGATGAAGGTAAGTGAATTAATAAAAATCCACTAAAGATAGAATCCACATGAGCCCATTGATCTTGGTGCTCATGCTTCTTAGTTCATCATCCTAAAAGAAGAAGATCCACGGTCGTTTTAAAACTCCTATGCGATTGGGTTTGTTGTTATAAATCCGAACTTCCACGGTCATATCCATCCGGATTAACTTTTGATCAAATCAATTAATTACTTTGATAGATCAGATAGTTATCAAACCCAAAAGCCATCTAGAATCATTTTTTAGGAAAAGTCGATAAAGCCATGGCTAAGGGGTTATTCCCCTTACCTCAATAGAAAACTACTCACTCATGGAGAAGGGGGAGATGGAGGAAGAAAGTATTGAAGCAATAGTCTAGCCTAAAATTAGGAGGTTAATCCTTATGCTAGAGACAATAAAATGGCTTAGTTCTTATTTCCTTGCTCCAAAATTAAAGAACGGAGAAAAGAATATTAAGACTAAAGCGGAATGAAGAGACAAGAAATAAGTATGAAAGAACAATGATTGAAATAAAATCTACTTTATTGTAGAATAAGACGATGATTACAAGAATAAATGCTTCAGAATCCCATACAAAGAGAAATTCAAGATGCCTTGAGGAGGAGGAAGTGCCCCCCCTTTTATAGGAGGGGAAGGAGGCACTTTTACAATTAGGTTGAGGGGTTTTTGAGGTTGACGGCTGGGATTTTGGCTATCTGCGCGCCGCCAACCGACCGGTTCAGAAACAAACCGATCAGTTGGAAGATGTCGGAGTGTGGCAGCCAATCGATCGGCTGCCAACCCTAATTAGGGTGGCGGTGCAGTCGAAACTGCTCGGTGTCATTTCTTCTCATCAATAGGGCATCAGCTGAGCGTTTGGTTTAGGAATCGGGCGATCTCAGCCAGTCATCTCATGAGAGTAATGATCGACGCTTGAAGACGAATTGAGCGTTTCAATTTGTCGGACGATCGGGTCGAGGAGGTGAGACGATCGGTTGATAATACCATTCGATCGGCTTAGGTCCTGAAATTGTAATAAAATGCACATGATTGTCAGATTTGTGATAAAACGAGAAAATATCAATTTGTGCAATTTCAAGAGATGAATGGAGTATTTCTATGTGACAAGCTTAATAATTTGTAGAAAAGATGTGCTGAAATAGCACACATCAAAATACCGTGGACATAAAGTTTTGCTTGTCCTCAAGCAATTGAAAAATCAAAATGATTCAAAAAATTTGGAATAACAAGTTCATCCTCCCTAGATTAGCAATTCTTCTATCCTTTTCATGGCCAAGCGACCCATCTCCTAGAACCACAAATTGCAAGCACTATGTTTCTCAAGAAAACATTTTTCATAACTTATTTTTTTTAACTTATACTTTGTAAAGACAGTCTTGATCTAACTTGCGCTTCAACACTCATTTTTTTTCATTGGGTTGATTGTTGCACGGGAATAGAGAATTTGAGGTGTGACGGAAAAATCCCTCCTCTATTCGACTTGGGATATAATTTTTTCATGGACTTGTGATTACATTGACCACAATTTTTTTGTGTGCCTTTTTTTTGGCATCTTTTGATGGTACGCCCCTTTGTGGGGTATGGAAGAAGGGCATGCCACCCCTGACTTAGGGTTTGGCATGCGATTTATTTTTCCTGTGCAAAAAAAACTTTTTTTTGAGTAATTGTCGTTGCATAAGATAGAAGAGACATGTAGCTACATTATATGAGAGTAATAAGAATAAGTTAATCTAATGCTAAAATTAAGAAAATATGCATTTGATTCTATTTGATACTCTAAGGCTTGCCACCGTTTCCAAAAATTGCTATCGTGATCATAGGAAACTTTATATTGCAAAGTTTGTTTTTTGAAATAAATTTGATAATGCATTTGATTTTTGAAGATAAAGTACAACATTCGACCGACTAGATAAAGGCCTTATGTTTGAAAGTAAACAAAGCAAAACAAATAAAAATGCAGAAGGAAATGTTGAAAAGGGAAGATAAAGGGTGGATCACGTACCACCCACCCCCACCCTGGACATAGAAATTTGCTTGACCCGAGCAAACTCTAAGAGCGAGATGGAGGGAAGAGTCACTATGGTGGAGGGTGCTGCTGGTGGGAGGAGTAGTAGTTTGCCCAATAAGGAGAATCAAGGCATGGATAACTTTGTTGTGCTCCGTACTCGTCATAGGCTGGTCGACTAGGGGCATAATGACCGCAATCCACATGCCAAGACTCCTGCGAACGCTGCATAAGGTACATGTGATTGAGCTGGTGGCCCTATCGCTGCTGCTCTTGCTGAATCTCATCCAGCTGAGTCTAGATATCGTAGAAGCCATAAGGACCGGAGTCATCATCTGGTCGCTGCCTGGTGCGGCGTCTGGAAGGCAGTGGTGGTGGTCCAGTGTCTTCGTCATGTGCCTCTAAAGAGAGGCTCCTCCTGTGAGGCTGTGGCTTGAGGATGGTGGCTGGATCTGGATGCTCCAGGTAGAATCTCTAGATATGGCTCGGTTAATCAGTCAACTTGTAGACGTAGTTTGCTGTTGCAAACCGTGAATGTAATGGGAGCTGGAGGACCACCTGAGTGTCTTTGAACAAAAGGTAATAAACGCCCTCGGTGCCCAAATGGATAAACCTACTATTCTTTAAATAGTGAGTGTTGATGGGGTGATTTTTGAGCTCAAGCGGAGGACAGGCAATGTGGGTGTAGCCCAAAAAGATGGCGAGCTGGGTAACATAGTGCCAATGCGAAAAGAAGAGGAAGTGGCTCGGCTAGCTTGGGTACCAAAATGCTCAGTGATAGCATTGCCCCAGTTAAAAGGTTCTTCATGTAAAAGACACCAAAGAGCATAAAGTTCTACCTGAGTAATTGCTCCCTGAGTACCTTCCCGACTAAAAATGGTGCAAGTCAAAATACGGTGAAGGTAATGAACCACTGGGTTGTGTATGCAGGAGGCCTTGGGCCCACTAGGAAGATGGGGAAGAAGCCCGGTGATCTCTGCCCAAAACTTATCTATGTCGTAATGGTCTGGCTAGGAGTCATGAGACCGCACCATACATTGTTCTAGACAATAGTCTTCCCCACCGTCGTGGATAAAAGAAGTGATTTTCTTGGCAGATGATTCCAGATTTTCCCCAAAAATCTGGTATTTACAGCTTGAGTTTTCGAAAGAACAGTGTAACCTGCGAAAAGTGCTAAAAAACGTGAGGGTAAGATCATAGTAGACAGAGGTGACATGGTAGGGAAAGATAAGGATGTGGTTTCTGTGGAGGATATTGTTGATGGCGTCGCGGATGCCCAAAGCATCAAGGGTTGTGTCGCAGGCCCAACGAGGAAAAGAAACACCAATTGCGAACATATCCTCATAACGTTGGCGGTGTTCAGTGCTAGTGAACTGGTCGTAGCTACCCAAAATAGGTGCTATACGGGGTGAACAGGGGGTGGTCGAGTCCGAATCATTGGCTGCCTTCTGAGTTCCCTCCATCTCGTAGAGAAGCTCATCCACCTCGTCGATGTCATGAAGCATCTCGTCGACTAACTCGGGAGAAGACTCACCGATAGGAGAGGGCGTGTGGAAATTGATTCCGGGATGAGAAGTGGAATGGCGAGTAGGATCCCTAGAAGAGGATGCAGGGGCCTTGGCTTTGCCCTTGTGAAAGCAGCTGAACATTACTGCTGCAGAGAAGTCGATCAGTTGAGAATGTAAACGATCATCTAGAGAAAACCAACCGATCATCTGGTAGATGAAATGGACATTTCGGCTATCTAAGATGAGCGACTGGACACACCAAACGGTCGGATGAGTATGGATCTGAGCACTCAACGGATCTGGCTGACGACCGTCTTGTTGAGGAGCTGGGGTGGTGGCGATGCATGCCCCTTCGGTCGTCTGTCAATCGAGACGGGCGGCGTCCCAGCCAGGAGGGTGGCTGAATAGATCTAGGACAGCAACTCTTGCAGAAAGGCCATACGACTGGCTGAGGCAAGACTGGTCGGTCGCAGAGCTGGCTGAAAACCTTAGACGTTCAGCTAAGAATCAAGACGGTTGTCTGAAGAGCAGACAGAACTATGATCAGAGAGGTGGCAAGCTCGAGCGATCGAGTGAACAGTGAAGGAGGCGGCTAGGGTAAGCGAGGAGATGAGAGAGTGGTCTTGCATCTGGTGCGTTATATAGAACAATGGATCTACGAGCTGATTGGTTGGACATCCAGACGATCGGCTGGGCTTTCGTGGGTGCCAGACACAAGAGAGTGAAGGGCAGAGGCTGCATTAAAGTTTTGTGGAACGGTCGGCGGTCGATTTGAGCGTCTGGATATCCAACCAGTCGTTGTTCCTATCGAGTCATCACAAATCCATCTTGAACCGAGCATATGGTAATGGTAACCGATCGAATCGATAGAAGGAAGAAGGAAAAACAGAACGGAAGAACAAAAACAAGATAACAAATGAGAAGGGAAGATAGTGTTTGGTTGCCTCCAAAGTAGCGCCTTATTTTACGTCGTGGCTCGACAAAGATCAGAGTAATTAGAATCTGGGGGAGTTGAAGGGTCAGTGAGGTTCAGATCATTCAAGTGTGGAAATTTGGGTGAGTTTGAAGTAACAACATCTTCAGTGGTGATATATCTTTTAAGACGGTGCCCATTGACCTTAAACTCACCCAGAACTTTATCCCATAGGAGAAAGGCACCATGTGGGTAAGCACACTTTACAATGTAGGGGCCATACCACCTCGACTTGAGTTTTCCAGGAAAAAGTCATAATCTTGAATTAAAAACTAAAACTTGATCCCCTTCTCTAATGTCTTTGCGCTTGATGTGACCATCATGCCACATTTTGGTTCGGTCCTTGTAGATTCTTGCATTTTCGTAGGCACTCATCCTAAGTTCATCAAGCTCATTCATTTGGAGAAAATGTTTCTCTCCAGCCATGGAAAGGTCAAAATTCAAACTTTTGATGGCCCAACTAGCTTTGCGCTCTAGTTCTATTGGTAAGTGACATGACTTACTATAGATCAATCTGAAGGGGGTGGTACCAATGGGTGTTTTGTAGGCAGCACGATATGCCCACAGAGCGTCATTGATTTTTAACGCCCAATATTTCCTAGTTCGTCCAATAGTTTTTTCTAAAATGGATTTGATTTGTCTGTTGGATACTTCTACCAGCCCACTGGTCTGAGGATGGTAAGGAGTGGTGACTTTGTGATAAACCCCATATTTTTTCAAAAGAGCCTCAAAACATTTCTCCAAAAAATGGGATCCCCTGTCAAAAATGACAGTGCGAGGGACTCCAAATCTAGGAAAAATGACATCTTTAAAGAGATTCTTAACATGTTTTAGTATGTATGGCTTCAACCCACTTTGACACGTAATCGACTGCGACTAAAATGTAAGCAAACCCATAAGAAGAAGGAAATGGGCCCATATAGTCAATTCCCCAGACATCAAAAATCTCTAATTCCTGCCAAGAGGTGAGCGACATTTGGTCACGCTTGGAGATATTTCTCGTCCTTTGACATTGGTCACATGAGAGCACATAATCATAAGAGTCTTTGAAAATGGTGGGCCAAAAGAATCCACATTGTAGAACTTTTCTAGCCATTTTTTGGGAACTCATGTGACCACCATAGGGCCCAGAGTGACATTGTTCCAAAATGGCGATGCTTTCTTCGTGGGATACACAACGACGATATAAACCATCAGCACAAAGTCTAAACAGATAAGGTTCGTCCCAATAATAATTTTTCACATAATGTAAAAATTTAGCTTTAGAGTGTCCCGTATACTCGGGGTGCAATACACCTGCAGCTAAATAGTTTACAAAATTTGCAAACCAAGGGAATTGAGAGTCTACCTTAAGCAATTGATCATCGGGTAAGGGTTTGTTTATGGGATTTTCATCAATGGGGCTATAGCTAAGATTACTGAGGTGGTCAACCACGACGTTCTCAGATCCTTTTTTGTCTAGGATTTCTAAATCAAATTCTTGCAATAAAAAAATCCATCTTATGAGTCTAGGCTTGGCATCTTTCTTGGTCGTGAGGTAGTGAATGGCTGCATGATCAGTGTAAACAACTACCTTTGAACCAACAAGATATGAGTGAAATTTATCGAATGCATAGACAATGGCTAGCATTTCTTTTTCAGTTACAGTGTAATTTCACTGAGCCTCATCTAAGGTCTTGGATGCATAATAAATGACATGGTGTTTTTTGTCAATTCTCTGTCCTAAAATGGCACCTACAGCAAAATCACTAGCATCACACATGATTTCAAAGGGTAAGGCCCAGTCAGGAGCACGGATGATAGGAGTGGTGGTGAGAGCCTTTTTCAAACATAGAAATCTCTCCATGCATGCTATATCAAAATGGAAAGGCACCTCCTTTTGAAGAAGATTGATGAGAGGTTTTGTGATTTTGGAAAAATCACAGATGAATCGCCGATAGAAACTAACATGTCCTAAGAAGGATCTGATGTCTTTGACTGAGGTTGGGGGAGGCAACTTGGTGATGACCTCAATCTTAGCTTGGTCTACTTCAATGCCCTGGTTTCTCACCTTATGGCCTAGAACGATGCCCTCCTTGACCATGAAGTGACAATTCTCCCAATTAAGGACTAAGTGTGATTCAATACATCTATCAAGGGCAAGGGAGAGGTTGTGAAGGCAGTAATCAAAACTGTCTCCATAGATGTAGAAATCATCCATGAACACTTCCATGACAGTTTCAGTTAACCCTGAAAAAATGGCAGACATACATCTTTGAAAAGTGGTTGGTGCATTGCACAGGCCAAAGGGCATTCATCTAAAAGTGTATGTACCAAAAGAGCATATGAAAGTGGTCTTCTCTTGGTCTTCAGGATGAATGGGAATCTGATTAAAACCCGAGTAGCCATCTAAATAGCAAAAGTATTGTTGATGATCTAAACGTTCAAGAACTTGATCGAGGAAGGGAAGAGGGAAGTGGTCTTTCCTAGTTTCTTTGTTGAGTTTCCTATAGTCAATGCACATCCTCCATCCTGTGATGGTACAGGTGGGGATGAGCTCATTCTTCTCATTCCTAATGATTGTGGTCCCACTCTTTTTGGGGATGACCTGGACAGGGCTGACCCAAGGAGAGTCAGAGATGGGGTAGATGATTCCTGCAGTCAAAAGTTTAATTACTTCAAGACGGACAACTTTCTTCATGTTTGGGTTGAGTTTCCTTTGCGGGTCTTGGGAAGGTTTACTATTTTCAATCATTGGGATTTTGTGAATGCAAATGGATTGATCTATCCCAACTAAATCTGTCATTTTGTACCCTAAAGCTATTTTCCTTTTCCTAAATTATCCTATAAGCATGTTTTCCTGTTCAATGGTAAGGTCAGAATTGATAATGACAGGGCATAATTGTTGTTCATCCAGAAAGATATATTTCAATCCTATGGGGAGTGTCTTCATTTTCGGGGCCTTTGGTGGTTCAGGCCGTTCTTCTATGGTGGAGATCATTTTAAGGTCTTCAATCTCAGCACATGGGATTTCCTCAAAGTTGTCCAAATGAATCTTGAGTTGATTTGATGGTTCATTATCAAAATCACATTCGGTGGGGATGGTGAGAGCAGTGTGTAGGGGGTCGTCAACTAATTCCCATTCTTGCCTTAGTTGGTTTTATTCATCAATGCAATCAAGGAGGTAGACTTCTTCCTCAAGACTAGGTCGCCTAATGCTTTCAAACACCCTAAACTCTAGGGTTTGCTTCCCTAGCCTTAACAAAATGGTACCAGCCTCAACATCAATTAAGGCACGGGCAGTGGCTAAGAAGGGACGTCCAAAAATGAGAGGGTAGCATAAATCTTCCTTCATGTCCATGATCACAAAATCACATGGGACATATGCATCTTTTCCAACTTTAACCGGAATGTCTTCGATGATTCCCATGGGTTTGGTTGTGGATGAGTCTGCCAGTTGGATAGTCATGGATTTGGGTAACATGTCATGGAATCCTAATATTTTGCAAAGGCTATAAGGCATGATAGATATACTGGCTCCTAAATTTGCTAGGCCTTTTCTATAGGCGTTGTCACCCAAGTAGCATCCTATTCCAAAAGAACTTGGATCCTTCTGTTTTTTTGGCATCTTACTTAGGATAATGTATGAAGTGGTCCTAGCAAGTTTAACAGTCTCGTATTCCTTAGTAACATACTTCCTAGTCGAGAGAGATTTCATGTACTTAGACTAGGTAGGCATGTCTGCCAAAGCATCGAGGAAAGGAATTTTGACATGTATTTTTTTCATAGCATCCCTAAATTTCAAGAAGCGGGCATCAAGTCTTATTTGTTTGAGGCGGGCTTGATAGGGAGGTCGGGGTTTGTATATTGGTTCTTCATCTTCTACTTGAGGGGTTTCAGGGGCGGATGGTTTGGATGTAGCTTCAGGTTCGACAACTACCATGTCCTCATCATCAAATTCTAGAGGTGGGTCTGAAGATTTTTCTGGAGGGGGAAGGGCGTGCACTTTTCCCAAACGAGTAGAGACAACCTTGAGTTGTTCATGATGTTTGGGGTTGTTTTCAGGCTGCCCAGGGAGGGAACCGGCGGGAGGTTTTTGTTGGGCAAATAGGCGGGCCAACTGTGCGTCAGTTGCCTTTTGATGGGCTTGGATGGCCACGAGGGTTTGTTCTATGTTTTCCAGGCTAGGATGACTTGGGGTAGGAGGAGGGGGGGCATTTTGAGGCGGCTGGGGAGGTTGAGGTTGGTTTAGATTTTTGGGTGGAAGGTTTAAGTTTTGGAATTGTTGGTAGAGTTGTCGATTTTGGTAATTTCTGTGATTTCCAAAATTTCTTTGATTGTTGTATGGGAATCCAGGTGGTGGTCAATTGTTACCTTGAGGGTAGGGATGCCTTTATTGAAGTTGGTTAGAGTTCTCGGCACCTGAAGGGTTCCCAAATTGAAAACCAATGTGGTTTCTAGGTTGGTTGGGATTGTAGTAACTTTGGCCTGGTATTGTATGAATCAAATTGAGGTTTTCTGGTTGTTGTCCTACTTCAGGTTGCATGGGCATGTTGTAGAGATATTGACAGTGGAGAGTGGTATGGTCGTATCCTTGGCAAATACCAAAAAGGGAATCCATGGCTTTTAGTTGTTGGGGTGACTCCCTAAGGGTGACCAAGGATGACTCTAACCGATCTTGTTTTAAGGCAATTAATTTTAGGCTTTCCGCTATGCTTTGGATATCATTATTAACTTCTTCCTTGGCTACCTTAAGGATTCCGCCAATCCCTCTTCTAGCCCTTGTTTCAGAAGCCCGTTTTACTACCTCCCATGCGCTAGTCAAACTTTGATGTATGAAATTTCCTCCAGATGAGGAATCGAGAAAGAACTTGGTATCATCATCAACACCACGATAGAAAATCTCTATGAGTTGGACTTGAGAGATATCATGGTGGGGGAAATTCCTAAGTAAGTCTTTGAACCTTTTCTAGGCTTCACCTAAAGACTCTCCAAGGGGCATAGAAAAATGAGTTATTTGACCCCTAAGTTCATAGGTGAGAGACGGGGGGTAAAATTTCTCAAGGAACTTGCTTTGTAGAACTTCCCAAGTTGTGACATGTTCTTCGCTCTCCATGGTGTTGTACCAGCTACTAGCTTGGATGGAGAGGGAATACTTAAACAACCTAAGGTGGATGGCATCTTCAGAGACACCTGGGAGTTTGTTCAAAGAGAAAAGGTCAATGAACATTTGAAGATGATCTTGGCAACTTTCCCCATTGTTGCCTGAGAAGGGGTTGGCTTGCATCATGGTGATCCATTGTGTTCGGATTTCAAATTGTGGAGCAATAATGTCGGGAGGTATGATCGGATGTTGTGCATAGGCAATTTTGGGAACAGAAAATTCTTTTAATTGTTTTTTCCTTTCGACTTCCCTCCTATCAGCTTCTATGGTTTCTTGTTCAGCCCTAAAGGCTGCTCACAAAGCGGCTTCTCTCTCCACTTGTTCGGCTTGGATGAGCTCTCTTTGAGATGCGAGAGCTTGGTTGATCCTACGGGTGACTTCTTCTTCATTCATTCTCACTAGACTTTGATGGTTTAGATGATGAAAAGTCCTTTCTATTTCTGGATCAAATGGTTGAAAATCGACGTTTGGGCGTCACATGCACAATTAAAGCAGTTAATTCGTGTGCAGAAAAAATGGACTGCCGGAATGGAAACTCGACAGAAAGAGGAGTAGCACTTCCGGAATGTTACTCGAAAGGCATAAAAAACAAAAAAATACAAAAGATTTTTGGGGGTTCGAGAAAACAATCCGTTGTCCCCGGCAACGGTGCCAAAATGTTAATGTGTCACTTAGCACTTACAATCACTAAGATAATTATCCTAGAGTTTAATCCTTTTTCAACTTTCCGATTAAGGCTAGTATAGAAAGGGTCGATCCCATAGGACAACTTTTTAAGATTGTTTCTTTTATCCCAATTATTTTGAAGAACTATTTTATTATTTTTTTTGTATTTTCAGATTTAGAACGGAAAGTAAAAGTCGAGTTTTGGGGTTGGTGATTAACACTAAGGAATGAAATGCAAGAATGAAAATGCACTTACAAGAATAAAAATGCACAAGGAAATTTTAAGATTATTGTTAGCACAAGAAAAACTATATGAATGAAAAGACTAGGAATTAAAGAAAGCCAAAGTATGCGGTGATTAAATCAAGAGATGGAGATCAAGGCGTTAGGGGTTTTCACCACCTTAGTCAAGGCAAAATAAACTAAGCCTTAAAAACTACGGATTCGATGAAGGCAAGTGAATTAATAAAAATCCACTAAAGATAGACTCCACATGAGCCCATTGATCCTGGTGCTCATGCTTCTTAGTTCAACATCCTAAAAGAAGAAGATCCATGTTCATTTCAAAACTCCTATGTGATTGGGTTTGTTGTTCTAAATCTGAACTTCCACGGTCATATCCATCCGGATTAACTTTTGATCAAATCAATTAATTACTTTGATAGATCAATTAGTTATCAAACCCAAAAGCCATCTAGAATCATTTTTTTAGGAAAAGTCGATAAAGCCATGGCTAAGGGGTTATTCCCCTTGCCTCAATAGAAAACTACTCACTCATGGAGAAGGGGGAGACGGAGGAAGAAAGTAATGAAGCCATAGTGTAGCCCAAAATCAGGAGGTTAATACTTATGCTAGAGACAATAAAATGGCTTAGTTCGTAGTTCCTTGCTCTAGAATTAAAGAACGGAGAAAAGAAGATTAAGACTAAAGTGGAATGAAGAGACAAGAACCAAGTATGAAAGAACAATGCTTGAAATAAAATCTACTTTACTGCAGAATAAGAAGATGATTACAAGAATAAATGCTTCAGAATCCCATACAAAGAGAAATCCAAGATGCCTTGAGGAGGAGGAAGTGCCCCCCCCTTTTATAGGAGGGGAAGGAGGCACTTTTACAATTAGGTTGAGGGGTTTTTGAGGGTGACGGCTGGGATTTTGGCTATCTGTGCGCCACCAATCGACCGGTTCAGAAACAAACCAATCGGTTGGAAGATGATGGAGTGTGGCAGCCAATCGATTAACTGCCAACCCTAATTAGCGTGGCGGCACAGTCGAAACCACTCGGTGTCATTTCTTCTCATCAATAGGGCATCATCTGAACGTTTGGTTTAGGAATCGGGCATTCTCAGCCAGTCGTCTGATGAGAGTAATGATCGACGCTTGAAGGTGAATCGAGCGTTTCAATTTGTCGGACGATCGGGTCGATGAGGTGAGACGATCAGTTGATAATACCAGTCGATCGACTTAGGTCCTAAAACTGCAATAAAATGCACATGATTGTCAGATTTGTGATAAAAATGAGAAAATATCAATTTGTCCAATTTTAAGAGATGAATGGAGTATTTCTATGTGACAAGCTTAATAATTCACAGAAAAGATGTGCTGAAATAGCACACATCAGGTCTTGAGACTGTGTGACTCCATGCAGTCTCGGGACCAGTTGGCTTCATGCAGTCTTGAGACCGTGTGACTCCATGTGATCTCGGGACTGGTTGGCTTCATGCGGTCTTGAGATTGTGTGACTCCATGCGGTCTCAGGACCGGTTGGCTTCATGCAGTCTTGAGACCGTGTGACTCCATGTGGTCTTGAGACCGTATGACTCCATGCGGTCTTAGGACCGGTTGGCTTCATGCGGTCTTGAGACCATGTGACTCCATGTGGTCTCGGGACCGGTTGGCTTCATGCAGTCTTGAGACTGTGTGACTCCATGCGGTCTTGGGACCGTGTGAGGCTTTTGTGATTTTTTTGTGTCTTTTCTGTAAGTAAAAAGGTGAAAAGTTAATCTAATAGTATATTTGCAATAAGAGAGGAAAGTTAAAGATTCTATCTAATTTATCTGAGAAAGAGTATGGAAAACTGAGGGAAATTTCTAAGATAACATCAAAAAATTGGAGGTTATCAATGACTAATGATATTCTTTCATCAACCAACCCACACTTTAGTCTTATGTGTTATTGGTGTCTATCTACCTTCTACAATAACAACTAGCTAGGGACATAACAAGAATGTACATACTCTTAACATTCATATGATCTCATCCTCCAAGTCATGTACTTAGTCATAAGTCATTGAGTATTGTCATTCTTTAGACATTCATAATGTTTCTTCATTATCTCATAATTGGATGAAACAAAATGAATTGGAATCTTTCCTTTATGAGTGTTAATCAAATCCTTTATGGTATATTCCATGTCAATCATCACATGTTTGGCTCTCTGGGCATACCTTACTGACATTACTATGTTTTTCGTTGCAAATATAACAGGTAGGAGCATATGTCAGTGATCCATTTGGATATTTCTTTCACTCAATCAATATATATCGATTGAAATTTGGCAAACCATGTATAAGAAAGCAATGGTAACTTTGATTTCAAAATTTTGATATTTTTCTAAGAGTATTTCTTGTGAAGTTGATTATAATCAAGATAATGGATTCTTTTGTTTGACTATTACTTAGATACATATGCATATGGATATTATTTTTTTACAAAGACATATATTTTCTAGTACACATATGACAACAGATCGAATATCATTATTTACACTATTGTCACTCTCACCAACGTAACTTTGTTATGTTACATTTTAAAAGTCCATACGACATGCGTGAAGCTCCATACTATCAAGATTTTTGCTCAAGATCCATTTGGCTAGTGCATCTTCTATATAGTTATCATTTAAGGGATATGCACTTGTTTATATAGTGGGTCCTTGCTAAGTTGGCGCATGATCAACATTGACAATTGAACTGTATGGTCATGGGTGCAAGTAAGCTGACAATGTTGTGATCATAATGTCATCTTGTAGCAATGTCTACTAGGTATGTCATCTCTACTCATCTGTGGATTTACAAAAGTGACCTCACAATACCTAGTTGGTAGATCATCTATCAATAGTTTAGGTGACTTCTTCCTTGAGCCCTACCCTATTCCTCTTGTCTATCTCTCTAGTTCCCAAATCATTTTCTGATGATATAACAACCTTTTTTAGATCAGGACTTTGATCCTTCCTCTAATTTCCTCAAGATGTTATGTCGTGGATATGTGAAGATAAGTTTTATAGGTCAGTCTATCTATTTGGTCATAGTGTACATCTTCTACAATGCGCTCTAGCATATTCCTCTTCCCATTCTATTAATACCTTCTCTGTATTTCTTTGGCTAGATACAACAACCTTCATCGGACCGACATCAAATTTTTTCACCTATTCATCAATACTATAGGTCATCCATATCTCCTATCATCTATCTATACTTTTGGCTGTTACCTATGTAGATTAAGATCAATTAGACTCTCTAACTCTATGAGTCCTATAGTCCTTATATAGATGATCATGAGAATTGGAGGTCTCCTCTTAAACCACTATTCTCTCTCATATCGATGTTCATTCCATTCACACAAATACAAAATCTTTACAACTCACTATAACTATAGATACAACTCTACAAATATAAATAAATACATACATCAACATGGTGATTCCCCCATGCAAAAACACCATAAAAACATTAACCTCTATTATAGGATCCATACATGACTGAAAACATCTCTAATTCCAACTAGAAGTGATGTCGTCTTCTACCAGAGTCTTACTCTTTTTCAATATTGGATACTACTAGATTTTAGGCTACGTTTGATTGTATTCACTCTTGATAGTCATCACTTTCAAGTTCTCCAACTCAAAAACTAAAATTGTCTCAATGCCATTTGAAGATGGGAGACCATGACAAAATGAGATCAACTTCCTCCCTAAATGGTTCTTGAAATTTTGCCCCTACTACAAAAATGTGATTTATATGCATATATGTGATGAAGTGGAACATCCACTACCCTTACCTCCATTCTTTATGGAGGTACCTATTACTACTATCCTTCATTAACAAGACAACACACATCTTCTACAAATTTCAATACTAACTCCAACACTATATTTTACTTCTAGAGACTCAACCTGCACCTCTTATGTGAAAATATTTGATGAGGTAAGAAAAAATGAGCATAGTTAGCAGTAGGTTATTCCAAACTATCCCCCTCCTCTAAAGTTTTTTGTGTAGTGGAGAGAAATAGCATTAAACAAGAAGATACAATAAAAGGGTTCTTCCTTTCATTACCCTTCCATACAACCTGCCACTGACATAGTTTCTTCATTTAATCTGAATAGGGTGCACTATGATGTTTTTGTCAATACATATTCACGGGATAAAGTTATAAGACATAAAAACGACAAAAAATTTGGATATTCAGATATAGTTATTGCAATCTTTTAGGAAAAAACTCTATAATTTCCTAATTCCATGATTATTTTGTTCTTGCCAATATTGGAGACATTTTTCTAGTAAATGGTACCAACCCTGGACAGACCACCACTTATAATACAATCCAAAAACAACCATGTAGTTTTTTCACTCCATTCCCCATTAATATCAAATTCTCCTCCTCAGCATGCATGAGGGACTGTTCATTCCCCTAGAAACACACAATAGCCACAAAACATGTGACGTACCATCATCCTTCATAAATCCTTTCCAATTCTACATCTTACTTCTCAATCAAAGTTACAAACAACTCATAATGCACAATATTCCTATAAAGTTGAAAACCTAAGGAAATCCCCTCTCTTCAAACTACCAAGTCTCCATTTTCTAAACTGCACATACACTCAATAACAATCCTTTTTCCTACCTCATCCCCTACACACTAGTATTGTGTGCCTCATGACCCCTCCATGCTTTCCAAAACCTTTCATCCTATGATGAGGTTGTCGTTGACCTATAATTAAAATCCACGATACTTATCAAAGTCTTGGTTGGGAATAATATTTTAATTAGCGTCCAAAATAACCTTTATAATGTTCATTTTAATGTTCTCATGTCACCCCCACATTGGGTTTCTAAATCCTTACTTGCATCACTAACTAGACTAAGATCCTCTTAAGCCATGAACTCAGTTACATTGTACCATAGGGGACTAAACTTGATCATCTCATCAGATTACAATCACCACCCATGTGGTGGAAACTTTGTCCAAGAAAATATATCCAGGTGGACCTTAGACAATAGTATCACACCATCATTGAATTGTGGAGTTGGTTGGGTATCCCCATTTGCGGTATGTAGATATTTTTCAAAACATTTTGGTGTTTTTTGGGTGTATGCTATAGTTCATCACCATAGACACTCTCTTCCCTAACAATTACATCAAGGATTTTTGCATCTTCACTATCACACATGAGAGCTTCCTCCCCAAAACCCTAAATATTAGAGTTGGTGAACTTTATTATTCTATCAAACTAAAAGGACAAGGCCCTCATAAACTATCCCTCTATTTTTCAACCTCATTGAACATACTACCTCTTGGTTCATCCCCAGGGACAAAAATAACACCCATATCCCTAATACAAATATCTCACCCCTTCCTAACAAGGTCTATGCATGGATTAATAAGGATAATAACCCATAATCTCTCTCAATACCTGGAAAAACAACAAAAGTACACAACAACCAAACTCCACCTTTCAAACTAGGAAGAAACCTCTTTATTTCTTTGAATCACAATGCCAACTCACATTAAACCCAACTCCCCCAGTCAACTTTATCCTTTTCCTAGTGTAGTTGGAGATTCCGACAACAACAACAACTCATCTTATATATGCCATTTTAGAAACATTAGATGCCAAAAACATGATAGTTCTTTTTAAAGCTGAATTCCTTGAATAAGTAGGCAATAACAACAATGACATTTATGCTAACATATCAACCAACACCAACAAAATATCTCAATCTATATATAAGACATTTTCCATCATCAATTAGTTCTCACTTACTCTACAGAAAAATAAAAATGAAAACATCTTTGCTAGAAAAGATTTAGGTAACACCAACACCTTATTCATCTCTTCTCTAGATCACTTCAGGAAATCATATTAGTACTATAGCACCACGGGATACTACCTAAGATTTCATTTATTTTGTTGATAGAATTGGTATCAAATGCGATACACATCTGGATGGATATATCACATTCACTAAACTTAAATACAATCTGTGTTGGCACGATAAATGTGCTCTTGCACTTTGTACGAACAACCTCATTGATTTTTCTTTCTAAACACTCTTCTAAATTTCTCTACCTCAATTTGAAACACTTATCATGATCCTACCCTATAGAATGTTTTAGGTGTTGCCTCAAGAAGCCATAGATGCAAGATTAAACACTTTGTTCTCTTTAAAAAAATTAACGTTATAATTATACAATAAACTATGACTACTCATTTTAACTTTCAATTAAACACCATAGTTGTACATCAAATCACTATTCGAGTCTAGTTACCATCTCATTGACTTAGTGACAGACTTAAAATAGGATAAAACCCTAATATCTTTCATAATTGATCATTCACAAGGAACAAACTACATTGATCAATTTTTGTAACCTGGATGATTAACTCATTGGGATTTCATGGAGTCTATGATGAAATAGGAAAGAAAAAAATATTTTTTTCAATAAATCAACACTTAAGCATATCTACATAGACATACTCATTGGATTATATATGGGAATTATATCTATACTAGAAACTATCTCAAATGAAATGACACTCCTTCAAATACTTACCATAATGACAAAAACAATTGCAATTTCATCCTAGATAACTACTTAATTGATCTATAAGACACAAACCTTTAATACACTTGAAACAGATGTGATTCTTGGTCTAATTGGATCAGTTCCTATGCACTCAAGAATAGGATAATATCTAGGCTTTGACATAAGTTCAAGCCACACCCATACCTAACTTAGACCATTTTTTCTATCCTACTCAACACAAAATATAAGCCTTGGGAGTCCAAAATCTTTCCATTTATGATATTTTGGACTTCTAATCTAGACTTTGGTAGTGTCATCTCCTCAAATTGGTCAATATATGCCTTTCTTGTAAAACTAAGATACCATATTACAAAAATCTCAATAACGTTAGACAAAGAATTGTAATATGGAACAAAAACACCTTTTAGAATGTTAACCGTAAAATAAAAGAACTTAAATGAGGAACTTCTTCTCTCTTACAACCCCCACTCACTAACCCAACTAGAACGTAGAATATTTGAGCTAAACTCTCCTCTTTTTATTACATGCTTGTCAAACTTTTAAAACAAAAGAATAAAATACGTTGGCTCTATGAATGTGATAAAAACACAAATATGTTTTCATAAAATATGAAAAAATACTAAGATACATGCACACATTCACATCATTGATATCAAGAATGTAATGGATACTAATTAGAACCACATAATTGAACGTTTCAACAAATTGTTCTTCATTCTATTCAACCATGGTCCTTTGATCTTGTCAGAGTTATTTGGCATGTTCTCGGTCCGAAAATGATTGTAAACTATAATGCTTTTATTGTTCCTTTCTCCCTTTATTCTGATAAAGCCCCTAGACCAAATGGCTTTATCTTGGATTATATCACCACCAATGGGACTATATCAAGAAAAATCTATCATAATTGTATAGCTACATTCTAAATAATGATGATATTAATCCATAAATTGACATACTCAATCAAAATTTAATGAACCAAATCACAAATATTAATGCACCTAACTTGGTTAGTCACTTTAGATCTAGTAGTCTTATAAATCCTTCCAATAAGAAAATATCCAAAAGAACTCATTTCAAGGTTATAAACACTGTTATGACATACCAAATGCTTTTATCAAAGGTCGTAGTATCCATGTTAGTTACCACATTGTTAGTGATACTATCCAAACTTGCCATACTCGACACACATCTCTCTTGACTCTTAATCTTGATTGAAAAAGTAATTTTAAATATCATCTTGAAGTTTCTCATTGATTTCCTTCATAGTTATACTTTTCCTAATAGATGGCTTAGTTGGGTCAATAACTATGTTATCTCTTTTCATTTCTCCACCATTATCCATTGATTATTTTAAAAGTTCAAGTGGACTAAGATTGGAAGAAACTCTTTCCCCCTATCCGTTAATCTTAAACACCTCCATTCTCACTAAGATGTTTTAACTTCGTATGAGAAACAATCTGATCGACAATATTCTAGAATGTCCTGAATATATAACAAAATACACATATGATATGACCATTTTCCTTAAGCCTAATGACAAAAATAATATTAATTCTATCCTAATCTTAGGAAAGTTTATGCATCTTTATGCATTAAAAATAAACTTTCAACAATTTACCATGTATGTTACACACATCCAACAAAATGACATCGATAGATTCAAGCATTTGCTATACTATATGGAAGAAAATTACCTATCATTTACTTGGGCCTCCCTATAGGGAATTTTGGCTATAGAGTATGTAATGACCACATTTATGCTTAATTGGTAAACTAGGGTTTACATGAATGATTACATGCTTGATTAGATTGAACATCATTTAGAATTGATTAATGATAGTAGATCAATTGTGATGTTTCAAACCTAAGAAGAAACTCTAACTATGATTTTAATTTGAAGAATCGGGGTTTGAGAAATGTAAACCCTAATCGGCAAAATTTAGGGTTTTGATAGTATATGAATATGGAATTTGATTAGGATAACAGTGTGGTAAATGATTTTTCATATTTTCTACAAATTTTTATTTAATTTAATTTTGGATATTTTATGTATAACTCAATCATGCATATTGGAGAAAAATTTTAGAATATTTGAGTGTTCTTTGAATGTGGTTCTCAGTCGAACTATACTTCAACCAAAATACTGACAGAGTGCTTTTTAGCAGTGTAGTGTTTTATTTTTATTTATTTATTGGCATCTCCAAATGATCTGATTAACTGGAGATCTGAAACTCAATCATAAACAACATATACAATTTTCATAATTTTTGGATGCATTTAGACCCTATTAGTAGATGAATTACAGTAATATTTTTATGACAACAAAATTCAGTTGAAATAAGAGAAAGTATAGTGAGGGGTCAATGTACAATTGACCCAAGCAGCTCAATTGTTTTATATGGTCAAACTAACACACAAGGAGCTCTCATAATTCGTGATTCAATATAGAGAAATGAAATCTTAGAGAGAGAGGGAGAGTTAGGGTTTGAGAGGAGAAAGTGATGGAGATGCTGACTTAGGGTTTTGCGGTCCGAGGAATGATGAAATCATGTAAGTTTAGCATCTTTGGATATAGTTGAAATCATGTAAGTTTAGCCTCTTTGGATATAGTTTTATGGTGAATCTTCTCTCACATGTCAAGATTCCGTCCCTCCTCTAATTTGATCTGAAATGGTATCAAAACTTCCCCTTTTCTCACTCTTTCTTCATAATCCTTCATTTTTAGGGTTTCCATGTTGAAAGGAAGAAGAATCAGATGAATTGCTAGGGATTTGATATGAGATCGGGATTTTTCAGGGATGAGCTGCATTTTTAAGGTGTTTTCACACCTTAGGGTGAGTGATAACTTCCTTTAAATAGTATATTGTACGAAAATTGGTTAAATCATTCTATAATCTTTAATTGTTGAGTGTGCGGCTACAAGCCCTGAATTGTGTGTTTGATCTAAGTTGTTGCAAAATGATATGAAATAGATTCTTCCTCTATTTGGATGAATTTCAGATGATAAAATCATATTAGAAATGTATACAATACACCCTAATGAGAATTCCCTAAGTATTCACAGAGGTTATAAGAGCAAACTAAAATATAGGGAATTTGTCTATGACTGAAATTGTGGTATAATTAAATAGAGAAATTTGTTTATCTGGATTCCCTTGGTTATGAATGATTGTTTATCTAAATTCATAGTACATATATGTCAGATACTATCTTGGATTTCATTTAAGGTGAATAGTGTTTGTTTGATATCTCAATAAAGAGAGTGAAACCCTAGATGCGAGGAAAGTTGGATATTTGTGAATAAATATCGTAAAATCCATTTGAACAGATTTTCTTGACATGATAGACTTTATTTATTCAATTTAATTATTGATGCATGTTATCTATGTGAATGGCATGGAAAACCAAATTCAGCTCAGTTCCAAGGTTTCATACATATATTGATTTTATATGATTTGTTGATAGTAGTCTTTATTCAATGAATGTTTATGTCGCATGAAATCCTTATGAGAGCCATGTGATAAGTGAATGCGGTAAACGAAACCCTAAGGATAGGATGTTCAATGAATCAAGTATTTTGATATCAATGTTCTCAGTATGAGATGTGGTGATGCACAACTCAAGATTTGGGTTGAGGTGCACATTTTCCAAGAAAGTAAAAATAATTTATAGGTGCAAATGACGATTACTCGTATGTCAATTAATTAACTCTTATCAGTGTATTAAGAAGTGCAATTGCATGATTCTAGTGTATAAAGTATCAAGTGGACATGTATTCTGTTATTTAAGAATTTTAGTCTGCCTGTAGGTATAAAATGTTGATTTCTCACTATATTACAGTGTTTTGAGTATATTTCTCTATTAAGTTTAGAATGATATACATGTGGTGTTATAAACTTCAAATAAATATACACGGTACCATAAAGATACCAGAGTCAAGTATAAGTAAGGGAAAATATACAATATAGTAAGAGATTTCCAATAATAATAAAATAATAGACTTAAGAGCCCTGAACACCGTAGATTCCCTATGAGAGGTCTGCGTCGTAGGGATGGAATGACCTAACCCTAGCAGTGTCCAGTATACGGGGGTCAGAACGTACTAACAGGTGGTACGTGGGATGAAGCCCTAGTGGAAGTATCCTTAATATACAGAATGTAGTGTCCAGCATCAACCAGAGATCCTAGTGGCAATGGAGTACAGTAAAGCCAATAGGTGGCTTGATTCTCTGCCTGTGTGCTCAGGTTAGAGGATTAGTCCACTTTTTACGGCATAATAGGTATGTCGAGGCCAGAGAGCCATTTTCCTATTGCAGACCAGCGACGTAGTCAGGCTTAGCATTCCTGGGTGTGTCATCTAAGTCTTGTACAGTGAGATCGTAGTTCGCTATGAGTCTTCATATGTAGAGTACACTGCATATGATCAGGGCATAAGCTAAAATATGATCATATAGGTTTAAACAGTTTCTTATAAGTAAGAAAGGCTAAGAAATATTTGAGTGCAGTTTCCCAACAACTATTCTTTTTATGTTTCTGAATTATTAGTTCTCTTTGAAATTTATCAAGCATGCTCATCATATATTGATTTTCTCTTGTTGATACCTAGAGTATCCTGCCATATTTATGATTGTCAATGATCATTCTCTTTAAAGCTTACTACTATTATAATTGATATCAATTGCTCAAAAGTATATCTGTAATTATATTAGTGCTTTATACTATTTCTTTGAAGTACTCATTCACTGAGCAAGTAGGTTCATCCCTCTACTCAAAATTTTTAGGGAAATCACATAGACTTGAAGAAGTTCAAAGCATCAGAGTAGATCTACCATAAGAGTTAAGTTTGAGTATAGTTAAGTTCAGTCGGTCCCTGTCACTCTAGGTCCTTGTCTAGATGTGAGAGAGTTGTGAATGATGTTTGTATCTTTGTTTCCTTAATAAGAGAGAATGCATTTGATTATCATGTCGTATGTACATGGAAGTGTGAGAAATAGAATGAATGTATGGATGTGTATCATTAATGTCGAGATCATATTAGAGTAATCAAGGTTTAATTCTCTTGTAAAGTTTGTTTATGTGGTTCAATGTGAGAAAATAAAGAGTTTGAAAAAGAAGCAAAAAAAGTTAATGGTGATCTTTGTATTATGATAAATCCTCAATTTTATGCCCTAATCTCATGATTAGTGGTACTTGTGAGATCGGGGTGTAACAACTTGGTATCAGAGCTTAGGATGAGTTGTCAGGGACCATTAAGTTAGTAAGTTAGAGTCATAAGTGTGGAAGATAGGAGATGTTATGCTGTTAGCTCTAGGGATTTGAGTATTTGGATATCCTGGCCCAATATCTGAGTACTTGGATCAACCAGTATCAAGCTACTCTATCTATTCTTTCATGTATACCCTGGCCAGATATACATTGGAAGGATGGTCTAGAGAGGAACCCTAGAAATATTAGGATTAGAAATAAGATAAGTAACATGAATTAAGAGCATAAATATAAAATGAGGTATAACTTTCATTTCATATTGTTATTTTATTGGAGATGAATAGAAAAGCTCTTATATGTTTGAATTCAGATATTCAATATTTTGAAATATATATGGGTCTTTAAGATTTGTTGTACACTATGTAGTTGTAGCATTTATTGATTACATACTTTGTATCAAGTAGACTAGAAATGATCTTTGAATGAGCTTTCCTAAGTGGATAAGTTTTCTTCCACACATTTGAGATGAATAGGAGTTGAGTAATCATGAGTAGCTCTTGGCTTCAAGACTGCAGGCTCGGCCTGGTCTGGATGGCAGGATGCATTACTGGGATCTAATGACTCCTATTAGTAATATAACAAGTGAAAATTATGGATAGATTAGATCCAAATTCTATTATGAATGGATATACTCTAAGATTTTGAAGTATAAGGGAAAGATTAGAATAGCTAAGAATCAATTGGAACTGATATCTGAGATCCAACTTTGGGGCCTCATATGAGAAACCCTTAATATGGAATAAAGGAACCCGACATAAGCTTCATATTAAGTTTAATTATTAGTATTATATGAACTCTAAATATGAAATATGTAAAAGATATGAGAAGAGAATGTAAGGGTCCAAGATAGTAAGAATTAATCCTAAGGAATGGATTATATAACCGAGTACAATGTTTTATGTACTCCAAAGTAAAGGGAAAATAGAAGAATAGAGCTAAGTATACAATAAGTACATAGAAGTGAAGAGTCTTCAGAAGAGTGAAAGTGAAGAGAACTAGATGAGCATGTAAATCATAAAACTAGGATAAGAAACTTAATTGAAAAAAAAAAGAAAAATGTTGGAAATAATGAGTTTGATTAAGGAATGAGGTTTATGATATAATTGAGAGCATGGAATGTATACCTTTATTAATAAGTTTAATACATTCATTCTTACTACCTTTGGATTCTGAGTCTCTATAGAACAACAAACTAGTTTCTAAAAGAAGAACAAAAGTGTAGCTAAATAAATGAATAAGTCATACAAAGGTAGACTATATTCAAGAAGGAAAAACTTGATTTAAAGAGAAACTATGTTTCATCCATGCATGATCCGTTTGATTTAAAATGAGGGATATGTAATGGATTAAACATGAGTTGAAACTAGTAGAGAGATTATTGATTTAGAATTTTAGCTTCACATTAGTAGAAGGATAAAAGGAAATATATGCAACATGGTATACTTGATCATACATATAAAAGAAGCAACAGGATCATAAGAGAAAATTAGAAGTTAAAGATGACATGTGGAATAGTAGTATATGGTAAGGGGATTATGGAAAGTAAAGAAGGGTTTGAAACATAATGGAGTAATATAGATTATAAATGAAAGAGGTTGTGAGATTCAAGAAAGGGCTAATTAGTCAATTATCCTTATTGATAATTAATTAAACTTACATATGAGAAATGTATTATTGAATGTTTGAAGATAAGAATTCTAAGTCTCAAAATAATCTTCTCTTTCATATCTTCCTTAATGAGAGCAATGTGGGAATGAAGTGATAAGAAAATGAATCATATATGATGCATAACCACCGTGGTAGAGACATCTGGTGAATGTAATAATGACACACAATATGATGCTGAAACCCTAGTAGGGTAATTGAGAATGTAATCTATATGAATGGCCAAGTAAGAGAAAGGAAATTCAATCGATAAGATAAAGAAGACTTTAGTAAAACTTGTGAGATCCAAAGTTTGAATTTTAAATTAAGGGAGCAAAGTCACATCACAATAACATCATGCTACTAATAAGGACCAAACCCTAGAATTTTTAGAGTTGTAGTAGTTCAAGGAATGTCACTAGTTATTTGACCTTGAATACTAGCATCTCTATAAAACAAGACCAAGAGATTTGCACTATGAGAAGTAAACTAGCACTCATAGTAATCCAGGGTTTAAAGATAGCTAATCTGAAAGGTAGATAAAAAAATATGAAAATGATTTGGAGTAAAGAGTAAGATATAAATATGAAATGTGACAAATGTGGTTTGAAAAAAAGGAGAATTACAATATGAGTGAAGTGCAATATGAGATAAATTCTTGTAGTGATAGCAAGAATGATGAATAATCTATTTGTACCTTGTATGTTTCAATTTTAGGAATGTTTAATCTACATGATTAAAATGAGAAGGATAAGTAGCAAAAAGTAAGTAGTAGTGAATGAGGAGAGAGATAAGAGAAAAAAATGGCTTTTAGTAATATGTGAATTTGTTTTTAGAAGTATAATTTGTTAAAGGCATATTAAGGGATGTAAATTGGTTCTACGTATGATTTTAGTGTACATGTGCAAGAAATATGTTAATTAAAGGTGTCTGATAGTTGTAGTCATTCATACCAGTAATCCATCTTAGTATTGTACAATTGTAGTATGGTGATATGGGTTGAATAATGATGGAACAAATGAAGGGTTACCCTGAATAAGGTAGTCTTACCTATTCATTCTTATGAATAGAAGGGATGATAATCATATTGTATTGATATGTAACCCTAATGAGGTATAGCTTGTTATACCTAGCTTTAATATAACTAAGTGATGGTAATGGTATAAATAGTCCTTGAATGACTAATACAATCATGGAGTACTCTGTTACTGTTGTTGAAACCCTAGTATGCTATAACTCGATGGTTACACCTTGAATTATGTGTGGGTTCATACTTGAGAATAGTATGGAATGTGATAGTAATGCTTCACTTTATGTACCATAAAGCAATGGGGATGCTGTGAATAATATTGTGCAATTGTTGTTGAATCTAGTCTTCCAACTCAAGATTGTTTTGCTATTTGAGTAGCACAATAGTAAAATTCAAAAGAACATGGTGAACTCTCTTTTGTGACTTAGAGGTAATACATAACAATAGTACATATTGAGCCATATGAATTGAGATAGTTGGATCAGATTATTAATGTTGAGGTAACACCTCAAGAGTATGAAAATATTTAAATGGTTGCTCTCTCTATACTATGATTGATTGTGGCATAGAGAATTTGTTTGTTATCATTGAGAACTATTTTAACATGTTGTGATTAGAAAAGAAATGAAGGACTTAATTTTGAAAATTTCATTCAAGTATGAAATACAAGAATATAATGACATGTAAGAGTTCAAAATCTTAAAAGAAACTTTTAATATACTTTGTTTGCGTATTTATGTTTCGGGACGAAACTTTTTAAGGGGGTGAGAATTGTAATGACCACATTTGTGTTTAATTGGTAAACTAGGGTTTACCTGAATGATTACATGCTTGATTAGATTGAACATCGTTTAGACTTGATTAATGATAGTAGACCAATTGTGATGTTTCAAACCTAATAAGAAACTCTAACTATGATTTAGTTTGAAGAATCAGGGTTTGAGAAATGTAAACCCTAATCGGAAAAAATTAGGGTTTTGATAGTACATGAATATGGAATTTGATCAAGATAGAAGTGTGGTAAATGATTTTTCATATTTTCTACAAATTTTATATTTAATTGAATTTTGGATATAATATTTATAACTCAATCGTGCATATTGGAGAAAAATTTCAGAATATTTGAGTGTTCTTTGAATGTGGTTCTCGGTCGAATTATACTTCGACCAAAATGCTGACAGAGTGCTTTTTAGTAGTGTAGTGTTTTATTTTTAATTATTTACTAGTAACTCCAAATGATCTGAAATTTTAACCAGAGATCTGAAACTAAATCATAAACAACATGTAAAATTTCATAATTTTTGGATGTGTTTAGACCTTACCAGTAGATGAATTATAGTAATATTTTTATGATAGAAAATTCAGCTGAAATAAGAGAAAGTATAGTGAGGGGTCATTGTGCAATTGACCCAAGCAGCTAAATTGCTCTATATGGTCAACCTAACACACAATGATCTCTCATAATTCATGATTCAATCCAGAGAAATGAAATCCTAGAGAGAGAGGGAGAGTTAGGGTTTGAGAGGAGAAAGTGATGGAGATGCTGACCTAGGGTTTTGCGGTCCGACGATTGATGAAATCATATAAGTTTAGCCTCTTTGGATATAATTTTATGGTGAATCTTCTCTCACATGTCAATATTTCGTCCCTCCTCTGATTTGATCTGAAATGGTGTCAAAACTTCCTCTTTTCTCACTCTTTCTTCATAATCCTTCATTTTTAGGGTTTTCGAGTTGAAATGAAGAAGAATCGGGTGAATTGCTAGGGATTTGATATGAGATCGAGATTTTTTTAGGGATGAGTTGCATTTTTAAGGTGTTTTCACACCTTATGGTGAGTGGTAACTTCCTTTAAAACAATATATTGTATGAAAATTGGTTAAATCATCCATAATCTTTAATTGCTTAGTGTGTGACTACAAACCTTGAATTGTGTGTTTGATTTAAGTTGTTGCAAAATGATATGAAACGGATTCTTCCTCTATTTAGATGAATTTTAGCTGATAAAATCATATTAGAAATGTATACAACACATCCTAATGAGAATTCCCTAAGTATTCATAGAGGTTATAAGAGTAAACTAAAATACAGGGAATTTGTCTATGACAGAAATTGTTGTATAATTAAATAGAGAAATTTGTTTATCTGGATTCCCTTAGTTATGAATGACTGTTTATCTAAATTCATAGTACATATATGTTAGATACTATCTTGGATTTCATTTAAGGTGAATAGTGTTTGTTTGATGTCTCAGTAAAGAGAGTGAAACCCTAGATGCGAGGAAAGTTGGATATCTGCGAATAGATATCGTGAAATCCATTTGAACAGATTTGCTTGACATGATAGACTTTATTTATTAAATGTTATTATTTATACATGTTATCTCAGTGAATGGCATGGAAAACCAAATTCAGCTCAGTTCCAAGGTTTCATACATATATTGATTTTATATGATTTGTTGATAGTAGTCTTTATTTAGTGAATGTTTATGTCGAATGAAATCCTTATGAGAGCCATGTGATAAGTGAATGGGGTAAATGAAACCCTAAGGATAGGATGTTCAATGAATAAAGTATTTTGATATCAATGAGTATTTTGATATCAATGTTCTCAATATGAGATGTGGTGATGCACAACTCAAGATTTGGGTTAAGGTGCACATTTTTCAAGAAAGTACAAATAAGTTATAGGTGCAAATGAATATTACTCGTATGTCAATTAATTAACTCTTATCAGTGTATTGAGAAGTTCTATTGCATGATTCTAGTGTATAAAGTATCAAGTGGACATGTATTCTGTTATTTAAGAATTTTAGTCTGCCTGCAGGTATAAAATGTAGATTTCTCAGTATATTACAGTGTTTTGAGTATATTGCTCTGCCAAGTTTAGAATGATATACATGTTGTGTTATAAACATCAAATAAATAGACACGGTACCATAGAGATACCAGAGTCAAGTATAAGTAAGGGAAAAGATACAATATAGTAAGATCTTTCCAAGAATAATAAAATAATAGAATTAAGAGCCCTAAACACCATAGATTCCCTATGAGAGGTCTGCACCGTAGGGATGAAATGACCTAACCCTGACAGTGTCCAATTACGGGGGTCAGAATGTACTAACAGGTGGTACGGGAGACGAAGACCTAGTGGAAGTCTCCTTAATATATAGAATGTAGTGTCCAATATCAACTAGAGATCCTAGTGGCACTAGAGTACAGTAAAGACAATATGTTGCTTGACTCTCTCCCTATGTGCTCAAGTTAGAGGAGTCCAATTTTTACGGCATAATAGGTGTGCGGAGGCCAGAGAGCAATTTTCCTATTGTAGACCAGCGACGTAGTCAGGCTTAGTATTCCCAGGTGTGTCAGCTAAGTCTTATACGGTGAGATTGTAGTTTGCTACGAGTCTTCATATGTAGAGTACACTACATATGATCAGGGCATAAACTAAAATATGATCATATAGGTTTAAAGAGTTTCTTATAAGTAAGAAAGGCTAAGAAAGATTTGAGTACAGTTTCCCAGCAACTATTCTTTGTATGTTTCTAAATTATTAGTTCTCTTTGAAATTTATCTAGCATGCTCATATATTGATTTGCTCTTATTGATACCTAGAGTATGTTGTCATATTTATAATTTTCAATGATCAATCTCTTTAAATCTTACTGTTGTTATAATTGATATCAGTTGCTCAAAAGTATATCTGTAATTATATTAATGCTTTAGACTATTTCTTTGAAGCACTCATTCACTGAGCGAGTAGGCTTACCCCTCTACTCAAAATTTTTAGGGAAATCACATGGACTTGAAGAAGGTCAAAGCATCATAGTAGATCTACCACAAGAGCTAAGTTTGAGTATTGTTAAGTTCAGTCGGTCCCTATCACTCTAGGTCCTTGTATAGATGTGAGAGAGTTGTGAATGATGTTTGTATCTTTGTTTCCTTAATAAGAGAGAACGCATTTGACTATCATGTCGTATGTACATGGAAGTGTGAGAAACAAAATGAATGTATGGATGTGTATCATTAATTTTGAGATCATATTAGAGTAATCAAGGTTTAATTCTCTTGTAAAGTTTGTTTATGTGATTCAATGCGAGAAAACAAAGAGTTTCAAAAAGAAGAAAAAAAAATTAAGGGTGATCTTTGTATTAAGATAAATCCTCAATTTTATGCCCTTATCTCATGATTAGTGGTAATTATGAGATTGGGGTGTAACAGAGTAGGTAGTGGAAACAAAAATTTTATCTATCATATTCCATAATCAGCAAATTGCATTAATAACTATAATATGAAAATGATGGTTTTGAGTATACACCTAGTCCTGAAGCAAGTGCAATGACAGTCTTTGTAGTTGTAGATGCACAACTCTAAATCATGGTGGAAATGGGACTCGTCTAACTATTGCACCTCCTGGCTTGCACTACAGACTGCAACCATGAACCTTGTCTTCTTCAGCAACTCCTCTTCTCACAAACTATTGGTTGATGTTGTTTTCCTAGCGGCAAACAACAACCTCTCGCCTCTATAGAAGTTCATACAAATTTCCTTGAACACTTGATGTCCTTCTAGAACATATAGGAAGGAGGTGTCCCTTCCGTTGGTGTACTAGTCGCCAACTTGCTCTCCCAAAACAATAATCTCAATTTCTCTCTCCCTTATTATTCATCTCTGGTCGGGTTCAACTTACTTGGGATCTCGTGATTACCACAACCTAAGTGGAAAATATTTGTCAGAACAACTAATTCTTAATTGTCTCTATTGTACTATGGAAAGCCCCTAGTACCCCTCTATTTATAGGCGAGGTTTGGGTCTAGGTTCCCAGTCAATACGGGAGTGGAAGGGAACATAAAATCTCAAATATTTGCAGTAATTTTGGAACTTTCCTAACCTGTGACAGTCGATCCGGTCATCTAGCAAGCTAGATGGTCAGTTAACATGCTAAATGGTCGTATGTCTTAGTCCATATAGTCATCTGGTATTTTCCTAGTCGCACACGAAATCAACAATTCATTTCTGATTAATATTCCATATCAATTCATTGCACAATAAGTAATGTGCAATTGAAACGAACTTAGAAATATATAGAACCTTCCTTCAGCTGAACTGGGACATATCGCCCATGCAAGATGGTTATCTCACTCACCTAGATAGTCATTTGGTGAGCTGAGCAGGGTTGATCAGTTCATCTAAAGCCAACTTCGACTCAAAGCAGGCTTGACTTCTGAAACGTTCATCTCAACATTTGAGACAACTGTTTGGCACTTTAGACAGGTGTCTCAACACTTGAGATGGGTGTTTAGTAGTGAAAACAACCTATATGTTTCTTAAATCAAATGCCTAAACACTTTAGTACTTAATTCAATTGTCATTCAAGATTAAACTCCTCTTCTAGGCTGAGACCTAGGTGTTTGACCTTATATGTCCAACATTACATTGGTGGTGAATGTCCATAACAACTTATGACATCACAAGCAATGAGTGGTGCCTAGTCGCACATCAATTCTACCCAAGTAAATGCATGGTTGGGGAACAACTTCAACCTAAAATCTGTGTATGGTGTTGCAGTGCTTGTATAGTTCCTTTGTCACTAATGTCCAGATTAAACTCAAGGCATGGAGTAGTCACCCTCTTTATCATCCAATATTGTTTCTTGATCTAGAACAAACTATCTGAGATATATGTGAGCTCAATATCACATATTGACTCACATGTGTATGGCCATGCATTTCTCAGTCTCGCTAATGAATAAACCTACAAAATCACACTCTGGTAGGAGGGACAAATCCAATTTCTATCACTCATAGTCTATCCCCATGTGTCAAAGTCATCCAATCATTATTGTTATAACAACCCATGTTTCAATACTGCATTTGATGATGTCAAAGTGAACCCAATGTCATGTGATGAGTGTAGTTATTTCAAGTCTAAGAACCACAACCACCACCATCACTATGAGAGTTGACTATGACTTCCATGATGATGGATTCCATGTGTCAGTCTCACGATGGGTCTATCTGATACACTGTTATCTAATATGTATATGTGTGCTTGGTTTGATATAGCCATATCATGATCAGTGAGATTTTTTCATCATCCAACCCACACTATGATCTTATGTGTTATTTTTGTCTATCAACCTTCCACAATAACAATTGATTAGGGACATAATGAGAATATGTATATGTACTCTTAACATCTGTGTGATTTCATTTCCCCAAGGCTAATACTTGAAGAGATAATACATTGAGTAATATTATTCTCTAGACCTTTATAATGTTACATCATTATCTCATAACTGAATTAAACAAAATAAATTGGAAGCTTTCTTTTATTAATAATCAAATTGTTTACAAGTTATGTCATTACAATCATCACATGGTTGGCTCTCTGGGAATACATACTAATAGACTCCCACTTGCACTTAGATCCAATCACCCACAAATCGTATTCCAAGTGATCTAACATGACTGTCATGTTTCTTCTATGAAAGTACCTTCATCAAGGGATCAAAAACATTATTTTTAGTTGGTACTTTGCAAATCTTTATATCTCCTCGTTGTACGATCTCTCATATGTGATGGAATTTCCTTTGTATATCCTTTGATAACTAATGTGATATGGGTTCCTTATCTTGTGCAATAGCTCCATTGTTGTCACAATATAGCTCAATTGCGTTGTTGATGCTTGGAATGACCCCAAGTTCTGTAATGAACTTCTTGATCCATACAACCTCCTTTGCTACACTCAATGAAGAAATATACTTCACCTTTGTTGTAGAATCGACAACTATCTCTTGCTTGGAACTCTTCTAGTCTAAAACTCTGTTGTTGAGGCAGAACATGTATCCTAATTACGACTTATAATCAACTTGATTAGTTTGGAAGCTTGCATCGGTGTAACCTTTTACCACCAAGTCTTCCCCTCTATCATAGACCAAGAACTAATCCTTAGTCCTTCTCAAGTACTTGAGGATGTTTTTCATAGTTACATAGTGAGCATCACTTGGATCTCATAGATATATGTTGATCATGCTCAAGGCATATGAGATGTCTAGACGGATACACAACATTGCATACATGATTGATCCAATTGTTGAGGCATATGAATCAAACTCATGCATTCCCTTTCCTTACAAGAATTGGGACATTGAGCTCTAGAGATGGGGACACCATGATGTGCAGGTAAGTTTCCTCTATTTGAGTTCTCCATGTTGAAGCGCTTCAACACTTTGTCAATGTATGTGCTCTGACTTATTCCAAAAAGCCTTCTAGATCTATCTCTATAGATATTTATCCCCAAGATGTAGGATGCTTCTCCTAAGTCTATGATAGAGAATGTATTTCCAATCCATGTCTTTACCTTTTGTAAAGTAGGGATGTCATTCCCGATGAATAATATGGCATCTGCATACAATATGAGGAATGTAATGATGCTCCCACTAACCTTCTTGTACACACAAGGTTCATATTCATTTTGAATAAATCCAAACCCTTTGACTATCTCATCAAAGTGAACATTCGAGCTCTGAGATGCTTGCTTCTATCCATAGACAAACCTTTGTAGCTTATAGACTTTGTTTGCATACTTTGGATTTATAAAACCCTCAGGATGTGTCATGTACAGATCCTCGAGAAGATTCCTATTAAGGAATGTGGTTTTAACATCCATCTACCAAAAATCATAGTCATGATAAGCTGCAATTGTTGGTATGTATGCCCAGAGAGCTAATTATTTGATGATTGCAATGGAATAACATATAAATGATTTTATTAATAACAAAGGCAAGCTTCCAATTTATTTTGTGTATTTGGTTATGAGATAATGAATAACATAATAAATGTCTAGAAAATATTAATACTCGACGACGTATGTCTTCAAGTATTAGACTTGGAAGAAATGAGATCATACGGATGTTAAGAGTATATATACATATTCTCATTATGTCCGTGATCGATTGTCATTGTGGAAGGTTGATAGACAAAAATGACACATAAGATCAGAGTGTGGGTTGGTTGATGAATTAATCTCATTGGTCATGATATGGCAATATCAAACCAAGCACACATATACATGTTACAGAACAGTGTATCAGACATACCCACTGTGAGTCTGACACATGGAAGCCATTATCATGGAAGTCATAGTTAGCTCTCATAGTGATGGTGGTGGTTGTGGTTAATAGAACTAAAATCACTACACTCATCACACGTGCTTGGGTACATTTTGACATCATCAAACATAGTCTTGAAACATGGGTTGTTATCACGGTGATGATTGGGTGGCATTGACACATGGGGTATGACTGTGAGTGATAGATATGGGATTTTTCCCTCCGATAGGATTATGATATCTAAGGCCTCTTGATTAGAGATACCAAGAAAAGTATGACCATACATATGTGCGTTAATATGTGATATTCAGATTACATATATCTCATGCAGTTTGCTCTGGTTCAAGAAACAAGATTGAATAATAATGAGGATGACTGCTCCATGCCTCTAGTTCGATTTGGATATTAGTGATAAAGGAACTATACAAACACTGTAACACCATGCACAGATTGTAGATTGAAGTTGACCCCCAACTTTCCATTCACTTGGGTAGCAATGATGTGTGAATAGGCACTACTCTTTGCTTGTAATATCATAAGCTAGTTATGGACATTCACTGCCAACATGTTATGGGACCTATAGTGTCACACACATAGGAACTCTTCTAGAATAGGAGTTTGATCTTGAATTATAATTGAATTAAGTACTAAACTGTTTAGGTAGTATATTCACATAATAGATTGATAGATTGGTTGATTGAACTTCCAAACAACAATCTCACTAGATGAGATGGCCGTTTGGGTTGTAAGGCAGATCAAAAATTGAATTGGCTTAGTTTTGTCCTATGAACTGACCGGTTCAGGCTATTGAACTGACCGAATCCACTCAAACTCACCAAAAGATCATCTAGGTGAGTGAGATGGCCTGGTTGGGATGAACGAAGTGTTTGGAGTTTTTCCCAACTCTTTTCAATTGCACATACTTGGGGTGCAAGTAAATTTATGTATGACATTAATTAGGAAACAATTTGCCAATTCATATCTGATTGGGAAAATGTGAGACGACCATCTCACTTAAAGAGACATTTGTTTTGCTTAGTGAAACAATCGTCTCATGTGTGAGATGACTATCTCACTTGGCGAGATGATCATTTAGTCACACGCATGTTGTGACACTTCCAAAAAAATTGTGAAAATTCAAGATCTACTTGTCCTTTCCACTCCCTCTTTAGTCCTACATTGGATGGGGACTGGGAACCCTGACCCTAACCCCTCCTATATATAGAGGGGTATTGGGGGCTTCCCAAAGTATAACTAATACGTAGACAATTGAGAATCAGTTACTCTAGAAATTGTTGTTCTCTCTGGTTGTGGTAACCACGAGAGTCGAGGAAAGTCCTACCTGACTAGGGAGGGATAGCCACAGGAGAGAAACAACTGAGCATCATTGTTGTAGGGGAGCATGTTGGTGACTAGTACATCAACAGAAGGGACAACTCCTTCCTGTCTGTTCATGCATGATGACAAGAGTTCTAGTTGGTCCGTTTGGACTGCTTGAGAGGCAGGAGTCTGTTGGCAACTACTAGGAGGGCAATGTCAACCCATAGTATGTGGTGAGATCTTAGGAGCCGTTGCAGTAGTTTTACAAGTCTGATGTCGGTGGAGGAGCATTCGAAAGAGTCCAAGTGTGACTAGGAGCTACACAGACACCATCCAAGGCAGAGTGTACATCTACATCATTGAGGACTATCGTTGGACTTGCTCCTAGACTAGGTATATTGACACAAGTTTATCGTGCGTGGTATGAAAGAGAACACATCGAAGTAATAAGGCCTTGTGAGGCCCGAGTCAATCACGGGGAAGTTTTTCTCCAATAGATTACTATTAACTACTATCAAATCAGCTAAGCCAGTAGTAAATGGTTGAATTGGGTTGAACAAAAGAATAAAAGTAGAAATAAAACAAATTAAATGTGTAATTAATCAAAGATGGGGTGAATTCCTTAAGACAGTGGTTTCACCACAGACAACACTAATAATCGATCTCAAACACACCAACGTCTATTATCTCAATCCCTAGATAAGGAGACTATAGCCAGAATTACCTACTCTCACAGTGTAATTCACTACCTAATCTAATGCCAATCCCACTTTCGTAGTTATTGGTTGATTAGTTAGATGCTTTATGGTTATTCTCTGGGTTTCTCCTCCCGTTTACACTCCACTTTTCCCAAAGTTCACAGTAGACGGGTAAATCTATGCTCTCTGACCCTTAACCTCTCTCCCAAGATGACTAAGTGTCTATCAATCCACTCATGGTGATCAAGCACAAGTAGAACCTAAAGCTTCCATAGATTTATATCCAGTAAAAAGAGATAAAAAATGATATTAATGCATGAAAATCAATCATAGTGTATATCTGGGCTACTCCCGGATTCTAAGAATTAAATGTGTTTAGCCTTGCATGGTTTTCATCGATGAATACATGTGGGGGGGGAGAAGAAAATTGTGGGAAACATGAAGAAACTACAGTAACCCCTGAATCTCCACCCATCTGGAAGATCCCCTCTAGCGTGCGAGCGTTATGATGTCTTCCGACTATAGAGTCATCCTCTAGAGGTTCCCGGATGTCCTTGGTCAAAGCTTTCGATCCTCGGTTCTTCATTTCTTTCTTTTTGGTTGTCATTCAGTGAAAATAGTTGCCTCAACTCGGTAGCACTAAGTTTTGTGATTCATGCTGGTGCTTGCTGATGCTGAATCGGTAGCACCGACTTCAGTTGTCGACAACACCGACTCTGGGTGAGTTTCTGATAGGTCTCTGATGTCAAGTTGATACTACTGACTGTTGTCAGGTCGGTAACACTGAGTCTGTGGTTCTTCCTTGTACCTGAAAACACACAAAATCATCATAAGCAATTGGGATCCATAAAATATTGCATAAAATAATAAAAATCATATAATTTGATGCATTTAATAGAAACAGACCGTCTATGTCATTTCATGCATAATAAATCAAATAAATGACTAATCCACACATGAAATCAAGGAAAAATGTGCCTAAAATAATGACTGAAAACACATGCATCAAACTCCCCTAAGCTTAAATGTTACTCATCCTCAAGCAACACTCTCTCAGATCTATTTGACAAGAGTCCGTAGAAAGACATAACACATACATTCCTTTCTTAGTCAAATCCACCTATCTAGTCCTAAACCGACCTTCATTGACCACTGAACCGATAACTTCTCTAAAGTGACCAAAAACTTCCATAAACGATGTCCACCTTCAGTCAATGACATTATCAAGAAAGAAGTTAACATCATAATTACTCGGACATTTGCTTGGTGCATTGTATGATTCCCTACACTAATTTCTCTTTCCTAACTACCAACTATTTGGAAGTAGATCCTCTATATAAGCATGAATGAGGAGATAAATCATTCGAGTGGCCTACCAATAATAGCAATTAATGGTTCAAGATGGGTGGCAAATGAAAATTCATAAGTACATCCAACCTATTTATGCTTAGATAAAAATGAACCTAGATAGATGAAAAGAATGCCATGAATGAATCATAATGCCTAAAACCTTTTTTTTTATGAGATGATGCATGTATAAATGAGTCGATTCTATTTGAAAATTTAGAAGAATGTACATGTGGATTAAATCATCACTAAAACAAACATGCGAGATTCACTTACCCCTTGTCTCTTATATATATATATATATATATATATATATATATATATATATATATATATATATATCTTCAAAAGGATAAGTTTCATCTTTTTCCTTTATAATTCTTCTCCTTACCTTTTTTATTTTCTTATTTTCTTGGAGGTGTATCCCTGCACTTTTAGCATTATAACTCAAAATTAAAATCCACATGTTCAGGAAAATATGCTTGCAATGTTGAAATGTATGCAAATACATGAACTGTGTTAAGCAAGCCAAGATGGTATGCACTAAAGTTGATGCATAAAATGCAATGTTTTTCCTCCTTTTTCAAATGCAAGAAAACTAATATGTTCCAATCGTGCCATGCAATGTAATCAAGGAAAATAGCTTGGAGTACTCATGAATTTTTGAGGTGGTGAGTCAAAAATGAATGGAATAGAAATGGAATCACACAACTAACAGACAATGCCTTTCATTATATTATGATGTGTCCCTCTTAATTGACCTATGTTCAGGGTGATCTAAAGGTTTATTTCTTGTATTTTCATTTAAGATCTCAGTATTGTTTCGTCTGTTTAGGCTCAAAATCTTCATCATTCACATTCCCTAGTTGATTTAGACTTTCATGTATGCCCTAAGTCTGAATGTTGACTAGTCCAAACACTTCCTCAAATGGTATTATAGAATGATTTTTGCAATTTAAGCTTTTAAGGATATGACCATTTTCATGCAACAACACAGAGATAACAATCTATTTGAAAATAAAACAATGCATTTACTACTCCACAATTAAACTAGATAGATGTGGATCCTATACTTGCACAACTAAAAATAAAACAAACAAATAAAGATGAAAATAATGAAAACAAAGATAGAATGTTGTTCTAACACCCCCCTAAGCTTGAATATGACTATGTTAGCATAGTCAATACTCACACCTAAGAGGTGTAACAGTGGTACCAGGGCTCAGAATGGCGGAGGTGGCATGTTGGGGTCGTGTGGAGGGAACATCCCCTGGAATGAGAGGTCGGTAGGTGGCATAGGAGGAGGTTGTGGGTACTCCCCGTAGTATCCACAGTTATAGTAGTTTTCAAAGAAAGGCTGCTAGTACTACTCCATCCATTGTAGGCACATGTGAACATTCTCTTGGTTGGCCAAGAGAAGGCGTTCATTCTTGTAAATCGCATGTTGGTTCTGATACATCCTTCCTTGAATATCCTCCACGCCGGCCAGCATCGCCTAATGCTTCTACTGTCCTGTCTAGATCTCTTACAGCATGGTATACATACCCTCCATGTTGTACAAGTCCTGATCCTCCTGGGAAGGTGGTGGGGCCGAGGAAGTCAAGGCAGCATATGTGCGGGCTCGTTTACATGGGACCACTCTCTTGGTCATGGGGATGGTGGGATCCACCTTCTCAACATAATCATCACTGTCACCGCTGTGCTCCGTTTCGTTGCCTTGAGCTTCTGCCCTGGGTGAATCTTCAGCTTCCCCCTCGTTCAGTGGCCACCTGAGATGTTCCACCCTGTGCCAGGTTGAAGATAGGGTTGGGAAGGCTCCTCTCCCAAAATATTCCTCGGCGGGTGCAATGCGCATAGAGCACATTGTGGTGGTATTGGAGAAGATGTGACTTATGAAAGTGAAGGAGGTTCAGCTTTGTTATATCCTCCAATGGCTCGGGGGTGGATATATCAAGGCGCAGGTGGAGAGCAATAGGGGTGATGAGACCCCCAAATAAGATTTGCACCTTCCTTGTTACACTGTTCCGTACAAAAATCATATGGACCAACAGAAAAGCTCCAAAATTAACAGTCTCCCCCTCGAGTAGCCAGTAGAGAAAGTTGAGGTCCGCCTTCTGGACCTTCCCTTGATCTTAACCGGATTGAGCGAAAATAGTGTTGACGCAGAAAAAGTGAAGCATACGAGTAAAAGGATGCTCAATATCAGTAACAGAACTAATGTGCCAGTTTATATGGAATCCCTTCAGCACCTCAGTCAACTGCTCCCAGGCCAAGTCATAGTCGAAGTTTGATGGAGCTGATCATTTTGGGACATGAGCCCAGTTGAAGATATGATCGAAGGACCTCAGCGTGAGAGAGTAGTTGTTGTTGAAGAGGCTGAAGTTGACCTTGCCTTCCTGCCATTCGCCTTCGATATTTTGCTTAGAGGCAACGAGAACGTCAAGAGATGCCAAGAACTACATGACAAGAACCGGGTAGGTCTACCAATCACTGAAGAAAGGATTATCTCCCTCCATTTCTTACTTCTGACATACCCAGCGCATGTTGTCAGTAAAGCCCACCCTCTCGATCAATGTGCCATCACCATATCTCATCGGGATGATCTGTCTTGTCTACAATTCCTCATAGAGCTTCCTTATCTCCGAGGATGGGTGTTGAATGCGGGTTGGATGGGGGACCAACTCACCCTACGGGGAACAACTCCTCTCCTAAGAGCCATGTCATTGATACAAGAAGGATATTAAGAGAATGGAAGCTCAAGGAAGACCGTTTGTGCCTAGTGTAGCCTTGCTCTGGAATGTAGGAGGTGTGGATGTTGAGGGTGTGAAGAAAATGTCTCCACCAATCCTCCTTTTATAGCTAAACGCAGAAGAGTCGATACTACCAACTTTCTGAGTCGGTGGTACCAAGTTGGCTAGCACAATTTGTGGTCGGTTGCATTAACAACTTACGATTGGCTGACGTAGATGGCGTGGATCGCCCTGTGTCAGTGGTACCAATGACATGTCAGCGGTACCAACTTGTGTCACAGATCAGGGCCACCGATCTCCTGATGAAGTGCATCATGGTTGTTGTATTGTGACCACCTAGATTACTAACATGGCAAGTCGGTAGTACTGACTTTTTGAGTCGGTAGTACCGAATGTTGGAATTTTTCGGTGCTTTTGGATTTTTAGCTCAGTATACCAAACCTGGGTGTGCCCAAAAGTCAGTAGCACCGACTAAAATAGTCGGTGGTATCAAGTCCTTATCCATGAAGCCTAGAAAAATCTTTACAGACTCAGTGGTACCGACCGTTAGAGTTGGTGGTACCAAGTGTGTGATGTTGTTGGAGATAAAACACTGACCTCATTTCGGTGCCACTGACTACAAAACTCAGTGGTACCGACTTTAAAGACCTGCACACTCCAAAAATGAGTCAATGTACCTTTTTTATAGAAATGGAATTAAAGTGACAACTAAAAATGAAAATTGAGTGTAAAAACAAAGAAAATAAAGATTGGGTTGCCTCCCAACAAGCATTATTATTTAGCATCCTAGACTAGACGGTCTATAGAGCAAGAATATATGGAATGGCACAAAGTTGCACCTCCTTTATCTGGGGCTCTACCTTACCTTCAAAATAGTTCTTTAATCTTTGGTCGTTTACAAGGAATGACCTATTCCTATCTACAATGTTTACAACACCATGGGGAAAGACTTTTTCAATCACAAATGGTCCATTCCACTTAGACCTTAGCTTACTCAGATGTAGCCTAAGCCTACAACTAAAAAGGAGGACTTTTTGACCTGGAAGAAACACCCTATTTAGAATGTGTCTATCATGAATATTCTTAGTACTAGAGCTTTCATAAACATCCATCCTAAGCTCATCTAATTCATTAAGATCCAAAAGCCTCTTTCTACCCGCTTCATCTATGTTGAAATTCATCTTCTTCATGGCCCATTTAGCCTTATGCTCAAGTTCTACGGGTAGATGGCATGCACGACCATAGACTAGTCTAAAAGGTGTTGTTCCTATTGGGGTTTTTTAGGCTATTTTGTAAGCCCAAAGAGCATCACCTAGCACATGGCTCTAGTTCATCCTATTGGTTGAGACTATCCTTTCTAAGATCTTCTTCACCTCTCTATTGGACACTACAATCTATCCTTGAGTCTGTGGGTGGTAAGGAATGCCCACTCAATGCTTCACCCCGTATTTGCTCAATAGAGATCCAAACTACCTATTAGTGAAATGAGAACCACCATCACTAATAATTAGGTGGGGGACACCAAACCTGTAGAAAATGTATTCCTTCATAAACCTACACACTACCTACGCATCATTGGTGTGGGTCAGAATTGCTTCCACCCACTTAAACACATAATCAACTGCAAGTAATATATATAGATTGGAATTAGAAGACACAAATGGGCCATGAAATCTATACCCTAAAGATAAAAAATTCAACTTCCTAAAACACATTTTAGGGCATCTCATGTCTCTTAGAAATATTACCTACACGTTGACATGCATCACAATGACAAACAAAGTAGTGAGCACATCCTTAAATAAGGTAGGCCAATAAAACCCACTCTCTAAGACTTTAGCCGTAGTCCTAGATCTCGCATGGTGTCCACCTGTCGGTAGAGAATGACAATGTGACAAGATTCTCTCTACCTCACATTCGGGTACACATCTTCTTAACAGCCCATCCCTACATTGCTTAAGAAGAATCAGGTCATCCCAAATGTAAAACTTCAATGAGTAGAAAAATCATATTTTCTCTTGATACCCCCAATTTGCAGGCAATTCCTTACAAGCTAGGTAATTAACAATATCTTCAAACCAAGGATCTTCAGTTTTGATTACAAATAATTTCTCATTTGGGAATTCCTCAATAATAAGGATGTATTTTTTGTCTGCCCTTTCCAACCTAGACAAATGATCAGCTACAACATTCTCAACCCCTACCTTGCTCTAATCTCAATGTCAAATTCATGAAGCAAAAGAATCCACCTAATCAATCTAGGTTTGGCATCTTTCGTTTGTAACAAGTATTTAATAGCAGCATGGTCGGTCCAAACTAGCACTTTAGCCCCAACTAGGTATTAGTGGATTTTTGTAAAAGAAAACACTACCGCCAACAATTCTTTTTCAGTAGTGGTGTAATTCAACTGTGCATCATTCAAGGTCTTTGACACATAATATTTGACAGTTGGAGTCTTGCCCCTGCATTGACCCAACATAGCTCCTGCTACATAATCTGATGTGTCACACATCAGCTCAAAGGGTAGGCTCCAGTTAGGAGCCTACACAATAGGTGCGAAGATCAGTTTTTTTTAAGGATTTCAAAAACTTTTAAACATTGCTCATCAAAGGAAAACTCAACATCTTTTTCTAACAGCTCAGATAATGATTTGGCAATTTGCAAGAAATCCTTTATAAAACAATGATAGAATCTAGCATGTCCTAAAAAGCTCCTCACTCCTTTCACCGATTTCAGTGGAGGTAGTGTGGAAATGACTTTGATCTTTACTGGATCCACTTCCATGCCCTTATCAGACACCTTGTGTCCAAGGACGATCCCTTCACTTACCATCATGTGAAACTTCTCCCAATTTGAACTAGGTGGGTGTTGTAGCTATCACAGTTATATAGAAAATCATTGAAAGATTCCTCATGCATAGAAAAATCATCCATAAAAACCTCTAAGCACCGCTCTATCATGTCCCAAAAATGGCAAGCATACAATGTTGAAATGTAGCACGGGCGTTACAAAGACCAAAAAGCATCTGTCGATATGTGAACGTTCCATAAGGGTAGGTGAAAGTGGATTTCTCCTGATCCTTAGGCTCAATGGAAATTTGATTATACCTGGAATACTCGTCAAGAAAGAAAAAATGTGTACGGCTGGCTAATCGTTCTAAGATCTGATCAATAAAGGGCAAAGGGAAATGATCTTTAAGAGGGGCTGCATTTAAATGATGATAATCTATGCACACTCACCATCCTATTACTATCCTAGTGGAAATCAATTCATTAGCCACATTAGTAGTGACCGTGATTCCCCCTTTCTTAGGAACTACCTAGGTAGGACTAACCCACATTGAGTCAGAGATTGCATAGATTATACCTGCCGACAGTAGCTGGACAACTTCCTTCTTGACCACCTCAGTCATAATCGGATTGAGATGCCTATGGGGTTAGATGATTGCCTTGGCTCCTTCTTCAAGCCAGATTTTGTGTTGACACAAGGTTGGAGAGATCCCTTTAATGTAAGCTATGGACCACCAGAATGCAGCTCGGTGGCTTTTTAACATGGTGAGTAACTTTCCTTCCTCTTCACCACTCAGAGAAGATGATACTATCACTGGGAGCTTTTCCTCTGCAACTAAGAAGACATACTTTAGGTGTGGTGGTAATGGCTTCAGCTCCAAGTCCAGTGGGCTCAATAGAGATGGGACCAATGGTGGGGGAGGTGGCCCAAGGTCCTCAAAGCACCTTGCATAGTAGCAAGGTACTACCTTCAACATCAAAACACACTCCTCTAGATGGTTGTTTCATATGATGTCCTCCATTTTGTTCATCTAGCATGCTTCTAGGGGTAGCTTGGGTGATGACTGTAACACATAATCAACTACGACTTCTTCTTCAGTAGTAGGGTCGTAGTCATCTCCCTCATTATCTGGGTAGTGCATTGCTCAAGTTAGTGACATCACCTTTGAATTTTCCAGGATGTCCGCCACTAGAGTACCTCTTTCTACTTTAGTCATAACATGGGTCATATCCAAGAATGGCTTCCCTAGAAATAGAGAAAACTTACTATCCATGTACTGAAGCATGTTGCATTACACCTTATCTCCCATGGTTTTAGAGTGCTCTGACATCTTAATCTCAAACCTGTCATCTTGGACTCCCATAGTCAAACATCCTCTGCCCATCTCAAGTATCATATCTGTTGTAGCTTGAAACGATCTTCCAAGTAGAAGCTCATTGCCATAGTCATCCTGCATTTCCATCACAACAAAATCTGTAGGAAAGACGAACTTATCCACTTTCACCAGGACATCCTCGCATATAGCATATGGCTTAACTACTGAATTGTCTACCAACTAGATTGTCATGCTGCTCTTCCTAGATTCCTTAAGTTTGAGCTTCTTTAAGGCAAATAGAGGCATCAAATTTATACTTGCCCCTGAATCACATAGTGCCTCTCCAAATTTTGTCTTTCCTATGAAGCATGTGATATTAAAGCATCCTAGATCCTATCTTTTAGGAGGCAGTGCCCCCATGATGAAGGAACTAACCTACTCTTACGGAACCAAAACATTAGACTCTGGCATCTTTCTCTTCTTTGTAATTTTTCCCATAGTACGGTATTTTCTCAATAGTGTCTATTAAGGGAATGTTCACAGATATCTTCTAAAAATTGTCTAGAAATTTCTTGAACTTTCGGTCCATCTTGGTTGCTTTCAAACTATTTGGAAAGGGCACAATAACTACATGTTCCCTCTGGTGAGGTGGAATATAAGCCTGAGTTTTATTACCACCAACCTCATCAACTTGCTCCTCTACCATCTTCTCCTGTGTTTCCATGTCTGGTTCTTCTACATCCACTGGTATAGTTTGATTTGTGACTTCTTCAATAACTACCCCGTGTGATGCATCATTCAGTAGTTTCTTGCCATTGTGTACCAGAACAACCTTCACATGTTGGTTCCTAGAAGGTACATTGGTGTTCGCCAGAAATCCTTGTTGGGTTGGTTGCTTTAATATTATAAACATTTGCCACTATCTGAGAGATATGTGTCTCTATGCTGTGAATGAGCACCCCTTAATTTTTAAGATCCCTTTGAGTTTGTGCAATCTGCAGCTCATTTTGACTCAATATCTTGCTTAGCATTTCTTCAATCTTGTCAATTTTCCATTGCTCTAGTTGATATTGTTCTTGGCCATACAACTATGGCTTAGGGTGTTGTTGTGCTTGTGATGGATCCTATTGGAAGTTGTTAGGATTCATCCAAAAAAATTGGTGTCTTTCCTCCAAGAATAATCATTGTTCCTATATTGTTTGTGACACACATACGTACACTCTTCTTCTTCTTCCTTAGTAGGAACTCTATTTGTAGCACACAACTCCTTAGCAATGAGATCTAACTTCTCATTTAACGCAGATATCACCTTGGATTCCCTGACACTCTTGATGGTTGCTAGTGGCTCTCTTTCTTCTCCCCATGATTGGTTTTTAGACATGTTATTGAGGATTTCATGGTAGAGAGCGGGCTTGTTGTTTAGGAAGAAGCCTCCTCCTGCATTGTCAAGTGTTGTTCTCTCCCCTTTGTGTAGGCCATTCAATAAAATCTTAGCTTGCCCCAGTAGATCAATGCCATGATGAGACACTTTTCTCAACATATTCTGAAACCTTTCCCATGCCTCTGAATATGACTCATTTGCTTGTTGTTTGAAGTTGTGAATATTCTTTACTAGATCATTCATCTTTTGTTAGGGGGGTGGAGGTAATGCTCAAAATATGCATCTATCATCTGATCCCCTGTCTCAATGATCTCAACATTAAGATCATTGAACCATGATTTTGCACTATTTGCCAATGAATATGAGAATAGCTTAATATATATTGTAGTCACTAGAATCCTATCTATCTTGATCATGTCGCAGTTCTCCACAAAATCACTAGTATGTGTCATTGGATCTTCAGAGGGATGGCCATGGAATGCTTGAGATTTGACTATGGCAACAACTCTAGGATCTATTTTGTAGCTTCCCACATTGATGGCTTGCCTTTTGATGATCCCTTTCTAGGTTGTAGCTGATGAAGCCTTTATCCTTTCGCATATTGTCATTTCTTCTTCTCCCTCCATTTCTACCGTCTCTTGTCTTTTGGTGTAGCAGGTCTCTCAGGTGGAGGTGTCGGTGGATGGGTTTGGTTAAACCTGTCCAAAGATCTACCAGACTCCCTTTCTCCTTGTAAGAGCTCTACTTGTCTAAAGCCTAGTGAGGACGGTTCTCTGTATTCTATGGCTCTAGTGTGTACCATGCACTAGTTTCCCTAAAATAGTAGAAAGTAGGTATTAGTGCAAGAAATGTATAATGTATCAAATAGATCTTATGATTTAGCTCAAAGAAATTGAAATAAAAATAAAATAAAAAGAAAATTTGGCCTAGAGTGGTTGGCCACAACACTCGTAGTGCTAGATATTGCCACTTCCCCAACAACGGCACCAAAAACTTGACATGAGTTTATAGTATGTGGTACGCAAGTGAACGTATCGAAGTAATAAGGCCTTGTGAGGCCCGAGTCGAACACTGGGAAGCATTTCTCCAGTAGACTACTACGAACTGTAGTAATATACTTGACCTCTTTCTTAGAATTGTCAGTTGTCTCTTGCTTGGAACTCTTCCAGCTTACAACTCTGTTGTTGAGGAAAAACATGTATCCTAATTGCGACTTATAATCATATTGATCAGTCTGGAAGCTTGCATCAGTGTAACCTTTTACCACCAAGTCTTCCTCTCTGTCATAGACCAAGAACTAATCCTTAGTCCTTCTCAAGTACTTGAGAATGTTCTTCACGACTATCTAGTGAGCATCACTTGGATCTCACTGATATCTATTATTCATGTTCAAGGCATATGAGATGTCCAGACAGATACACAACATTGCATACATGATTGATCCAATTGTTGAGGCATATCGAATCAAACTCATGCATTCCCTTTCCTCAAAAGAACTGGGACATTGAGATCTAGAGATGGGGACACCATGATGTGCAGGTAAATTTCCTCTATTTGCATTCTCCATGTTGAGCTGCTTCAACACTTTGTCAATGTATCTGCTCTGACTTATTCCAAGAAGCCTTCTAGATCTATCTCTATAAATCATTATCCCCATGATGTAGGATTCTTCTCCCAAGTCTTTCATAGAGAATGTATTTCCAATCCATGTCTCTACCTTTTATAAAGTAGGGATGTCATTCCCCATGAATAGTATGGCATCTATATACAATATGAGGAATGTAACTATGCTCCCACTAACCTTGTTGTACACACAAGGTTCATCTTCATTTTGCATAAAGCCAAACCCTTTGACTATCTCATCAAAATGAACATTCCATCTCTGAGATGCTTGCTTCAATCCATAGACAAACCTTTGTATCTTACAGACTTTGTTTGCATCCTTTGGATTTAAAAAACCATTAGAATGTGCCATGTTGGTGCGCTCCCGCCAATGGTGTTACACGCTACTCAATTGGATTTTTGAATAGATGCAACCCCGCAGACAGAAGCACATAGTGGATTCACTTTTGATATTTATAAAACTTAACTCAACACATACGCACACTAAAACAACTACACCCACAAGCGCACAGGGTCGTGTCGTAGTATAGGAAGGTGGCAAGTATAGGGTCGATCCACAGGGAGAAGAGGGGGCACTAGAGTTAGGTTTAGTTTCACTAGGTTCCTACTGCGGAGACTTGGGTTAAGGGTTTGAACGTTGATTTGATTGTTAAACTACTATGAACAAATGAAGAATTAAAGGCAAGAATGAAATCTACATTAACCTTAGACTAGATTAAGGATAAATAGATAAGAAAGGATTAAGCTAGGTATGAAAGTGCAAACTACACTAAGGCAAGCAAGAGAAGAGTAAAAGAGAAATTAAAGAGCTAGGCTAGCATGAACAAGGTAAGAGCAAAGCAAGAAGCTAACTAAGCAAGAAAGGAACTAATTAAGCTAAGCAAGCACAAAACTAGGGTTTTAAGCAATAAAGAGAGGTATGGGTTGTTTAGGGGTTACACTTATCACTTAAGTTGGGGGTGACATATGAACATTATGATTCTATTTAGATTATCCAAACCAAACAATGAGTTAGAGTCTAATGAATTAACCTAAGCTACTAACTGGCCATGGATATGCTAGGTGGTGTATAGGGGAACTAGTCCCTAACACCCTCTACTACCCTTGCGAGGCTCAATTGGGTTAGGGATTAGGTTCAATTCAATTAGAGTCTAGTCAAGTCTAGGTTTTTATATTAGACATTCCTAGGGCAATTAGGGGCCGAGGGTAGTAATGGGGAGGTGAAATTAGGGCGTAAGACCCCAATTCCCCTACATTCTAGCCTTGAGAAGGCTCCATGCTAATTGCACTATAATTATCTAATATAGCTACTTAGATCTCTCACTTAGGTTAAGGGATATTAATTGGGATATAGCAAGATGGGAGGCAGCCTAGGGATCCAAAAATTGGACCTAGGGGCAAATCCCGAAATTCACATATATAAGTAATTTCCCTAAATTCCTAGGTGATTTCACACACAAACCAACAAGCAATTCATGGAGAATGAGATACAAATAGAATATAATCATTAAAAAATGGAATTACAAAGTTTACATGTCATTTTCCCCCAACTTGGTATCAAAGTACCATAAATTCCCCCAAATACCCCACCCAAGGGACCTAGCTACTCATAACAAAGAAAAATACAAAAAGAAACGAGATCGAATGAGTATAGGAGTGAAAAGCCATGATGAGCTCGGTGAAGACTCCTCCTTCTCCACCTCCTAGCAGTTGTAGCTTGAGATCCCTCCTCCAAGGTAGGTGAATGGCATGGATGTATGGTGGAAATGGAAGGAAACTAGGGTTTTGATGGTGGAAATGGTAAAATGGAGGTGGAATGAGGTGGGAATGGATGGAGGATGAAAATGGGGAGGCTAGAGTGGTTGTAGGTTAGCTAGCCTCATGCCCCAACCACCACCTAGGTATATATAGGTGTGAGGGGAAGCACTAGGTCAAGTAGGGGAAAAATAGGTAAAGTAGTGAAAAATGGGTAGGATTTGTGAGTAGCACGGCCGTGGTGGGTCACCACGGCTGTGGTGAGTCACCACGGCCATGGTGGGTAGAGGTGAGCATGGTCGTGGTGGATGGGAATGACCATGTTAAATAAAAAGATCAAAAGTCAGGTTGGTGGTCAGTTTTGGGCTTAAACTGGCATGACCGTGATGGTCACCACAGCCGTGGTGGTCACCACAGCCGTAGTGGTCTGAGGTAGCACAGCCGTGCTGGGTGGCATGACCGTGGTGGGCTATGAAATGGTGGTTGTGTTGTTGTGCCACAACCGTTTTGCTTCTGTGTAGCATGGCCATGCTATACAACAAGACCGTGGTGGCTGTCTCTGGCACGACCATTCTTGGCTGCATGGCCGTGGTGCTTTCTGCTTGACTTGGGGTTGAACCTGTTGATTTATAAGTGACCTAGCATGACCATTCTGTGGTACCACGGCTGTGTTGGGTCCTGGATCAACACTTTGACTCTGTTCTTTGGATTTTCTTAGACACCTTTGCTTTAATGGGTCTTTGGCCACTAGGGGTAGGTTGTGGGAGCATCAAACTTCACTTTGGGCCTCTCCAAGGGTAGAGAAACCCTAGGATCACTCCTCTCTCTCTCTTCCATCAAATGTGGTCTAAATGCCTGAAAAACATGCGAATAATGTCCATAAGTGCATTTTACACAAATAAGCATATTGGGAGAAAAAGCATGTGATCTTATAGGTATATAAGTGGTTGAGGAAAAATATAACACAAGATTAAGCCCTAAAATAGGGCTGAATCACCACCACAAACTCAAAACATACTATTCCTCAAGTATACTCTAACTCAATCTCTCTACAAATTTTCCACAAACAAGAAATGACAAATGCTATGTAAAAGATGAGTATTACTGAATGGGATCAAAGATGACTGAGTACATGCATTTCACCTCTCTCCTCTCCTACTTTCACAACCCAATCATGAAAAGAGCACAATGCATATGAACTTCAAATATAGTGCATAGAATACACAAGTTATCCATATTTCTTCCATAAAGTTCCGGGTAAACTGTTTGATGATGGTGTTAATCTAGGATGACTAGGAGTATTGTTTCACATTCACACATTCAATCTTATGTTTCAAATCACACCAAATGACCCACGTGGCTGCGGAAAATGGCAAAATGAGCTAGGTTTGATGTTTCCTAGCTCAATAGGTATGCAAGTGGATGAAAGGGTTGCGGTATGATTTTGGAGTGTTTTTACACACTCATCTTTTCTTTATTTGAATGCTCTTAAATAGGAGCATCCTTTTATTTTATTTTTGCTTTTCTTTTTCTTTTATTTTTTTCTTCTTGCCCTTACTGTAGATAGGAAAGATGGTGGATGGAGTGAAGTGAGGAGATAAAGATATGGCCACCCCAAACTTTTTGGAGGTGGCCAAGGTTGATTATGTGTACTAAGGCATCATTTTAGGAGGAAGAGGGGTATGAAGATGGTGGAAGAATAGTCAGATCCAAGAGGAGTCATTGGTATGATTCTCTACATCAGACAACCTGCATGAAAATTAATCCAATACTTCATCCTAGATATCACACTACATGAATGAATAAGATGAAATTGATATATCAATCAAGTGATTCTACAAACACTAAGCATTCAAAGCTTGCTCAACTCACAATTCAACCAAATCAGTCGCAATCCTAAGAGAGGTGATGCACATGTAAAAAGTCAAACATTGATACCACTTAGTAACAAACAATGATAATTCACTTGCATTTGTCAAAGGTCGTCATTTTTACTCAAAACAGTAGAGATTGACTCAAAACACACTTTTTAGACAAGAAATCTCAAAATTGGGCAACATTGGCCAAAACGGTGCCAAGTTGCCTCCAATCACATCTAATCCTATATTATTAAACTTAAAGCAGCAAACAAGCAAATCCTAGCTAAAACATGTAAAAATTACCAAAAATCTACATGATATGCAATGCCTGGCAAAAGAGCAATTTTTTTTTAAATTACACAAAAATGGCAAGAAAGCAAACTACATGGCATGCAGGTATGCAAAGTAGTAAACTCTAAACTAGAAAGCAAGACAAGCAAATAGGATAAAAATAACAAACAAAAAGTAAACAACAAGTGAGATGCAAAAAGAGTGAAAATGAAAACAAGGGCATACCGTCGTACCACCCCAAACTTTTGAATCATGTTGTCCTCAGCATGATACTAAAGTTTAGGATGATAGGGTAGATGATCACTGTGGTGGTGGAGGTGATCCTCCCTATCTATAATAGGCACCCCAGTAGTCTGATTGTGGAGGCAGATAGCTATCCTGAAAAGCTGATAAAGAGCTCCACCAGTCTTCACCCCACTGTGGGTTCCTCTAGGCCTGGGCATTCTGAAATTGGTAAAGATGGTTGACCTGGTAATGCATACGTTGATGGTCCAACCACATGGCATCCTGTGTCCACTAAAAGCCATTCTATGCTCATAGTATTCTGTCCTACGTCGCCTGAATGCCCTCCAGTTGTGCATGAATGGTGGTCATGTCATATGTATTCACCGAGGGTTGTTGTGGCTCTGACGCCCCTATCCTCTCCTCTCTTTGCCTCACTCGTCATGCTGCTCTTTCCTCCACCGCCCATCTTAGCTCAGCTGCCTATGAAGGTTCTCCTAGATCCCCTATAAAAACCACCTCAGGGATGTTATCTCCTATGGGGTTCTCCTCCTCATACTTCCTCAATTTTTCCAGAAAATCCTATGTGGGTCCATATTGTTCCATGAGGGGTGGAGTATGGTAAGGAAGCTCCAAGGTGACTCATGGGTAAGGTGGGTTGACTTGGTAGATGATATTCTGATCCACAACTATAATCATGGAAGAGTGAGCCAAGTAGTACAAGTCAACCAACTTTCCTCCATCAGCCTTTGTGTAACCTGTCAAGTCATGTCCTAAGGTAGTGGAAATCGGCATCACTATCCCTCCCATTACAAAAGGATTTGTTCTCTTGGATGGGATTGTCCTCATATGCTCAATAAGTAATGCCCCTAGGTTCACATGCCTCTCCTTAATCATCCAACCAAGTACAACAAGATCTTTCTTTGTGCAGCTGCCTTGGTTCTCGTACCTGCCAAAGATGGTGTTTGCTAACACCTTCTGAACATAGCGGAGGTATGGACTATGGATGACACTCATCTTGGATTTCCCCGCTACAAAGGTACTTTGGCCGGTGAAGCATTTCCACATTGTTGGATATGTGGAACTAGAATCATTCTCTGTCCTTCCTCTGTCTAGGAGGGCACCCATCTCTTCACTCGGGACAAAAATCTGATTTAGCAGCTTTGAGGTTATCTTCCACCTCTTGCCCCCAATCATCAGTTGCTTTCTCTAGCGCAGCAAAACATTGTTGAGCCAGCTCGATGTAAGACTCTTGTTGTAGCGTAAGGATCTCAAACAATCCCATCTTCTCCATCAGGCCCTGGAAATAGGTGTAGAAGCCCATGGCCTCCATTGTTGCTTGGCATGCATAGCGAGTAGCAAATACTTTGTGTGTCAAGAACTCCAGGTGCTTAGGCTCCTTTGCCCTGTCGATAGTGACCTCAGGCTATAGATGCGAATAGTGTGGTGGTATCTCATGCTACTCAGCATCTAGCATATCCACATCCTCTTCAAAATCTAGCATGAGCCGCCGACATGGTCGTGGCTGCGACTCTGGCTGCGACTATGCTTCCGAGGAGACGGATGGTCATGCAGCTGAGACTGACAGCCGTGTAGTTGTAGCAGAGGGTCTCTCAGATGAGATAGAGGGCTGGGAAGCAGACGGCAGTGGATGTGATGCTCTCAATGATGATCGTATCTCCCGTCGTGGCTGTACGGAGGCCTCTTCTGTGATAGGATCCACTATGGCATCCAATTCGGCCTCCGTCAACTGGGGGTGGTTGTTCCTTGATTTCCTTTGGTAGGGGATGACACCCCTAGTCTTCTCCACTATTTTTCTTGCAAACTTCTTCATTCTTGCTCGAAAATAGAGGTGAAATTAACAAATTTTGGATTTCTCCAAAGAACGGGGTTGTTGGGGCGGAATGGAGAGAAAATGGTGATTTTGTGGATGGAAATTGGTGGAATCCAGAGATTAAGGTAGTGGAAATGGTAGGGGAATGATTTGGGGGTGATTTGGTGAAGATTCGAGGGTTGTAGAGGGTGGGCGGAATGTTGCACGGGTGCTAGGGCATGGAGCACGACATTTCTATTCTTCGGAGAAATGAACAAGTGAATAGAAAGTTTGCAAAATATGACTTAAAGTTGTTGGAATTGGGCTGCGGCACGACCGTGGTGTCTTTAGGTACCACAACCATGCTTCCTTGCACGGTCGTGCTGCCCTGGTTCTATACTTAGTTGATTTTCCCAATTTCTGATGATTTCTCTGTTGAAAGTGAGTGAACCACCACGGCCATTCCATGTCACCACGGCAGTGGTGGGCACTGTAACTATAGTATGACACTCAAATTTTGTTCAAACATCAAAACTTTGATCTCAAGTTGATAGTCTATTGATTCTTTGTCAAAATTTCATCCATTCTTCTTCATTTCACTCTGTTCTCACCTGCACATCTCAAAACTACACAAAAACTATCAAATACAAGTGTCTGTGTGTTTTCTTGGAAAATTTGAAAAACAAAGCCAAAGTATCAAAAATGTAAGGTTGGGTAAAAAATTGCCAAACCTAGGTGGGTTGCCTCCCACAAGTGTTGAGTTTCTTGCCTTCAGCTAGGCTTCTTGGTGATTCTTCATTCATTCATCCATTTGGAATTCTCATGTGTCCATTCTTGCAAAACATGCATCACTCATTTGTACTCAATCTATTTTCCGCATCCCTTTCATCACAATGATCATCACAAATTTCTTCACCTTGGTGTCCTCTCAAATGCCCATTCAGACTTGTGAAGTGATCATGTCCAATATCCCTATCTTGAACTCGCTGGGTTGAGGTCTTGTACATGTTGATGTAGATCTTCATGTCCATGAATGAGACTGTCATAGTGCCACTGCACACATGAATATCAGCATCATCTATAGATAAGAATGACCTTTCTAAGATAATGGGAATCTTCCTATCCTCTGGCTCCATATCAAGCATAATGAAATCTGTCGGGAACACCACACCTTTCTCTTTGTCTATCATCACCAAGACATCATCCACTCTACCCCTAGGTACTTTTATGGATCTATCCGCCAACTGGAGAGTGCAATGTGCCGAATTCAACTTGCCTAATCCCAGCTCAACACAGACATTATATGGCATAAAATTCACACTAGATTCCAAATCAAGTAAGGACCTATCTATGCGATGTCTCCCTATGTAACTAGGTATAAGTGGGGCTCCTGGGTCTTTTCTCTTCACGAGAAGGGAATGTTGTATGACAGATCTCACTTGTTCAGTCAATCTCACCTTCTTTGGAATCCTCCCTGTTGACCATCTTTTCACATTGCATAGGTCTTTGAGACACTTGGCATATGATGGAATTTGTTTGATTGCATCTAAGAGAGGAATGTTGACCTTTACTTGTCGGAAGACCTCAAGAATGTCCATATTGTGCTTTTGTCTTCTTTTCACAGTCGGGGCTCATCTAGTGCTTTGGGAAATGGTGGCTCACTATCTATTAGCCCACATGACTCAGTATGATCTTCCTGTAGTGCAGCATGAGTTGGAGCACTAGGACTCCCAATATCAACATGGGGTGGCAAATGATCGTCTTCGGAAATCTCAATCACAACATCACCACTCAACTGCTTTTGCTTTTCTTTGTCACTTTCTTTGACTTGTGGGCTGGTCAAGAGTTTTCCCACTCCTTAGAACTGTCATAGCTCTACCTTGCTCATGATGGGGAGGGTGAGCATGTTGTGGCTGTGGAGGAGGTAGGGGTGATGGTTGGTATTGAAGTGAGGTGGAGAGGGAAATTGAGGTTGGAAGGTGAAGTTTTGGGAAAATTGAGGTGGTAAAGGTGGTGGGGGAGTGTAAGGCTTAGGATAGCCTTGAAAATGGTAGATGGGCTACACTTGCATGGGAGGTGGATTGTAGAAAATTTGGGAAGAGGGCATGGGTCCACTTGCTTCATTGTAACTCAAGATGGATTTTGAAGCTAATTTTTCTTCTTGAAGAGCAAGTGTGGAAGATAGTTGCTCTATCTTTTCTTCAAGCCTTGCAACATCTTTTTGGACATCATCAAAGATATTCAATCTAGAGAGAACCTCTTCCTCAAACCTTGAACTGTAGCTTGGAGTTTGCGGTTCCGAGTAGTTATAGGAGTAAGGTGTCTTCACTTCTCCCTCAAAAGAACCAATGTAGTTAATCGGATGACAAGGACCATTTCCGCCTTGACTTTTCATGAGTTTCATCATTTCTCCCATAGCCTTCATCACTTGTGCATTGGGATCATTAAAAATAGAAGGCTCACTAAAGACTTGACCCCCATCACAAACCATGCTAGAAGCTCAGTTCCTTGAATTTTCTGCCAATTGCTCAAACAACGGCCATGACTCCTCCGGTGGCTTTGTCATGAAAACACCTCCACAAGAAGAATTCACTGTAGCTTGACCCCTTGACAAAAAACCGAAGTAGAATGATTGTACAAGATATGACAAAGGTATCTAATGATGTGGGCACTCTCTCAACATCTTTTGCAACCTATCCCAAGCATCATGGAACTTTTCACTACCCACTTGGCTGAAACTCACTATTGACCGCCACATTTGTGTCATAGAGTAGAACTTCCTCAAGAATGTCATCTTCATCTCACCCCAACTCATGATGTCTCTCATTGAATCATACCATTCCTTGGCCCTATCCTTGAGTGAAAAGGGGAACAATGTGAGCCGAATTGAGTCATCACTTGTCGTCGACGTTCTGAAGGTGGCACACATCTCTAGGAAGGCATCCACATGCTTGTAGGGGTTCTCACTTTCTGAGTCGCAGAAGGTGGGTAGGATCCCAAGAAGACGTGGAGGAATAGAAAATTGCTCCCCTTGCATTTGGGTGACTCTAGATGCAATAGGTGACTGGTAGTTGCTTGGCATTAAGTAATCTTGCAAGGACTTGTGAGGTGCATTTTGTCCATCCATCTTGTTTCCTCCTAAATGGCTTGTCACATGCACAAAGCACAACCAAACAAAAGAAAGCAAGTTAGAAAACCAATATACACAAAGAATGCAAAGAATAATGAATAAAGAATAGCAATGATAAGGGAAGTAGGAAAAGTCAAATAAAAACTAACTAGCTAGGCCGAGGACCTCTAGTCCCCGACAACAATGCCAGAAAGCTTGGTGTGCTCCCGCCAATGGTGTTACACGCTACTCAATTGGAGTTTTGAATAGATGCAACCCCACAGATGGAAGCACATGGTGGATTCACTTTCGATATTTATAAAACCTAACTCAACACCTACGCACACTAAAACACCTACACCCGCAAGTGCACAGGGTCGTGTCGTAGTATAGGAAGGTGGAAAGTATAGGGACTATCCACAGGGAGAAGAGGGGGCACTAGAGCTAGGTTTAGTTTTTCTATGTTCCTACTATGGAGACTAGGGTTAAGGGTTTGAAGGTTGATTTGATTATTAAACTACTATGAACAAATGAAGAATTAAAGACAAGAATGAAATCTACGTTAACCCTAGACTAGATTAAGGCTAAATAGGTAAGAAAGGATTAAGCTAGGTATGAAAGTGCAAACTACACTAAGGCAAGAAAGAGAAGAGGAAAAGAGAAATTAAAGAGCTAAGCTAGCATGAACAAGGCAAGAGCAAAGCAAGAAGCTAACTAAGCAAGAAAGGAACTAATTAGGCAAAACAATCACAAAACTAGGATTTTAAGCAATAAAGAGAGGTATGGGTTGTTTAGGGGTTGCACTTATCACTTAATTTGGGGGGTGACATATGAACATTATGATTCTATTTATATTATCCAAACCAAACAATGAGTTAGAGTCTAATGAATTAACCTAAGCTACTAACTTGCCATGGATATGCTAGGTGGTGTATAGGGGAACTAGTCCCAAACACCCCCTAATACCCTTGTGAGACTCAATTGGGTTAGGGATTAGGTTCAATTCACTTAGAGTCTAGTCAAGTCTAGGTTTATATATTAGACACTCCTAGGGAAATTAGGGGCTGAGGGTAATAATGGGGAGGTGAAATTAGGGCTTAGGACCCCAATTCCCCCACATTCTAGCCTTGAGAAGGCTCCATGCTAATTGCACTAGAATTATATAATATAGCTACTTAGATCTCTCACTTAGGTTTAGGTAGATTGATTAGGATATAGGAAGATGGGAGGCATCCTAGGGATCCAAGAATTGGACCTAGGGGCAAATCCCAAAATCACATATATAAGCAATTTCCTAAAATTCCTAGGTGATTTCACACACAAACCAACAAGAAATTCATGGAGAATGAGATGAAAATAGAACATAATCATTAAAAAATGAAATTACAAAGTTTACCTGTGATTTTCCCCCAACATGGTATCAAAGTAACATAATTTCCCCCAAACAGCCCACCCAAGGGACCTAGCTACTCATAATAAAGCAAAATACAAAAAGAAAGGACATAGAATGAGTAGAGGAGTGAAAATCCATGATGAGCTCGGTGAAGACTCCTCCTTCTCCACCTCCTAGTATATAGCTCGAGCTCCCTCCTCCAAGGTAGGTGAATGGCATGGATGTATGGTGGAAATGGAAGGAAAGTAGGGTTTTGATGGTGGAAATGGTGAAATGGAGGTGGAATGAGGTGGGAATGGGTGGAGGATTAAAATGGGGAGGCTAGAGTGGTTTTAGGATATGTAGCCTCATGCCGCAACCACCACCTAGGTATATATAGGTGTGGTGGGAAGCACTAGGTCAAGTAGGGGCAAAATAGGTAAAGTACTGAAAAATGGGTAGGTTTTGTGAGTAGCACGACCGTGGTGGGTAGAGGAACTCTAGAATTATTTAATTATGTTTAATGTTATTCTAATTGATCATATGTCAAACAAATGGAAAGACCTTATAGATGCAAAACATGGCAAGATTTATTTTATAACATTTAATGTTAAGAATTATATTAAAGGTGGTCAAAAATATTGGGGAAACATTTTCTTGCTACAAGTCTTCTTTTATGTCTCAAATTGTAATTTTGTTGACTCATATACTCTCTCTTTTTTCAATCGAATGAAACACATTAAAGTCAATTACAAGTAATTTCCTTCAACATTGATAATTTCCATATTTTTATAACAAAAGGTTGTAAATATTTGTGATAGTCAACTCTAGAAATATTTAATTATGTTTAATGTTATTCGAATTGATCATATGTCAAATAAATGGAAAGACCTCATGGATGGAAAACATGACAAGATTTATATTATAACAATTAGTGCTAACAATTATATTATAGGTGGTCAAAAATATTGGGGAAATGTTTTCTTGCTATAAGTCTTTTTTTATGTCTCAAGTTGCAATTTTGTTGACTTATATTCTCTCTCTTTTTAAACCAATTAAAATTCATTAAAGTCAATTATAAGTAATTTCCTTCAACATTGTTAGTTTCCTTATTTTTATAAGAAAAGGATATAAATATTTGTGATTGTCTACTCTAGAAATATTTAATTGTGTTTATTATCATTCTAATTGATCATATGTCAAATAAATAGAAAGACGTCATGGATGGAAAACATGACAAGATTTATATTTTAACATTTAATGTTAAGAATTATAATATAGGTGTTCAAAAATATTGGGGAAACGTTTTCTTGCTAAAGTCTTCTTTTATGTCTCAAAACGTAATTGTGTTGACTCATATTCTCTCTCTTTCACAAAGTTGATTACAAGTAATTTCCTTCAACATTGATAATTTCCTCATTTTTATAACAAAAGGATATAAATATTTTTGATAGTCACACAAGTTTTTGTGGAATCTAAAGTTCCTTATGTAGCACCAAACCTTATAATTCTAGTAGATCATGCCTTGAGTTTGAAGGATATATGATATCTTATAACTCAAAAGATGATGAGTTGGTCATAATGATGAGTCAACAAGACCTACTAGAAAAGTTTTTGAGGGACCAGAGTCTGAGACATGGCTTGAGGCCATAAGGTCATAAACGAACTTCATGTAAACCAACAAGGTATGACCTTAGTGGATCCACCTGAAGGGGTAAAACCCACAAGGTGCATTTGGGTCTTTGAGAGAAGACCAACAAGGAAGGGTAGATTGCATGTTATGAGCTTAAAAAAAGTGCAATGTGTTGAACATGATGAACTCTTTCACCAGTTACCATGGTTAAATGCATCAGGATCATGCTTGGAATTGCATCCTAATATGACTGTGGGATTTTTCATATGGATGTTAAAACTACATTCCATAATTGGTATAATGGTATAGGATGTGTATGTCACATAACCTAATGGTTTTATAAATCCATTAATGCAAACAAAGTATGTAAGCAACAAAGGTCAATCTATTGATTGAAGCAAGCATTTCAAACCTAGAATCTTCTATTTGACAAGATAGTCAAAGTGTTTGACTTGAGTCAGAATGAAGATGAAATCTATGATAATAAAAGATTTAATGGGATCATAATTTATATTTCACATAATGATGGGGAATAACATCCTTATCCTACAAATGTTAAAACTTGGCAAGGAAAGTACCTTCTCTATGAAGGCCTTAGGTGAAGCATCCTATGTGATTGGAATTGAGATATATAGACATAGACCTTTAAAGCTTCCTAACCTAAGAAAGAGCACATACATTGGCAAGATGTTAAAGGGTTCAACATGCAAGATTCATTTAGAGAAAACTTGTCTACGTTCCATGGAGTCGATGGAGTTAGTCTCTCAAGAGCCTAGTGTCCGAGTTCTTATGAACGGCCATGGTGGATGGGAACGTCCGTGTTAAATAAAATGATCAAAAGTCAGGTTGGTGGTTAGTTTTGTGCTGAAATTGGCATGGTAGTGGTGGTCACTACGACCGTGGTGGTCTGAGGTAGCACGGCCGTACTGGGTGGCACAACCGTGGTGGGCTAGGAAATGGTGGATGTGGTGATGTGCCACGACCATTCTTCTTCTGTGTAGCATGGTCGTGCTGTGTAGCACGGCCGTGGTGGCTGTCTCTAGCATGGCCATTCTTGGATGCACGACCGTAGTGCATTCTGCTTGACTTGGGGTTGAACCTGTTGATTTATAAGTGACCTAGCACGACTATTCTGTGGTACCACGACCGTACTGGGTCCTAGATCAACACTTTGACTCTCTTTTGTTTCTTGGACACCTTTGCTTTAATGGGTCTCTGGCTACTAGGGGTAGGTTGAGGGGAGCATCAGACTTCACTTTGGGCCTCTCCAAGGGTATAGAAACCCTAGGATCACTCCTTCTCTCTCTCTTCCATCAAATGTGGTCCAAATGCCTAAAAACATGCAAATAATGTCCATAAGTGCATTTTACACAAATAAGCATATTGGGAGGAAAAGCATGTGATCCAATAGATATAGAAGTGATTGAGGAGCAATATAATACAAGATTAAGCCCTAAAATAGGGTTGAATCACATGTACACATGCTCGAGAAGATTCTGATTAAGGAATGCGGATTTTAGCATCCATCTACCAAATGACATAGTCATGATAAGATGCAATTGTTGGTATTGTGCCCAGAAAGCCAATTATATGATGACTGCATTGGAATAACATAAAAATGATTTGATTAATAACAAAGGCAAGCTTCCAATTTATTTTTTTATATTCGGTTATGAGATAATGAATAACATAATAAATGTCTAGAGAATATTATTACTAGACGATGTATGTCTTCAAGTATTAGACTTGGAAGAAATGAGTTCATACATATGTTAAGAGTATATATACATATTCTCATTATGTCCCTGATCGGTTGTCATTGTGGAAGGTTGATGGACAACAATGACACATAAGATCAGAGTGTGAGTTGGTTGATGACTGAATCTCATTGGTCAGGATATGGCAATATCAAACCAAGCACACAGATACATGTTCGAGAATAGTGTATATGTCAGACCCACTGTGAGTCTGACACATGGAAGCCATCATCATGAACGTCACAGTCAGCTCTCTCACTGATGGTGGTCGTTTTGGTTTTTAGACCTGAAATCACTTCACTCATCACATGTGGTTTAGTACACTTTGACATCAACAAACATAGTCGTGAAACATGGGTTGTTATAATGGTGATGATTGGGTGACTTTGACATGGGGTATTATATATGGGATTTGTCCCTTTGACAGGAGTATGATATCCAAGGCCTCTTGATTAGAGAAACTAAGAAAAGTATGACCATACGCATGTGAGTCAATATGTGATATTGAGACTACATATATCTCATGCAGTTTGCTCTGGTTCAAGGAACAAGATTGAATAATAATGAGGATGATTTCTCCATGCCTCTAGTTCAATTTTGATATCAATGGCAAAGGAACTATACAAACACTATAACACCATACACAGGTTGTAGGTTGAAGTTGTCCCCCAACTTTCCATTCACTTAGGTAGCAATGATGTGCGACTAGGCACTACTCTTTGCTTGTGATGTCATAAGCTAGTTATGGACATTCACTACCAACGTGATATGGGACCTATAGGGTCACACACATAGGAACTCATCTAGAATAGGAGTTTGATCTTGAATGATAATTGAATTAAGTACTAAAGTGTTTAGGTACTTTATTCACACAACAGATTGATGGATTGGCTAATTGAACTACCAAATGACCATCTCACTGGGTGAGATGGCTGTTTGGGTATACAAATGGGTGTCTCAAGTGTTGAGATGACCGTTTGGGTTGTTAGGCAGCTGAAAAATCAAATTGGTTTAGTTCTGCCCTATGAACTGACCAGTTCAAGCTATTGAACTGATAGATTCCACTCAAACTCACCAGACGACCATCTGGGTGAGTGAGATGGCCCAGTTGGAATGAAAAAAGTGTCTGGAGTTTTCTTGAACTTGTTTTAGTTGCACATACTTGGGGTGCAAGTAAATTAATGTATGCATTAATTAGGAAACAATTTGTCAATTCATATCTGACTGGGAAAATGCAAGATGACCGTCTCACTTAGAGAGATGACTATTTCTCTTAGCGAAACGACCGTCTTACATGCAATATGACCTTCTCACTTGGAAATATCATTATTTAGTCGCACACAGGTTGTGAAACTTCAAGAAAGTTACAAAAATTCAAGATCTACTTATCCTTTCCACTCCCGCTTTAGTCCTGCATTGGCTGGGGACTGGGAACCCTGACCCTAACCCCTCTTATATATAGAGGGGTACTGGGGGCTTCCCAAAGTACAACTAATATACATAAAATTGAGAATCAATCACTCTAGCAATTGTTGTTCTCTCTGGTTGTGGTAACCACGAGAGCCCAGGAAAGCCCTACCTGATAAGGGAGGGATAGCCACAGGAGAGAAACAACTGAGGATCATTGTTGTGGGAGAGCATGTTGGTGAATAGTACATCAACAGAAGAGAAAAGTCCTTGCTATTCATTCATGCATGATGACAAGAGTTCTAGTTGGTCCATGTGGACTACTCTAGAGGCAGGAGTCTGTTGGCTGCAACTAGGAGGGCAACGTCAACTCACAGTCTGTGGCGAGATCTGAGGAGCCACTACAGTAGTTGTCCAAGTCTGATGTCCATGGAGGAGCAGTCAGATGAGTCTGAGTGTGACTAGGAGCTACATAGACACCATCCAAGATAGAGTGTGCATCTACATTGACAAGGATTGTCACTGGACTTGCTTCTAGACTAGGTATATTGACACACGTTTACCATGTGTGGTACGCAAGCGAACATATCGAAGTAATAAGGCCTTGTGAGGCCCGAGTCAAACACAGGGAAGCTTTTCTCCAGTAGACTACTATGAACTATGGTCAAATAAACTAAGCCGATTGTAAATAGTTGAATTGGGTTGAATAAAAGAACAAAAGCCGAAATAAAACAAATTGAAGGTGGAATTAATCATATATGGTGTGAATTCCTTAGGATAGTGGTTTTACCACAGACAACACTAATAATAAATCTCACACACACCAACATATATTATCTCAATCCATGTATAAGGAGCCTATAGCCAGAATTACCTACTCTCATAGTGTAATTAACTACCTAATCTAATGCCAATCCCACTTCTGTAGTTATTGGTTGATTAGTTAGATGCTTTACAGTTATTCTCTTAGTTTCTCCTCCCGTTTACACTCTACTTTTCCCAAAGGGCACAGTAGATGGGTAAATCTATACTCTCCGACCCTTACCTCTCTCCCAAGATGACTAAGCATCTATCAATCCACTCATGGTGATCAGGCGTAAGTAGAACCTAAAGCTTTCATAGATTTGTATCCAGTAAAAAGAGATAAAAAATGATATTAATGCATGGAAATCAATCTCAGTGTATATCCGGGCTACTCCCAAATCCTAAGGAATAAAGGTTTTAGACTTGCATAGTTTTCATCAACGAATACATGGGAGGGAAGAAGAAAAATGTGGGAAACATGAAGAAACTAAGGTAACCTGTGATTCTCCGCCCGTATGGAAGATCCCCTCTGACATGCGAGTGTTCTACTGTCTTCCAGCTACAGAATCGACCTCCAGAAGTGCCCAGATCTCCTTAGTCAAAGTTTTCGGTCCTTAGTTCTTCTTTTCTCTCTTTATGGTTGTCGTGCAATGAAAATGGCTGTCTCATTTTCTCTGTTTGTCGTCTCCCTAAGTCGTAGGAGGTACTTAGGGTACAAATTAATGTCCACCGTTGGATTAGAGATAAATATGCGGCTGGATTGATCGGGCAAACTTAGTAGTACCGACTAGGTGAGTCGGTAGTACCGAGTCATTTAGGTTTGGTGGCGTGATCCCGATCCTATCGGTGCTATCGACTAGACTCAATAACATCGAGTTTTGTAGTTTTCAAGCTACCTCTCTCACATTAACTCGGTATCACCGAGATGGAAACTCGGTAGCACTGAGTTTTCTTTACTCATGTCGGGGCTTGCTGATGCTGAATCGATAGCACCAACTTCAGTTTTTAGTAGCACCAACTCTGGATGAGTTTCCAATAGGTCTCTGATGTCAAGTCGGTACCACCGACTGTTGCTAGGTCGGTAGCAGTGAGTCAGTGGTTCTTCCTTGTACCTGAAAACACACAAAATCGTCATAAGCAATTGGGATATGTAAAATATTGCATAAAAAATAAAAATCATATAATTTGATGCATTTAATAGAAATAATCCATCTATGTCATTTCATGCATAATAAATCAAATAAATGACTCATCCACACATGAAATCAAGGAAAAATGTACCTGAAATAATGACTAAAAAGACATGCATTATATATCTTTGTGAAACCATCCTTCCCATCACATAGTTATTGACACGATCTGCTGGTTAATGAGAAATATGTCAGTAATTTTTTTTATTTCTTCTACCTACCTGATGTTGTATTTCCCAATAGTGGTATTAGAGCCACGTCAATTAATTATGTTTTGAGATAATCGATATGATCATATTTTGGTTTTACCGTAGTTATTTATTACATATGATGTGAATATTTAAATTGGTTGATGTGCACGTCTGTCTAAATCACCACATAAGAAGCATGGTTATGGACAAAACCCCAGATCTGTGTGTGCATAGTTGTGGTTATTATTCCTATTGTTAATTGATCTACATACTGAGCCTCTCTCTCCTTTCCACATGTAAATTAATTCTCATCCTCCTATTTCCCATAAAATGTAACTTGAGGTTTTCCAATATACAATGTAATAACAAATCGGATGGTTTTAATTTATGTTTCAATGTGAGATGATGATCTACACAAAGGCAAAATGACCAGCTCATGAGACAACCCAATCAACTAGAGGACCAAGGAGGCCAAACGATAGGAGGATGAATTGATCGACTGGTGGACCAACTGACCGACTAGAGGTATCCAGATGCTTCTTGGACCTGAGAACCAGATGACCGTTTCAAAAGAGCCCAACCGAGTGACTAAGAGGCAAGCCAACTGGTTCAAGAGTTGAACTAATCAACCCTGATTGGTTTGAACATAGATCATCACCAACAACAGGTTGCATATGATGTGGACCATAGGTGGTAGTAATTCCTTGTAGCTCCAAGGAATTACATTTGATGTCCATAACCATTGCTTTTGTATTTTATTGATTGCATGTTCTCATTTGTGATTATAGCATGTATATCATACGTACTATATATGTGGTGATTGGATAAAGTATATGCATTTATACAAACTCCCTCATAAAATATTAAGTATTAGATGCTTTCCATAAGTAGCAAAAATGAAAAGCTTGATTGACTAAGCATGGGCACACTCTAGCGTGGTGCGCTGCCTATCTTGTGGAAGTGTGATGGTAGAAATGTGGGTCTGCCCTAGCAGGGTGAATATTTATCTTGTTGTCTTTTGAGTCAGGCTTAACTAGGTGACCTTAATTGGATTAAGCACCTAGAGTCATGCATATGATCATGGCAAGGAGTTGCACATATCATCTATCTGAGAGTTGCATATGATGTAACTGGCATGATTGCGTACCTGATAGAATGAAGTTGTGGGTGACAACCCTATACTACTCATGATTTGATGAAATTAGGATCTTGTCCCACTAGAATATTGTACGTTGCAATATTCTGAATTGATATTGAGGGCTATCAATTTGAACAAAATAGTGGGAGTGGTAGTTAATTGAAGACCTAATTACTATCGTCAAATTTATCAAATCAAACCAAATCAAAATTATTTTGAAAATTTGCAATATTTATTTGTGGAATCAAATGTCAAAAAAAAAACACATTCAAATTGTGATCAATCCTTAACAAGGACAAAATGGGATAAAGTTCCAAAATTGGTTAAGGACCTTGAGAAATGTTCTCATCAATAAGTGAAAGCTCTATGTCTGTGATAGACCAATGGCATAAGAACCCACTCCAAATGTGCCTAAGGATAAATGGATGCTTATTGGAAGCATGCCAATGATGTCGTAGACATTTGAATTCCTAGTGCTATGTTGTATGAATTATGAGTTGCATTAACAACATCAATACATGGACATTCCCGAGATGGTAACACATCTTAAGAATCATGTAAATAAAAAATGGTATAATGTCTTCAAAAGAGCTAATTTGAGTGCAAACTGACAAAGGGAGGTCCAGTGGAACCCTATGTGTTCAATGTGAATGGACATGTGGAATGACTGGGGTTTCTCTTAGGTTAAGAGTTGACCATGAATATGATTATGCAAGTGTTACATGAATCATATAGTTAGTTTATCACATGCTTGGCATGTTGATGCCAAAGCAAGGAAGAACAAGGACAAATCCATGATGGTGATGAACAGAAGTGAGTCCTAGGGAAAAAGAAAGGCCAGGAAGTGTTCTGAGTCTAAGCTGAAGCCCAAGTGTTTTGCACTCAATATATGGAGAAGGGTAAGTGTAAAAGGAATCTGTCCTTTTCACTTAAAGGATAAAGAAAAAAAGTGTCACCTTTGTCACCTGTTTGGACATTAGAAAGGAATTATCCTCTTCATAGAGGATCTCAAGAATAAGACAGAGATAGAGATCTCTACTTCAGGACCTGAGAAGAAGTAAGGTAGAACTATATGGATTAAGAGTTGTTGCTACTATAGTTAAAGGTTGTCATTCATGGGCACATAATAGAATTAGTGAATTACTATTGTGTACTTGCCAAACATCATATGTTTTGTATGACAAGAACATTATGATCTTGTATGGAAATTCCCTATGTCTCATAAACTATATAGTTGTATAGAAAAATGTGTATGACACATATATTGAATGACTTGATAACTCAAACATTGAATACCTATAGCATTGCCATCTAGAGAACTTAAACGAGAAATGGATATCTAGAATCCATATGATGGTTATCTAGATTCTTTTGGTTATTGAACCAATAGAGACATGCATGTCTTATTTGTTGTGCAATATAACAAGAATATCTTCAGTAGATGTAGTGGGAGATCAACTATTCCATTAGGACTAGTACATATTAATGTACATAGACCTTTTTGGATGAATGCTAGAGGTAGTTACAAGTATATCATTATCTTTACTGATATGGTCAGTAGATATTTAAATTTGTATTTGATGAAATACAAATATAGATTTCTTGAAGTGTTCAAGGAGATCATAAATGAAGTATGTAATTGAATTGGTATAAGTATAAGATACCTCGATATGATCAATGTTGAAATACATAAACCAAGAGTTTGAGGACCTTCTGGGAGATCATGATAGTGTATCATAATGAACTCCACCTGAAACATACTGATGTGTCAGAAAGAAGGTTTCACACCTTATTAAGTCATGGTGAGATTATCAATAAAATCTAGCTAATCTTACAATTTCTTTTGGGCACATGCTTTACACTAAAACAATGTATCGTCTAAAATGGTTCAAAAGACAACATATGAGATATGGCATGGGAAGTTTCCCGATGTGTCTTTCAAAGTGATTAGGATTGAAAGCTTGTATAAGAAAATAGTTTCTTAAAGGGCTATATCCACAAATCACATGAATGCTATCTTGTTGTATACTACGTATATTCCAGCCCAAAAAAAAAGTGTTTGTTGGTTGGATGGCTGAATTCCTAAAGGGAACTCAGTTCCAAAGGAATCAATGGGAGTAAAAGTAGAACTCAAAATGTTCGAGACAAATAAGAAAACATTGAGCCTAAAGAGGTACAATAGGAACAAGAAGAATCACAAAGTTGTTGTGGAATCTAAAGTTCCTTGTGCAAACACAAAATTCATAGTTCTAGTAGAACATTCCTTGAGTTTGCTATATTATAATATCTTATAACTCAAAAGGCGTGCGATTTGATCATAGATATGATTCAACAACCTACTTAGAAGCTATTGAGGAACCAGATTCTGAAAAATGGCTTGAGGCCATGAGATCTATGATGGACTCCATGTAAACCAACAAGGTATGACCTTGGTGGATCCACCTGAAGAGGTAAAACCCATAAGGTGCATTTGGGTATTTGTAAGAAGACCAACATGAAAGGGTAGATTGGTTGCAAAGAGTTTCAAACTAGTTCAAATTATTGAATGTGATGAGTCCTTTCACCAGTTACCATGGTTAAATCCATCTGGATCATGCTTGTTGTTGCAGCTTATTATGACTATGAGATTTGGCATATGGATGTTAAACCCACATTCCTTAATTGGAATAATTAATAGGATGTGTATGTGACACAACCTAATGGTTTTATATATATATTAATGCAAATAAAGTCTATAAGATACAAAGGTCAATTTGAGGATTGAAGCAAGCATCTCAAAGTTGGAGTCTTCGATTTGACAAGACAGTCAAAGGGTTTGACATGAGTTAGAATGAAGATGGAAACTGTGATTATAAAATATTTAGTGGGAGCATATTGATATTCCAAATAATGATGTGGAATAACTTCCCTATCCTATAAATATTAAAACCTGGGAAGGAAAATACCGTCTACATGAATGATTTAGGAAAATCATCCTATGTGATAGGGATCGAGGTCTATTGAGATAGATCTGGAAAGATTCTTGACCTAAGTAAAAGCACATACATTGGTAATATGTTGAAGGGTTCAACGTTAAAGATTTAATGAGAGAAAAGTTGTCCATGTTCCATGGAGTTAATCTTTCAAGAGCCTAGTGTCCTAGTTCTTATGAAGAATAAGGACACATGGATAGATGCCATTGGATCTATCTTAAATGCAATGCTATGTACTTATCTCGTTATCTCATATGTATTGGACATGATGAGAAGATATCTAGTTATCTCATATGTATTGGACATGACGAGAGGATATCCAGTCATCTCATATGTATTGACATGATGAGAGGACACATATATACCCACCTAGAAATCTCATATGTATTGGACATGACGAGAGGGTATATGTCAGATGCCAGTGAAGTTCACTGGAATATGATAATGAACATCCTTATGTGCTTGTGAAGCACTTAAATGATTGGTTACTTGGTTATGGTAATAAGGAAGAGTTGGATGTAAAGGGTTACACCCATGCAAGCTTCCAGACTGACAAAACGATCATAATGGTGTTTGACATTAAACGAGAATTGTAAGCTAGAAAGGGTTCTGAGCTAATGGCAGTTGTCCTGATCTACAAAAGAAGCTGAGTATCTCTGTGTTATGAAAATAGTATAGGATGTTGTATGAATCAAGAAGTTCATATGGGTGAACTTGTGTGAGCTTCTAAACCATTGATGACACAGTAGTAATACTGATGACAACAATTGAGATACTAGTTAGGTTGGGAATCTCATATAGCATACTATGACGCTTCCATCTCATACGAGTAGTCGTATAACGAAGAGAAGAGAAAATTGCAAAATACCGACTTAAAGAAAACATTGCAAAACATGTTATAAAAGCACTTACGCAGCAGAAGCATGATGGTCATGTTATGTCACTCAGGATGAGATCCTTGGGTGATTGGATCTAAGTGCAAGTGGGAGTATGTTGGTGTGTGTTCCCAAAGATCCAATTATATGATGATTGCAATGGCATGACATATAAATTTTTTGATTAATAAAAAAGGAAAGCTTCCAATTTATTTTGTATATTCAGTTATGAGATAATGAATGACATAATAAATGTCTAGAGAATATTATTACTCGATGACATATGTGTTCAAGTATTAGACTTGGAAGAAATGAGATCATATGATTGTTAAGAGTACATGTACATATTCTCATTATGTCACTGATCGGTTGTCATTATGAAAGGTCGATAGACAACAATGACACATAAGATCAAAGTGTAAGTTGGCTGATGACTGAATCTCATTGGTCATGATATGGAAATATCAAACCAAGCACACAGATAAATGTTAGAGAATAGTGTATCAGATAGACCCACCATGCATCTAACACATGGAAGCCATCATCATGGAAGTCATAGTCATCTCTCACAGTGATGGTGGTGGTTGTGGTTCTTAGACCTAAAATCACTACACTCATCACATGTGGTTGGGTACACTCTGACATCATCAAATGCAGTCTTGAAACATGGGCTATCATAATGGTGATGATTGGGTGACTTTGACACATGGGGTATGATTATGAGTGATAGATATGGGATTTTTCCCTCCGATAGGAGTATGATATCCAAGGCCTCTTCATTATCGAGACTGAGAAAATTATGGCCATACGCATGTGAGTCAACATGTAATATTGAGATTACATATATCTCATGCAGTCTGCTCTGGTTCAAGGAACAAATTTGAATAATAATGAGGATGATTGATCCATGCCTCTAGTTCAATCTGGGCATTAATGACAAAGGAACTATACAAACACTATAACACCATACACATATTGTAGATTGAAGTTGCCCCCCAACTTTCCATTCACTTGGGTAGCAATTATGTGCGACTAGGCACCACTCTTTGCTTGTGATGACATAAGCTAGTTATGGACATTCACTGCTAATGTGATATGGGACCTATAGGATCACACCATAGGAACTCATCTAGAAGAGGAGTTTGATCTTGAATTATAATTGAATTACGTGCTAAAGTGCTTAGGTACTCAATTCACACAACAGATCGACAGATTGGCTGACTGAACTTCCAGACGACCATCTCAGTGGGTGAGATGACCATTTGGTCAGCCAGACCAGCATCTCAAGTGTTAAGACAGTCGTTTGGGTTGTTAAGCAGATCAAGAATCAAATTGGCTTAGTTCTATTGTATGAACTGACCAGTTCAAGTTGTTGAACCGATCAACTCGACTCAAAATCACCAAACAACAATCTAGGTTAGTGAGACTAGTGTCTCTCTTATGTGAGATGGCCCAGTTGGGATGAATGACATTTCTGGAGTTTCTCTAAACTCGTTTCAATTTCACATACTTGGGGTGCAAGTAAATAAATGTATGACATTAATTAGGAACCAATTTGTTAATTCATATCTGGCTGGGAAAATGCGAAACGACTATCTCGCATCCCAAACAGCCATTTAACTTAGCAAAATGACCTCTCATGTGTGAGATGACCATCTCACTTTGGGAGAGGATCATTTCGTCACACGCAAGTTGTGAAACTTCTAGAAAAGTTGCGAAAATTTAAGATCTACTTGCCCTTTCCACTCCCACTTTAGTCCTGATTTGGCTAAGGACTGGGAACCCTGACCCTAACCCCTCCTATATATAGAGGGGTACTGGGGGCTTTCCAGAGTACAACTAATACATAGACAATTGAGAATCAATGCTCTGGCAATTGTTGTCCTCTCTGGTTGTGGTAACCATGAGAGCCCAGGCAAGTCCTACCCGACTAGGGAGGGATAGGCACAAGAGAGAAACAACTGAGGATCATTGTTGTAGGAGAGAATGTTGGTGACTAGTACACCAACGGAAGGGAGAACTCCTTCCTATCTGTTCATGCAGGATGACATGAGTTCTTGTTGGTCCATGTGGACTAATCTAGAGGCATGAGTGTGTTGGCTGCTTCTAGAAGGGCAATGTCAACTCACAGTCTATGGTGAGATATGAGGAGTTGCTGCACCGGTTGTCTGAGTATGATGTATGTGGAGGAGCAGTCAGACAAGTATGAGTGTGACTTGGAGCTACACAAACACCATCCAAGACAGAGTTTCCATCACATCGATGAGGATTGTCACTAGACTTGCTCTAGGACTAGGTATATCTTCATGAAACTATGCTTCCCATCACATAGTTATTGGCATGATCTACTGGTTAATGGGAAATATGTCAGTAAAATTTTTGTTTCTGCTGCCTACCTGATATCGTATTTTCTGACAATAATAGAAAGCATGATCCTGATGGACTTAACCATGGCCTTAGCCAAAGGAGAAAAGGTTTCATCATAGTCAACACTCTGAACTTATCTAAAACCCTTTGCAACCAATCTGCCCTTATAGGTTTAAATTTTTTCATCCATGCCAGTCTTCTTCTTGAAGACCCACTTTGACCTTATGGGTTTTACCCCTTTAGGTGGATCCACCAAAGTACATGCTATTTTGGTATACATGGATTCCATCTCAAATCTCATGGCCTCAAGCCAGTTCTCTGACTCTGATCCCTTAATAACATCTTTATCAGATATTTACTCATCCTCTATGAGCAATTCACTGCCTTCCTGAGTTACAAGATATCCAAATATTTCAGGCTCAAGGCATGTCCTATTAGATCTACGAGGTTCCTATGTTACTTGATGAATTTGAAATTCCAAAACACTTTGTGATTCTCTTGGTTCCTCTTGCACATCTAATGGTTCAATGTTTTCTTGTTGGCCTCGAACCTCTTCGAGTTCCAATTTCCTACCACTGATTCCTTTAGAAATAAATTCCTTTTCTAGGAATGAAATATCTCTTACAACAAACACTATGTTGTTAGATGGATTATACAAGCAGTACCCCATAGTTTTTTTGGGATATCCAAAAATGTAACATTTATCATATCTTCATCCAAGCTTGTTAGGAAACATTTTCTTGACATAAGCTTCACACCCCCAAATCCTCATAAAAGACATTTTGGGACACTTCCCAGTCCATATCTCATATGGTGTCTTTGGAACTGATTTAGATGGTACTCAATTTAGTGTAGATGTGGCATTTTGTAGAGCATACCCCCATAAGGTTATTGGAAGCTCGGCTAAACTCATCATCAATCACACCATATCCATTAATGTGTGATTCCTTCTTTTTGATACACCGTTATGGTGAGGTGTTGTAGGAGGAGTCCACTGGGATACAATCCCATGAGCTCTAAGAAGGTTCCCAAACTCTTGGTTTAAGTATTCTCCACCTTGATAAAAAAACAAGGCCTTAATACTTTTACCAAGTTGGTTATGTACTTTATTCATAAACTCCTTGAACGTTTCATGAGATTTTGACTTATGTTTCATTTAATAAACATAGCCATACCTACTAAAGTCATCAGTGACATTAATGAAGTATTGATACCCACATCTAGTGGTTATTCTAAAAGGTCCACACACATTAGTATGTATGAGTCCTAATAGATCACTAGCCCTCTCATGTTTACTAGTGAAAGGGGTCTTAGACATCTTGCCCAATAAATCAAATTAACATGTCTCTATTGATTCAAAATTAAAAGAGTCCAGATAACCATCTTTATGGAGTATAGATATGTGATTCTCATTTATGTGCCCTAGATGACAATGCCAAAGGTATGCTTTATGTGAGTTGTTGAGTTTTAGTCTTTTGGTACTGACACTATATACATCATCTTTAGATCTAACAAGTAAAGACCATAAGACATTGGGGCACTACCATAAAATATTCCATCTTTTGAAATAGAATTGTAAAAGAGTGAAATCACCCCTTTATTAAAAATTTGAAGAATTGACATCCATTCCAAACACTCTCAGAGGTATGATGGAATGGGCACAAATTTTACAAATTTATTAAACATTGGTATACAAATGACCATTAGAAAGTAACAGAATAAAAAATAACTAACTATATTCAATTTTGATAAAAGGTTTACAAAAATACATCAAATTCTCCCATTAGGGTTTACATCAAGACACACAATCATGATCTAGATAGAGGGAAGTCTAGACTACTACAATCTTGTCTTCAAGCAACATCTCCATCAACCGAGTCCAAGCCAAAAGCTAAGATCTTCCTTGTCTTATCCATCACCTTGCTCAACACCTCGGTGGTTGGGAAGGCACCCAGCAAAAAGGGAAAGGGAAGAAAAGTATGTGTCACAAAACTAGTCTAGGATATCACGATAAGTAAAACAAATAAAAATAGGCTAGGGTTTATCATATGATGAAGATAACAAGAGTATGAGGCTATATATCAAAGAAGCTTACCATTAACAAATATAATAAAAAAAGATTTGCATGTAAGATAGTATGTCTACCTAACTAAGTAGGGTTGATGCACCTACCAGACCTATAACCTTAGGTGAGGGGAGAATAAGACATTCCCAGTCACCTACAATATTATGGGGAGAATAAGACATTCCCCAGGGCGATTATTTACATGCTCTTTGTGGGTGGTTGAACATAAGTACCGCTACTTTAAATTAAATAGAACATAAATCCACATGCTAGAAAAAATAGTCATAGCAAGAATAATCATATGAATCAATAAGCATGGCAGTGGGGTACCAAGACCCAAGAATAATTTTCCAAAACTGATTTATATGTATAGAAAAAGATTCAAGAGTATATGAAATAGGGTTTAATAAAGCCTCATTATAGAAAAATAGGTTAAGGCACAATTATTCCCAACTTAAGTTGTAAATGCACATACCTCTCGTACTGATATCAATTACTAACTTTCACCACTTTAATTGAGTCCAAGTTCCACTTTGCCTATTTTCAATGTATTAACATGTATTAGAGTACATAGTGCACATTAATGTATAGAAACCCTAATTTCAGAACTTTTTAGCAAAATTCAGATTTAGTTTTTGAAAATATCACCAATGAACTTATTAAGTTCTACTGATGAAGAAAAATATTTTTATGTTAATTTTGGAGTTATGATGATTAAGATGTAATTTTTATGGATTTTATGCATTAAATTCATTTTACAAAAATCACCGTTCGTCAAACCATGAAATTAGACCTTGAAAATATTTTTATTAGATAGATATTAATTTTCCAATTCTAAAACATATTTATTTGTCAAATTTGGATAAGTGGAATAGAAGATATGAATTTTTCAATACTGACCAATAGGAAATTGCCACATCATTAAACCGATCGAGATAATTGAAGAGAGAGGGAGAGGGAGAAAACACCATTTGACAAAAGATGAGGTTTGAAGTTGCATAGGTAACCAAACTAGAGTTTCTAAAGAAGGTAAAACAACATGAAACCAAAACCCTAGAAGAACATGATAAAAAGAGATGAAAATCATCAATTTGAAACATAGAAGCATGAGTTTTAAGCATGTACTAAGCAATATATGAGAAGGGGGTTAACAAAACGTGCCTATAGGAAGGTAATAAGGTATAAACAGAAAGGATCCCGAGATTAGAAGGTATGTTTGCTCCAAGCCAAGCTCCTTTCTTGAGCAAAGATCACCTTCTCCACTTTAGAGGTGCAAACCCTAGCAAAAGAGCATGGAGATGAGATGTTTTAGGGTTCTAGGTGGAGTTTTACCATGGAAGGTCATGGTTCTGACCTGGAAGAAGGTGGGAGGAATACTAACAGCATGAAAATAGGGAAGGAAAGGAGGATTCTTACTATTTTTGGTCAAAATCACCAAGGACGAGCTTAAGAAATCCTAAATAGAGAAATTTGTAACCCTAGAAGCCTTCTTCACCAAGGTAAGCACCCTCTTTTACCTTGTGACAGCAACTTCGTGGTGAAACATTGAAGGGATGATGCTCTAGTCCATGGGAAAGTGAAAGAGCCTTATATTGGTACAATTAGTGAATAAATGTTCACTAAACCACTATAAATTCCACTAATAAAATAGAAAGGCCAATAAGGATAGAAATTAAAGGAAAAGATGGGAAAGAGGGTCAAAAGACAAAATTCTAGAATTTGGTATGTTACAACACTCCACCCGTTAAAGAGGATTTCATTCCCTAAATCACAAGTAAGAAGGGAAGGGTGAGTGTGCAACATCTCATCCCAAAACTTCAGGTTATTTCTCCAACCTTAACTTCCACCAAACAACTCATCAACATATACTCCAAAAGCTTATCGATATAGGTTATGTTCTCAAGGATCACCTAGGTTCCATTATTTAGATATTCTTTTTAGGAGATTTAACATTATTTACATTTTTGGCTCATTAACATTATATTCATTATGATATCACATTATCATCATTATTTTAATTATGGTATGTCATAATCACTTTATTACCAAGGAAGTTATATTTCATTATCATCCATGAAACATCGTATATGTATATATATTTCTCATTTATCTTACTAAGAATTTTAGCAAAATTATGGGTTACGCAATTCCCTCAATATACTTGATCATTATCCTTAATATTTTGAACTTTGACTTCATTATCCTTATACTATCACCACATTAAGTTATAACAAATTATTTAGCATGAAATATTCATTTTGTCTTTAAGTCTTCATTCAATTCAAATTATGTCACATCAATTACATATATTTATATTAAACATTATCTCATTACTACATTATCTTTATTTTTCACATTAATTTCATCATTAATCATTTTCTCATATTTATTTATATTATTGATTTGCACATTTATGTGAATCGAATCACTTCATATTCATATTGAAGCCATTCCATGTATTTTAATGATCAAGGTGAGGCATATTACGAATTGATTCACATTAAGTGACTAATCGTGTGTGTATTAGATAACATACCATGCATTTCATATTGATGACTTGATTAATATGTGATTAGATGATTATATATATTATTTATGTGTATCAAAGTATGTTAACTGATTATGGAACCTAATGTCATTAATGTATCATGAAAGGCATTAAGGATGTATATGTTAAGGTTATATGATTACAACTTAGTGTTCACGTTAATATGATCACTATATTTTACTTAGCATGCATTAAGTCTAAGATTAGGTTACAATCATCTTACTTATCATTTCATTAGAGTTTATTGGTTTATGACATGGGCAACACCATGCATATCCATTAGGATTAATATGTGAGTTACTCATATTATGTGCATTAGGTATTCATTAGGGTTTGAACATATAAATTATTCATCATATGATCATTATATGTTCATTAATATATAAACAAGAACGTTAGGCTATAACTATAACTTGTTTGGACCCCACTAAGGTTTCAAGCACAACAACCTCCTATGTAACGACCATCATCAAACTGAAAACCAAACCATTACTAATTATGCAGAATAATTATAAACAACGGATTAGCAGAAATCACTAAAATTAAAAACCATTTTGCAAGAAGATCCTCTTCCAGATAACTCTTACTGAAAGATCCAAAACTTATACATATCATGATTTACATTGTACAACATTGTTCCAACTAATCTTGAGGACAACATATAACAATTTCTCTATCAAAACACATACTGGACAACATAAAACCTTGAGGTTTAAAAGCCAAAATCTGATATTGTTCATAAAACCATTACGAACCGACTCCAAGGACCTGAGAGTACAGAGACTACACATAGGAGTTCTATCTACAAGATACAACAGATGATACACTCAACCTGAGCTATTACTATTGCCCTAGCTATTGTTCCTTCTCTGCAGAAAGGTCTCCACCGCTTCGTGCTCGTCCACCTAAAAATTATGGATCCCACGGGGTGAGACAATTGTCCCAGCGAGAGATATAACTCTCTGCCAGCCATATTATTATTGCAGATGAATATTATAAAACTAAGCAGGGTTTCTTTTATATTAACATATAGGATTATTCATTGTATGAACATGATAAAGTAATCTCTTTACTTAATAAAATGATGCATCTACCCATGGTAGAATAATAAACCATCTATATACTTTACAAGGAATGTAAAGGTACATAAACAACACCTATCAAGATAAGACGTACACCTAAATTACACATTAAACAATGCTTTCTGTATTTGATCCTTAAGAAAATATAATACATGGTTGAACATATTTTACAATCACACTTATGCCCTGAGGAGATGAAGTATACCCCATTCATCTCCAACTGACCACAAACTTCTCACAAGTCGGTACCATACAAGGTCAATGGGAGAGCAAGTTGCCATGACCTCAACTGTCTCGGTCAGTATGAGACCACTAGCAGTGACATCTCGTGTCAATCTATAAAAGAGCATGCCAGGGTATACATGCATCTATGCTCAGAGCTGCAATGTCAACTACACTCTCTTAGGGGAAACATCTACTAACAACTGTCCCCAATTATGAAATTAGTAAGTCATGGCATATAGCCATACTCTGAGCCACGAGCCAATTCATCGTGCTCAACATAGAGTTTACGACCGAAGTTGCACTCGAGCCAGGATATGGCATATAGACAAATCTCCATTTATTTCAAGTTCATAAGGGGATCGTCTCAAACATGGCCGTCCATTTATACTTACACCACCACATATTCAAAAATATGCACTCTGGGTTATGCTGTGAGGAACCCATTTCACCATTCAGCAAATCCTGACGCTGATGGATCTATGGTCATGGCAACATTTTATGGTTTCTAGTGATATATTAAGTGCATTAAAGTATTCTTTAGCATCAAACAAGTTATAAAAATCAATCATAAACAAATGCTACAAAGAAAGCTGTAATACATTTATCGAGTACTTCTCAAATCTTAGGAACACGTTTAGATTCATAACACTTGGGATCTCAATCCCTTATCACATTACTGGGAATTTTCATCCCTTCACATCATCATCATCATGATTACTGGATCTGGGTATTCAAAGCCTTAGGTCACCACACAACATTGTTACCTCTGTAATAGGTAACCATTACCTCGAGGTCCTCAGACCAAGGTATTCATTTCACTTGTTGTACAAGTATTTCACATAGTTCACACGGTTTGATTAAGTATCGTGTCACCTCTCACTAGGCAACAACTATACACATGGCTCACAAGGCCCATTTAAACATCTTATCACCTCTCACTAGGAAAAAACTATTTTACATGGCTCACAAGGCCATTGAACATCTTGTCACCTCTCACTAGGCAACAACTATTTTACATGCCTCACAAGGCCATTGAACATCTTGTCACATCTCACTAGGCAACAACTATACATATGGCTCATAAGACCATTGAACATCTTATCACCTCTCACTAGGAAATAACTATTTTACATGGCTCACAAGGCCATTGAACATCTTGTCACCTCTCACTAGGAAACAACTACACATATGGCTCACAAGGCCATTATTAGGGTTAGGGTTTCCCTTTATAGATGAATAGGGTTTCAAGTTCATATTATTAATCCAAACCCTAATTCATTGCTCCATACATCGAGGAGCACACATTGATATCATAAGTATTCAATCATACTTATTTATTTTCATCATTTATCATTAAATGATTATCAACACAAAGTATGAGTTTCTCTCTCATCCACACTAGGATATTGATTTCATCAGACTTTTGGTTAAATTCTCCTCTTTAAGGAATATAGTTCATCATTAACAATTCACATCATCTTTTATTTTGCAATATATTTCACTCAATCAATCACATATGATTGAAGTGTCTCTACCCTATTGGGTATTAAATTGTGTGTTCATTATCATATCATGCTTTCAGATACATTATTTACTTCATGTTGTGTATCTAAATCGAGCATGTGAGATAGTCACATTGCCATGTCATGTTTTAGGGTGTATCCCCTAATCATCATATCATGTACCCATATCAAATTGACTATCACATAGTTCTTATCATTTCAAGATAACTTCATATCGGGTATGAACTAGGTACTTGAACCCATATTACGTATAAGCTATGTGCTTGATACCATATCGTGCACAAGGTGTGCACCATATTGTGCATATAGCTTATGCCTCATCATCTATCATTTGAATGGTATATATATAAAATACCATATTGGTTTCCCATTCAGGATTATCATATCGGGTCTCCATGTTGGGTAACATATCGGGTTACCATGTTTGGTATACACTTAGACTAATAAACTCTTCATTCCTTCAAGGATCAACCTTATCATATAGTTACTTGACAAGATAGGTGTCTTATTGAATTCTCATACCACAATCCATTACACAAGCGGTAGTGTATATTGGGTTTCAATCCATCATCTAGGGTTTTCCACCAAATTGGGTAGATTATGTCATATCATGCATGAAGTATGAATTGAACCTCATATCATTCACAAGATAGGAGTAGGTTCTATTCCTATCATTCAAGGGATATCATTCATATCTTCCATTTGGTATCACTCACCACTTGTATTAGCTTACCCATCGCCTAAGGTTATCCAGCTCTATATTCTTTAGAGTGTTCACTATCTCTCTATTGTGTAAGAGGTGTAGTCTTAGACTTGTATCGTGTATAAGGGGTAAGTGGGTATCTCCCATATCATGCAATGGCATGGCTCATATCATTTATGATCTATCCTCTATCCCCATATCGGGTTAACCCCCATCTCGGGTTTCATATCGGGTTAAGGTATTTCAAGCATATCGGTTTATACCATGTATTTGATTCTATGTCTTATATTATGCATGTGTATACTTCATCAACCATATTGTCCACCAGATGTGTGCTTCATGATATCATGTACAAGAGGTGCATTACATGATCATATCATGCAAGGAGCACTTGCTATTCTCATTCATATCAGGTTACCCAAACTAGGGTTTCATATCGACTTACAAGTATGCCCTTGTTCCTATATCGTTCATGGAGTCTATATCATGCAATAGGTATTATGGTTAACACCATATCATGTTCCAAGGTATGAACTTCATCCCCATATCATCCAAGGAGATATAATCTCACAAGCATATCATGCAAGTGATACATGTATATCACCATATCAGGTATGAGCTACTTATTTGTATGCTTGAACCCAGTATCACTTTATAAAGTGATACCATCTTCTTCAAGCTCTAGACCTTCGTTCTATCTATTCTAGTTTATGAATAATAGGTCTAGGAAATTCTTAGAACTCATGGAATCATCAGGTACTCAATAAAAACTCAGAATTGAAAGTAATCATCTAGTGTAACAAGTTAAGTGGTAAATAATAACATGATTGGGTTCAAGTTATATAACTCACCTTATGAACACTTCAAAGATCCAAGCTTTAAAGATTCACATCCTAAGGTTGAAGATTAATTTATCCAAGGTCCAAGGCTCGTTCAAAACTCCTCCATAGACAATAAATAACCATAGTTAAGCAGTTGGTGAAGAAGGAAAGAAAGGAATATTCATAACCCAATATCCTACTTCAACCAAGGTTGCAGATGACCAAAGCCTTACCTAAAGCTTGGTGCTCGAGCTCTCCTTTCTCCTTGAGCTACTTTGTATGATACCTAAGGGTATTTGCATGATATCTCCAAGGTATATGGTTTGTGAGGATCGTAAACTTTCATAAGTTGGTGAAAGGTGAACTATATATACTTGGTTTCATGAGATAAAGTGTATAAGAGGTGTCTTCGCCTCATGCTACTAGATGACATGTGGCCATGCATGGTTGACACATGGATATGCATTCACACATACATATCTTGCCATGAAAGAGTCTTGAGGATAAGCTAGAGACAATATTTTGGCCATCCTTTATCTTGTTGGATAAGTTTCCTCATCTTTATCTCATCATTAAGACAACCCGATACACTATTTCCAAGGGAACTTGCAACTCATCATGGGCCACCTCCTTGAGGTGATTTTCCCGTCATGTCCTTTTACAAGGCTCAAAAAACCGTTAGAAGGATTCTACTATGGCTTCTTGGCCAATAAGACTCCTATATCAAGTCCATAACTCGATACAACACATATATAAAACTTTACCTTTAATTCTTCCTTGGTTTGTTCATCACCCAGAGTATCATCATTCAAAGATGATTCAAACATAACTTCTCCATATTTATATTTCCTCTAAAATATACATAGAGGGATTAGGGACACTCTAGAGGTGGTATTTTTGCATTTCAACCCCATACATTGGGTAAATTACAAATTGTACCAAAATCGGTGCACAGTACTAGCATTATTCAAACAAGTTATATCTTGGGATTTAGGCTTTCCACAAGCCACCACTTAGCATCATTCTCTCTATTATGATACTAAAACACTTATAACACATTCAACATGTGACATATTGCAATGTAACCCCTCATCTCAGACAAATTGCTCTTTTGTCCAAAACAAAGGAACATTGCTCAAACAACATTCAATCAGGACCAAATTTGAAACATAAGCGTGTCGCATGATAACAAAAATCCTTAGAGGATTATATTAAATTTCTAAGCAAATTACTTAGCCAAAACAAACAAGGTTACCTCACAACCCATGTCAGGGGTATCACATCCTAAGTATGGGGTTAGGGTTTCTAAAGATAGTGTAGATAGATTTCAAGATGTCATAGGGATCCATCCTCCTAAAGAGGATTTCGTCCTCAAAATATAACTACCCAAACATCATCAAACCAACAATCTCCTCCCCTTAAATGGTTTGACCTACCAAGCCAAAATAATCTAGAGGTAAAAGGGTGAGTCTAACTAAACCATATACAAGATCCATCATGCTTCACTGCACACTCTGATTGCTTACTAAATATTAAACTTCAAAGTCTAGGTTCTAGGGATAACTATCCAAACATGTGGTTTTATGGGTCATAAGGGAACTATATTGGGTATCCATCCTCAAATAGGTCATTACATGTGAAAGACTGGTTCAACATATTAGGGTCCATAAAGATAAATCATGTAGATGTCTAAGGCTACTATTATCTAAAAGCATGCTATTTTGAACAATTCATATCAGCTCAGGCCAGGCCGGTATCATATGGATTCAGGAGTCCTCGTAAACGAAGCTAGTGGTGCAGAGGAAAATCTTGCCAGCCCCCGAACCCTGATCCTTTCCAGACACCTTTTCTTTCAACTTCATGTCCTTGTAGCTGCCTAAAGGCCAAGCTAAACAACCTCAAGTTACTATGGTTACTTATGCATCTTTTAGTTGTAAGAATTTTAGGAATCTATTCATCATTATTTTAATGTGAAACTATAGGATCCTAAATCAACCCTTCATCATCTATTGATCAACTCTAGGGAAAACATGTCACTAAAAGGTAAGCTAAGTATTCTAACTAGGGAGACAAAATTGAAATAGTCAGATTCCGACTACCACGGGCTCTGATACCATGTTGTAAAAGAGTGAAATCACCCCTTTACTACAAAGTTGAAGAATTGACATCCATTCCAAACACTCTGAGAGTTATGATGGAATGGGCATAAATTTTCTAAATTTATTAAACATTGGTATAAAAAAGACCATTAGAAAGTAGCAAAATGAAAAATAACTGACTATATTCAATTTTGATAAAAGGTTTACAAAAATACATCAAATTCTCCCATTAGAGTTTACAACAAGACACACAACCAGGATCTAGATAGAGGGAAGTCTAGACTACTACAATCTTGTCTCCAAGCAACATCTCCATCAACTTAGTCCAAGCCAAAAGCTAAGATCTTCCTTGTCTTATCCATCACCTTGCTCAACACCAAGGTGGTTGGGAAGGCACCCAGCAAAAAGGGAAAGGGAAGAAAAATATGTGTCACAAAACTAGTCTAGGATATCAAGATAAGTAAAGCAAATAAAAATAGGCTAGGGTTTATTATATGATGAAGATAACAAGATAATGAGGCTATATATCAAAGAAGCTTGCCATTAATAAATATAATAAAAAAAGATTTGCATGTAATATAGTTATGTCTACCTAACTAAGTAGGTTCGAGGCACCTACCAGACCTTTAACCTTAGGTGAGGGGAGAATAAGACATTCCCAGTCACCTACAATATTATGGGGAGAATAAGACATTCCCCAGGGCGATTATTTACATGCCCTCTATGGGTGGTTGTATATAAGTACTGCTACTTTAAATTTAGAACATAAATCCACATGCTATAAAAAGTAGTCATGGCAAGAATAATCATATGAATCAATAAAAATGGCATTGGGGGTATCAAGACCCAAGAATAATGTTCCAAAACTAATTTATAAGTATAGCAAAAGATTCAAGAGTATATGCAATAGGGTTTAATTAAGCCTCATTATAGAAAAATAGGTTAAGGCACAATTATTCCCAGCTTAAGGTGTAAATGCACATACCTCTCTTACTGATATCAATTACTAACTTTCACCACTTTAATTGAGTCCAAGCTCCACTTTGCCTATTTTCAATGTATTAACATGTATTAGAGTACATAGTGCACATTAACGTATAGAAACCCTAATTTCAGAACGTTTTAGCAAAAATTTGGTTTTATCTTTTGAAAATATAATCAATGAACTTATTAGGTTCTCCTGATGAAAAAAACATATTTTTATGTTAATTTTGGAGTTATGATGATTAAGATGTAATTTTTATGGATTTTATGCATTAAATTCATTTTACAAAAATCACCCTTAGGAAAATCATGAAATCAGACCTTGAAAATATTTTTATTAGATAGAGATTTATTTTCCAATTCCAAAACATATTTATTTGTCAAATTTGGATAAGAGGAATAGAAGATATGAAGGTTTCAATACTGACCAATAGGAAATTGCCACATCATCAAACCGATCGAGATAATTGAAGAGAGAGGGAGAGGGAGAAAACACCATTTGACCCAATATCAGGTTTTAAGTTGCATAGGTAACCAAACTAGAGCTTCTAGAGAAGGTAAAATAGCAAGAAACCAAAACCCCAGAAGAACATGGTAAAAAGAGATGGAAATCATCGATTTTAAACATAGAATCATGACTTTTAAGCATGTACTAAGCAATATGTGAGAAGGGGGTTAATGAAACTTGCCTCTAAAAAGGTAAGAAGGTCCAAACAGAAAGGATCCCAATATTAGAAGGTCTGGTTGCTCCAAGCCAAGCTCATTTTTTGAGCAAAGATCACCTTCTCCACTTTAGAGGTGCAAACCTTAGCAAAAGAGCATGGAGATGAGATGTTTTAAGGTTCTAGGTGGAGTTTTACCATGTAAGGTCATGGTTTAGACCTTTAATAAGGTGGTAGGAATACTAACAACATGAAAAAAGGGAAGGAAAGGAGGATTCTTACTAGTTTTGGTCAAAATCACCAAGGAGGATCTTAAGAAATCCTAAATAGAGAAATTTGGAACCCTAGGAGCCTTCTTCACCAAGGTAGGCACACTCTTTTACCTTGGTACAGAAACTTCATGGCCAAACATAGAAGGAACAATGATATAATATGTGGGTAAGAGAAGTATAGGATTTCTTCTTATATTGGGAGGTGGGAAGGGGTAGGCATGGCTTTATAAAGAAGGGGGCAAGTATGAGGTGTCTATGGGACTTTCCATGTGTCCTTAGGCTAGGGCTTCATGGCCATGTAAGAGGACTGCTCACAGAGTCTTCTTATATATCAAAGGTCAGTCCTAAAACCCCCTGGATCCTTCTAGTCCATCCCCACCATCCTTCAAAAAAAGAAATAACCCCATTGGTTGATAGCTTTTAAAGATGAGCACATTTATAAAGAGGGTAATCCCTATAATGCCCTTGGAGAGAAACACCTTCAAACCAAGGAGCAACCAGGTGCCCCATGGTTCAAAATCTTGAGAATGGTAATGGAATATCTAAGGATTAAAATTCAGGTGATAATTTGCAAAGAAAACCTCCCAATTGGGTAAATTGCATAAAAGTCCAAAATGTACCTAAAATTCCATAACTTGCACAAACAACATCCAAATCGTACCAAATTTGAAACATAGATTCGTTTTATGTTTTCAAATCATATTAAAAAGTTAGATTAAGGTTTATAGCACTTAATTATGGTAATTAAGCTTTTACTGAGGTATTTGTGCATAAACCCTTATATTGGTACAATTAGTGAATAAATGTTCACCAAACCATTATAAATTCCACTAATTAAATAGAAAGACCAATAATGATAGAAATGAAAGGAAAAGATGGGAAAGAGGGTCAAAAGACAAAATTACATAATTCGGTATGTTACAAGAACATCGACCATTTTTAACATGGAATTTAAATGCATCATTGTCCATACAAGATACATAAATGATGTTTCTATTTATAGCGGGTATATAATAGTAGTTCTTTAACTCAATTACAAGCTCTAGTGGGCATAGATAAACTATAGGTTCCAACTGGGTTGTCCACAACCCTTGCACCATTAGCAACTCACAAATCCACCTCATCTTTTGCTAAAGGCCTACTTCCTCTCAGATCCTGCATATGAGAACATATGTGAGATCCACATCGGATATCAAGTATCCATGATGGTGAAGTAGATAGATTTATCCCAATAATGTATATACTTGAAGTGGAGATCCCCATCCCCATCTTCTTGTTCCTGAATGCCTTCAACTACAAAGGATGAGATCCTCTTGCACTTTTCTTTCTCCTTATCTTGAGTGTTGAAGATGTGGATTTAGGCTCGACCTCAGAACTAGTCTTGGTCTTACTTTGATCCTTGGACTCAACTGCACTGATCACCATCACAGGCTTGTCCTTCTTCAATTTTGCTTCAATGTGAATCAACATGGAATGCAAGTTTGACATCTGTCCAGTCGTATTATTCACATGATAACATGCAATAAAGATGATATCTGATTCTAGCATAGTCTTTAGAATCATATCACTAGCCAACTCTTGGATAAAGGTGAATCCCCATTCTTCAAGATGATACACATGTCCAATCGTATTGAATACATGTTCTTCTACTGAGGGAACCTTTGTCAGCTTTGACTTGAGCAACACCTTCAAGATATCGTCTCTTTCTTGCTTTGTAAAACCAAGTGTCATTTTCTTAAGATTTGTTACCATCTCACAAACACTCGTGTCTTCAAATTACTCATGCAACTTATAGTTTATGTAGCTAAGCATAAGGTACTTTATCTCTAAGGCATCATTGGGATGCTTCCAGTAAGCATCCACTTGTGCCCTTAGCACATCAAGAGCAGATATTTCTAGCACTAGTTTTTCAAGGTCGTAGAGCTTGCACTTTTCATTGATAACCCTTCTCAAAATCCAAAACCAGTCATGGAAATTTCTCCAGTCAAGTTTGTCCTTCTTCAGGTGCAATTGCAAATCGGAACTGTTTGTCATTTGATTCTACAAGAGAAAAATTGCATTTATCAAAAATCCTTTTTTATTTGAAAAAATTGACAATATTATTTAGGTCTTTAATTATTACCTCTCCCACTATTTTGTTCGAATTGATAGACCTCAATATCAATTTGAAATATTATAGCGTATAATATTCTAGTGGGCTAAGATCCAAATTTCATCAAGTCATGAGTCGGCTTTTCCAATCGCCCACAACCTGACTATTTAGGTAGGCTATCATGCCAATTGCATCATATGCAACTCTTGGATAGATGATATGTGCAACTGTTTGCCATGATCATATGCATGCCTCTGGGCTTGGGCTCTCCAAGTCACCAGTTAAGCCTAACCCAATAGCCAACACAATAGATATTCACCATGCCTTCTACAAATCTACATATCTATCATCACACTTCTACGAGATAGATGATGCACCATTCTTTGTGAAAATCTACACTTGGTCGATCAATCTTTTCAAATATGTTGCTAATGGAAGCCATCTAAGACTTTATATTTTAATTGAGAAAGTTTTTATAAATACATATATTTTATCCAATCACCACATATATAGTATGTATCGTATACATGCTATATCCCACAATGAAAACATGCAATAAATGAAAGTGATGGTTATGGCCAGCCTAATGTAATCCCTTGGAGCCATAAGGAATTACATCATCTGGGTTTACATCACATGGATATATCTATTATTGATGAAGATTTGTGCTTACCAATCTGGGTTGATTGGTTCAACCCTAGAATCGATCGGCTCACCTCCTGGATGGTTGTTAGGTCATCTCATCAATCACCTAGTTCCATAGGTCTACCATCTACTAGCTCTTCTAGCAGATCGGTTGGGTCCACCAACCAATTGTCTTGTCCACCATGTCCTCCATAGTCCTTGAGTTGGTTGGATCATCTTTGAGACATCTTTGTTATAACAAGAATGCAAACTAACCTACTTTTACATAATTATTAAGAAACCTCAAGTTACATTCGAGGGGAGTAAGGTTAGAAAAGAAATAACTTTACATTGGGAAGATAAGATACAAGCTCGATTTACAAACCGAGATAAAAAGATCAACCAACCATTCAACCATGCACAGACAATAGGGGTTATTGTTCATAATAATGACACACATCCACCATCCAAATTGCTTTTAGGGAGATGCGTGTAAATTGCATATATATATATATATATATATATTAGTTTGGGGGAAATTGTGGTATTGGGTTTGATAAGATATTATTCTCATCACATGCGATAATAGAACGAAAAAACCAAAATCCAATCATATCGATTATCCCATAATATAGTAAATTGGCATTAGTTCTGATACAATTTTAGGGAAATATGGCTATAGAACAGATAAATTGATCAACTTCTCAATACAATTGACCTCTCAATGAAATTTAGACAAAAGTAGGTAGATTGACCTCTCAGTTCGATCTACCCATGTATTGACCTCTTCCCTTTTATCTACCATATTCCCATAACCAATGGATCACGTCAATAATAGTAATATGGACAAGATGGTTTTGAGGATATATCTGGTCCAGTTGTAAGTCCATTGACAATCCTTGTCATTATAGATGCACAACTGTGAAGCCTAGTTGCAATGGGACTCGTCTGACTGATGCACCCCTGGTCTGCACCATGGACAGCAACCATGAACCTTATCTTCTTCAGTAGCTCCTCTTGCCATAGATTGTTGGTTGACATTGACCTCTTAGCGGCAGACAACAACCTCCTGCCTCTAGAGAAGTCCTCACAGACCACCTAGAACTCCTTTTATCCTACTAGAATGGATAGAAAGAACTTGTCCCTCCCGTTGGTGTACTAGTCACCAACTTGCTCTTTGACAATAATGATCTCAATTGCTCTCTCCCTTGTTGTTCCTCCCTAGTCGCGTAGAACTTGCTTGGGCTCTTGTGGTTATCACAACCAGAGAGGACAATGTTTTTCAGAGAAACTGATTCTCAATTGTTTGTATTGTACCTAGTACCCCTCTTTTTATATGCGGGGTTTGGGTCTAAGTTCACAGTCGATGTGGGAGTGGAAGGAACTGGAAAATCTCAAATTTTCACAACAATTCTGGAACTTTCACAACCTGAGGCAGCTAAATGGTCGTCTGGTAATCCAGATAGTTGGTTCACATGATAGATGGTCATCTGGCTCAGTCTAGATGGTCGTTTGGTGCTTTTCCAATCGCACAAAAAATTAGCAATTTGTTTCCAATTAATATTCCATATTAATTTCTTGCACAACAAGTATTATGCAATTGAAATGAACTTGGAATTATCTAGAACCTTGCTTCAGCCAAACTAATCCATCTCACCCATGTGAGACAGCCATCTCACTCACCCAGACAATCACCTGATGAGTCAGGACGGTCGGATCATCCAAAGCCAATTTCAACTCAAATCAGGCCTGACTCCCCAAACACCCATCTCAACATTTGAGACAACCATTTGGAAACCATCTCACTGATAGTCGTCGTTTTACAATATCAATCACTAAGATGGTTAATCCTAGAGTTTAAACCTTTTTACTTCCAGTTTTAAGGGTAGTATAGAAGGGTCGATCCCATAGGACAACTATTAGAGATTGTTCTTTAGAACCCAAAGATTGAAGAACTTTATTATTTGTTTTTGGTATTTTTCTTTTTATTGAAGTAGAAAGTAAAGTCCAGTTGGGTTTTTTGTATGATTACACTAATGCAAGAAGAAAAGTACTTAGCAAGAATAAACATGCACAAGAGAATAATAAAAAGATTGTTAACACAAGCAAAACTATATGAATGGAAAACTAAGTATTAAGGTAAACAAAGGATGCGGTGATTAAATCAAGAGAAGGAAATCGAGGCTCGTAGGGGTTTTCACCACCTTAGCCTAGGCGATAACAACTAAATCTTAAACGACGATTCGATGAAGGCTTGCGAATAAAAAACTCACAAAAGAGAAACTCCACAAGATCCCATTGGTCCTGGTGCTCATGCTTCCTAGTTTATCAAACTAAAAGACGAGAATCCACGGTCATATCAAAACGTCTATGTAATCGATTTTATTGTTCTAAATCTGGATTTCCATGGTCACATCCATCCGGATTAACATGCGATCCAAAGATCGACTATTCAATTAAAATCGATTACCATCTAGTTGTTTAAGAAGAAGTCATTAAAACCATGGCTAAGGGGTTATTCCCCTTACCCCGATAAGAGACTACTCACACATAGAGAAATGGGAGTCGGAGGAAGAAAGAATTGAAGCCATAGTCTAGCCCAGAAATCAGGAAATTAATCCTTATGCTAGAGACGATGAAATGGCTTAACTCTTTGTTCCTTGCTCCAGAATAAAGTGCGGATGAAAGCAGATCAAGACTAAAGTGGGAAGAAGGGACAAGAACGAGAATGGAAGAACGTTGCTTGAATTTAAAACTACTTTATTGCATAAAATGAAAATGATTACAAGCCTAATTGCTGCAGAATCCCAAGATACAAGAAAATCCAAGATGCCTTGGGAGGAGGAAGTGTCCTTCCTTTTATAGGAGAAGGAGGGGTAGTCTATCTAAAAAAAGAGGGGGGAAAAAGAGAGGGAGCCATCCTTTTGAATTTTCAGATCTAGTCAACAAACTCTTGATTGTCTTTCTTTAATGCAGATTTTCGCAGCAGAAATTTCGAGTGCATTTCTGTTGTCCATAGAATTTAAAGTGCGCCCGAAAATATGATTTTCCTGTAGGCCTTTGTAATTCCCTTTCCAAATCATATTTGAACATTAAATTCCGCCTTAGGATGTGAGAGTTATGCTAATTTTGGTGCAAGGTATGCATTTAAGTCAGCATTGCGGGAAACTGAATTGCCTCCTATCTTCATCTCTTCTTTTCTCAATTTAATTACTTAGATAATTCCTGAAAATTAGGAAAAATATCATAAGAATTCAGGAAAAGTATATCAAGAAGATGAAAGTGCTATTTATTTTTGAATTAGCTAAAATTAACAAAAAAAGTCCTAATTACTTATTCTAAATGAAGTAAAAATAAGAGATGAATATGCATTCATCACTCACTCACCCATACAATCACCTAATGAGTCAGGACAATCGGTTCATCTAAATCCAATTTCAACTTGAATCAGGCATGACTCCCCAGACACCCGTCTCAACATCTGAGACAACCATTTGGCACTCCATACGGCTGTCTCAACACTTGAGATGGGCATTTGGCAGTGTAGTCATCCTATATGTTGTGTGAATCAAATACCTAAATACTTTAGTACTCAATTGTCATTCAAGATTAAACTCTTCTTCTAGGTCGAGACCTATGTGTGTTACCCTATAGTCCCATATTACATTAGTAGTGAATGTCCATAACAACTTATGACATCACAAGCAATGAGTGGTGCCTAGTTGCACATCAATGCTATTTAAGTAAATGGAAATCTGGGGAACAACTTCAACCAACAATCTGTGTATGGTGTTGCAGTGCTTGTATAGTTCCTTTGTCACTGATGTCCAAATTGAACTCGAGGCATGGAGCAGTCATCCTCTTTATCATCCAATGTTGTTTCTTGAACCAGAGAAGATTGTCTAAGATATATGTAATCTCAATATCACATATCATGGCCATGCATTTCTCAGTGTCATTAATCAAGAGGCCTAGGACATCACTCTCCAATAGGAGGGGGAAATCCCATTTCTATCACTCATGTCCTATCCCCATGTGTCAAAGTCACCCAATCATCACTGTTATAACACTCATGTTTCATGATTGTGTTTGATGATATAAAAGTGTACCCAACAACATGTGATGGGTTCAGTGATTTCAGGTATAAGGACCACACCCACCACCATCATTGTGAGAGTTGACTATGACTTCCATGATGATGGCTTCGATGTGTCAATCTCACAGTGGGTCTATCTGATACACTATTCTCTAACATGTATTTGTGTGCTTGGTTTGATATATCCATATCATGACTAGTGAGATTATGTCATGAACCAACCCACACTCTGATCTTATGTTGCATCATTATCCCATAGCTGAATTATACAAAATAAATTGGAATCTTGCCTTTATTAATAATCAAATCATTTACAAGTTATGCCATCACGTTCATCACATGATTGGCTGTATGGGTATACATACCAACACTCCCCCTATCTCCCCTCAAATTACCAACTTCAGTTTATAGCCCAATCATCTCAAACTATCAAGACAAATTTGCTCCATTGAAATCTTTCAATCTCATATTGGAGGACGATTTACCCTTCTAAATTACACTCTCACTCCCTTAACAAATTATATTATGAGTTGTATACCTTACCCTTTTAGTGTTTCAAATGACTTGACCAAATTCAAAAACAAATTCTGTAGGGTGACACATTAGATAAAAAAATCAAATTTGGTTAATTGGAAAACCATCTATAAATAAAAAATCAATGAAGGATGGCTCATCATAAATCATAAAACTCATTTACATTGCATTGTACACAACATTATTTCCACCATACATACAAAGCATCTCACAATTTGGGAAAAGAATGTATTACAGAAAAACTACACTTCCCTTATCATTTGCATAATACAAGACTTACCCAGAAATTGTGGAAATATCTTAATAAATTCTTACATAAAATTTAAAATGGAATTAAAGTTTTCCCTCTTCTTTCATTAATAAAAAATTCTAGAAAGACCATTTGATAGAAGAAAAATAGATTCACAATTGATACTTAATATCCCAATCCCTGACTAACTAAAACATTGACTATCTTCAAATCTCTCAAATATCTCACTTCCTAACTAGATCAATATCTTAAGAGATGCCTCTCTCCCCTCTTCTTCCCAATGACTGATCTTATTTGAAACCAACTATTCTCAAAAAAAATATCACACGTATTAGTTGTATTTGTGGTGTAATTGCACATGAAAATAGTCATATATCCTCTACACCCCCGGGAAACCATATAAAGTATATAGATTTCAAGAAAATTAAATGCCCCCAATTGAATTTTTAGGGCTAGATGGACAAAATAAAATCTTGATAGATGAAAAATGGATCTCTCATGGATTCAGTTTTCCTACTATTTGCCTCCTTTGTAAGTCCCACTGTGAATACTTAACCCATATTTTATTCACTTGTACTCATGCATAACACACTTGGTTCAAATTCTTTTGTTTTCTTGAAAACCTATAAAATTTACCTTGGACCACACTAAGATTAAAATTTAAAATTTCTCAGATTCAAAGACCACACTCAGTTTGATTTAATAGCATGTTATATTCATTGTAATATTTAGACTATTCAAAATAAATTCTTTTTGATAAACAGTCAATCCCCTTCTCCAGCATTTGTAATAATATCATTGATTCATATAATGACATTACTTCTATTTTTAGTTATACAAGATGTATGATTCTTGAACTGGATCAATGGCACCCTCTCCATGATCAAATGCATGACAATGGTTATAGCTAGTGAACCTATTCATTGGAATGGATTTTAGAGGGTACTAAGGAAGACTCAAGATGATTGGGTTTCCACTATCATGCCTTTTGGATGTAATTATTGAGCTACTTTATCATCCTCTTTTCACTTTGTGTTTCTTAGAGAAAATTCATTTGGGTTCCTCCCCTTATTTTAAAACTTTCTCTTACATTGTGTTTTTAGTAATTTCAGCACATTAATACAATTGACTATCTCTATGTAGTATGTTTATGGTCTGATTCTGTAGTTGAGATATTAGTCTCCTTATCCTTTATTGATAATGAAACTCCTTAAGAAAAGTCGATGCATCATCTTGGCATTTATGGTCTTCTATTTCGATGGAAAGTGCTTAGATTTTTAATTTAATTGCATGCTAACACAGACTCCTCACAATGACCTGGTACATTAGATTTCATATTTATAGAGGCCCTAGATTCGGGACCATGGTTGCCCATCTCAGATTTTCCGCCATTAGATCATCTTCTAGGGGATCATATAGTGTTCTTCATTGAAATGAATATACTGCATATTCCTTCTTAACTTCTTATATGTATTATTTTCTAAAGGAAGATAGGTATTAATTATATTAGCTATTTATATATATATTTCATGTACTAACACAAACTCTATATTGGTTTTTTTACCATTTTCTTGAGATATTAGGCTCATAAAATATGTTGAATATTTTGAGGTTTTTAGCCCAATATATATGAGAAAGCAAACCACAATCATAGTAAAGAATATTCTTCTACCTGAGATCTAATGAGGGTTGAGTTGTATTGCCCTATTACTGGATGGAAAGGAACTTAATTCTTGTGTGTATTAAAATGTACACAGCCATCTCTCATATATAAAATGAGAGGGCATATAAGAAACAGATCCCACCAATGAAGAATTAAATACATACACCACTAGTAACAAATATTTCAATACTCTCACTTGAGTTGGAACATATATATCATGTTAGTTTAACTTGAAACATATCACTTTAAGGTGTTTTCAAAGAAGATGTTTTATTAATATGTAATACATGTTTTTTAATATATATATATATATATATATATATATATATATATATATATATATAGGTGGGAATATTGTTACTTGGATAAGTAATAAGATGAATGTTGTATCACTCTCTAGCATTGAATTGATATATAGAGCCATGAGTCACACTATATGCAAGATATTTTGGGTTGTGTCTTTACTCAAAGACTTTAGTATTTCTATTTATACTTTTAGACCCCCATATATTGTGATAGTAAATCTACTACTATCATTGATTGTAATACAATCTTACAAAAAAGAACTAAAAATTATTGAGTTTGATTGTCTTATATTGAGATGTCCTAATCTTGCTGGAAAAAAATTCTACTCCTTTCATTTATATAGAAGATTAATGAAAGATCTAGTTGTTGGGGTGAATAGAGTTTATAAAATATTTAAACATATCTAAAGTGAAACAAAAATAAAATAGGCAACCAAAAGAAAGAGATGGGATTTAGAGTGGTTCCGACTATGACGTCAGTCCACTACCTAGTTGTTGCCAAGTGGGAGTTGCAACAAATACTTTTATTAATTTATTAGTGAGGACAAATTACAAGATGATTACTTCAAATAAATATGTCTTCTTTACTGGCCATAGAAGAGCACCACAAAACCTCTTCTTTTACAGATGCACCAAAAGACGAGGAAGAGCACCACCTCACCTCTTATTTTACGAAGTCACTGAGGGCCAAGGAAGAGAACTACCACACCTCTTCTTTTACAAATGAATCGAGGTCTAAGTAAGAGAAATGCCACACCACTTATTTTACGTATGCACCGAGGGACGAGGAAGAGAACCACCACTTGCAGAAGTAGACCAACCACAATCACAAGTAACAAAAATAATAATGGAAGAAGGAGATTACAATACTCATTCATAAGAAATACAATCAAGCTCTTATGGACAAGTGATGACGATCCACTCCACAAAAGGTTTAGACAAGGTCGATATTTGGTAGAGAAGGATTCTACTATTTGGCTTAGGCTAGAATGATGACAACTCAAAGTATAAGCCTAAACTCTTAAGAATGATAGCAAGTACTAGTATGCAAGTTTGAGTATATGATCTCAATCGGTTTATTCAAACTTGATGTTTTGGTGTCCTAGGACCATTCCTATTTATAGGAAATGTTTACATAGGTTAGGACAACTGTGGGTAGTGTCTAGAGTGTTCTAGGATGAAAACTAGCTGTTAGGATTAAGTAAATTGAATTACAATGGCTAATTTGACTATTTTCTGAATTGCTTCCAGAACATTCTCGGTCAACAATATTGTCGACCGAAAACCATCTCGGTCCACAATATCGTCGACTGAGTTTTACTCTATTTTGGAAATATTCTCCAACGACTATGTTATTCGAGCTCTCTCAGTCAAATCTTGCAATGGCTATATCTTGGTCAAGAATATCTTCGACCAAGAGTGACCAAAAGGTCAAATTCATGCAAAAATAATAGAAATATATTATCTAATGATATACCTCATGAAACTTAACAACCCTAAAGGCTTCATATGAGTATGGGATAGTGTTTTGAGTAGGTTTTGGAAGATCATCACTTGTCCTTATATCGTGTCTATCAAGTTGTATGAAAACATATAAGTACAAATATATTCATTGTACAACTTGATTTGCAAGTATCTAAACTTATGTATTTGCAAGGTCTTTGTAGTTGGATCTTGATTATGTTCCTTGATCATCTAAAATACTTAATACACATGTTAGTAATATATTCTAAGAAATATTTGTATCATCAAAATATGAGTGTGGCATATCCAAAAAGCCAAAAATCTCCCACTTTTTTATGATGATAAATATTTCCATAAGATAAATTGAAAGCAGAAAATATAGAACTTCATACCTTTGATAGCGAATTTATCTCATGGGTTATTCTCCCCCTTTTTGTCAAAATAAAAAAGGATCAACACTTACCAGAGCTCCCCCTCAAGGAGACACTGCTCCTCAATAAGATAATCATTTTGGAGAGGAAAAACGTATGCCCAATGTATCAATTTAAATAAAATACCAATTGAAGGAAAAATCCAAAAAGATAGACATTAAAGAATAGTAAGGCATAGTCAAAAATCCATATATGATCAAGGAACGATTGAAATATTGTTAAGTCTCTCATGATAAAAGACTCGATAAAGCACACATATCATAAATATACTCTAGATCAATGGTAAGGAATGTTAAGTCCACCATGATATAGAGATTCCATGAAAAACAATATACAAAAAAAACTAATTTCTCAACCAATTTCAAAGGATGTTAAGCCCGAAAATGATTAGAGAATCCTTTGAGCTCAGAAAGAGGTCAACAAAAATATCTCTAGACCAAATATAAGGGACGTTAAGCCCATATTGATATAGAGAACCAATAAAGAATAGGAATGAGGTCAAAAATATCTCTAGACCAAATATAAGGGATGTTAAGCCCATATTGATATAGAGAAGCCATTAAGCAGAATGTAAAATAATGCCAGTTATATCAAAAGATTTTGAGCTCCTCCTTAATCTCATACTAAGAAAAATGAGCTGAAACATAAGAAAAGTATTTACTAAAAAGATAGTTATATAAGATCCCAAACTAAAAAAATCATATGTAGAAATCAAGTAAAATTTGAATCTAAAAACCACATTTTAAAAAGAAATCATGTTTTTGATAATATTTCGATCCAGAAAAAATTCGATCGAGATTCTCACAGATAGCTATAGAAAATTGGTTTGAGTACATTAAACATGAATGTCATAGAACATATTATTTATCTCAAGTTCATATAAAAAATATTTGCTTGATAAATCTCCCCCTTATTAAAATACTCCTTATAAAAATCGAATGTAGCCATAGGAAGTATGAGCATTATAAGAAGTAATTTCTTAATACATTTCATGATAATGCCACATAATCATGAATGTGATGACATGTATTAAGATTAGAAGATTTGAAAATAAGGCGCATGAGATTTTTACTCCTTAGGTAGAGAGAAGTTATGATACTCAAAAACAATTTCTATTCTTCTCTTATTGAGATGATATGAGAGTACATAATCCTGAGCAAAACATGTTTCATGACTAATGTAATTTTGATAAGATCATGTTAAAGAAAATAGTGAAGTACATGTGTATCAATGTAAGAAAGTAATAAGTTATACAACATATTTTCAACAAGTTCCATAAAAATCAAAGTAGGAATAAATAACAATCATGTATGAAACTTCTATTATTTAATCTAAAATATTTTTCTTGGCAAGCGTCAAAGAGCCTTTAGTAGTAGAAATTAAGCATTTTCTTTTAGTACCAATGTCATATCATTTTAATTTTACATGCTTAAATTTTATTTTTGGCTTGCAAGAACAACACCATTTATTTGTGTCTATTCCTATCAAGGTAGTTTTGGTAATAAATCAACAACTTTACATTGTTTGGACATCATTGAGAGCTCAAATTATTTAAGTGGAATGTGAGAAGACCACAAAAAAGAGTTAACAATATGCATTATGGCAATGCCTTGAATTTTGAAAACTACTTTGACCAAAGAAAACTTAAGAAAGGGAATTGATTATCCATCTTAGTCAAAACACAAAACTTTAAGGTCATTAAAGATTTTTCTTTTAAGAATTATTTCTTAAACTTTTCTATTTACAAAAATGTTGGAGTTATTATCATGACTCTACCCAAAAGAAAACATTGCCCTTTAATGTAATTCTTCCCCAAAAAAAATCAAAAATTATGATGAAAGATGGAAGTATCAAATTTTATCCACAAGAAGCTCTAGCATTATATGAGGATTCGAAACAATCCATCATTTAATTTGGGCCAAACAAAGTTGCAATAGTAAAAATGCACATCTTGAATAATGAATGTGAGATAAATATTGTTTTAAAGCAAGTGGTTTAGTAAAAATGTCTGATGATGACAACGTGTACCACTTTTAGCAATATGATAAAAAAAATATGTTTGGCTTGACAAATTTATGACACTGGTATTTTTATGTTATTTGGAATATCCAAAAAAAATGTTGAGTTCAAAATAGACTGTAACAAAAAATTGTAAATTTTGACAAGCTCTTTGACCATATTTAAAAGGGTTATAGAAAGAGTGGAATGCAATAAAAGATTTAATATGTCATTATGGAAATTTAGTAGTTGCTAATATGTTGCCAAATAATTCTATGGAGCATTTTAATCTTGTCGTTTGCACTCTCTTGAAAAGAATTTCATCTCAATAAGGATGATCAAAAGTAGTCGGTTGACCACAATAAAAAAGCATATGAAATTTATAATTATAAAGCATCAACAAAAAAAGTATATAGATTTAATTAGGATTAAAAAGAATTTAATTTTATCATCTTGACCGAGCGTGTGAGAAAAATATTACTTTTACAAAATAAAACATTTGTAACATGAAGACCAAATGAACATGTAACAAACTTGCTCTAAATATTTAATTGTAAGAAAAACAAAAGATGACAGTCAATAGCTCGGTCACATTAGATATTGACCAATCTGCCCCTCTGTCGAACATCCTTTCAACTGAGAGGTATTCTGTCAGAAACACCTATCCATTCTCAATTAATTTAAAGCAAATTAAAAGAACAATATTGGTATCATGTTTCTCATCAACCTTTATAAGTGAATCAACAATAGTATCCAATTTTTTTTTCTTTTTGTTATATTTTTCCAATCTATCCAAGGTGATTTTATTAAGTTTAATAAGCTCATTTTTGGATAAAGTATAAATAAATACATCATTATCAACACTTCGTGTGCTTTCCTTTTCTTGTACATTATTTTCAGTGATAAGGCATACATAATGTCTTAACTTTATAAAGGAAAAACATGTCACATGATTAATGGAGACATTTAATTTATAAAAGAAAGGATTCCTCTTTTTCTTTCTTTCATAGTGTTTTGGAATGTATCCAAGACAATGATTGTGAAAACGTCACATATTTCTACTATGAGAATTTTTTTCTAATGTTAACATTAAATTTTCATTTTCTTTAGTAGAAATCAAGCATTGGTTAAAAAGATCTTTTTCAATCATAAAGAATTTATTATTTAAGCCTTTTTCAATCATAGCAATAATATTATCTTTTGATACAATAGAAATAGATACCTCATAATCAGTATTTTTTTCCTTCATCTTCACCATTTGCATGTGCTTCTATATGTGCTTCTTATTCATTATTACCTTCTTCATTTTGATCAAGTAGTCAGTTGACGACATGGTGGCATTCTGCATCTTTACTTTCTTCACTTATGTATTTCTCTAAGGCACTCAATTTATTAATATAGAAGAAAAGCTAGCATACATGTCAGAAATAGTTTTCTTTTCTTGGATATGCAATATATTATTACTCTTGATTAGAAAAGTATCTTCAAGTGTAACTGAAAGTGTTCACCATATATCATATGCAGTTTCACAAGAGGATATATTATCAAATTCTTCAAGAGATAAATGTGAATATAAGATACTTATAGCTTTAGAATTTAGTGTGGCTTTTCTCACCATTGGCTAATTCTATTCATCAAACTCAATTTTCAGAGGTTCATACGGGTGAATGACCATGTTCCAAAGATCAACTCCAACACCTTGAATGTAGGATTGCATATCCCGCTTCCAATGATTGTAGTTGGATCCATCAAATATTGTTGGTAGCTCTCCATCACTGAGGTTGCTAATCACACCGTCCCCCATTGCTTCAAGTCCTGTAAGGGCTCCTTGAAGACCTGTTCGGAGTAACCAAATGAAAGATCTTTTTGTTGGGGTGAATAGAGTTTATCAAATATTTAACTAAATTTAAAGTACAATGGAAATAAAAGAGGAAACAAAAAGAGAGAGACGGGGTGGTGAGATGGGTTCATGAGCTCCCGATGTCATGGGAGGAAAGGTGACGGGGGAGGCGACGATGTTGCACCGGCAACCTTCCTCAGGAGATCTCAGGCTAGTCGGAGGATCATCAGTTGCTACTTCTGGTGCAATATCTGCGACGACGGTGTCTGATACTCAGGCTAAGATACATATTTTGAATCCTCTGCTTGGATGGGAGAAACTAAGGCCTAGAATTACCGGGATTCCATTAGATCTGAAGACCATGGATGTTGTTTTGGTTGATGGTAAACTTATCTATCCTAAGAAGGAGGCAGACGAAAAAGCAAGCAAATGGAATAAATGTCTTATTGGGTACATCATTGACTTCTATCCAAAATCTTGATGCTAACAAACCACTTTGACTCTCTCTGGAAAACACGAAGCTTCTTTGAAGTGTTTGATAGAGGTGATGGCTTCTTCTTGGTTAGGTTTGACGATATGGAAGATATGAATGATGCTTTGAAGGGGGAATAGTTGGTGAAAGGAAGGTCGGTTATCTTTAAGAAAAGGAAGCCTGGGGAGGATTACAACAGATTCGTCTTCTCTGACGTTCCAGTATGGGTTGACATTTTGAACCTCCGAACTGAACTATGGGATTGCAGAACATTTAGTAGGATTGGTTTGCTCTTGGGAAAGCCTGTGAGGATGGACGATGATACCGTCAACTTGAGGCGTCTTGATGTCTCCAGGATACAGGTTCTGATGAACAAGGATGCAAATTACCCAAAGAAGATTACTATGAGGAGTGATGCAGGGGAAGAGCATACTATCATTCTGGACTATGAATGGATATCTTACAGATGCTCTGTTTGTGGATTCTTGGGGCATGGTGAATGTCAGTTGAAATAACCCGCTAGGATACTAAGGCCTAATGTGAATGTTAATTAAAGGAAGGCTTGTGAAGTTAGGAAAACTTCTGTAGATGATGTGCTTGACAAAAATCCCATGGTCCAGTCAAATGGTATTTCTAAATTTGTGATTGAAGAAATTACTGATGAAGTTGAAATTCTTAAGGGTAAGCTGAAAGTTGGATAGGATGAAGTTGTTGCTGAAGATGAGATTTTTTCAAAATTAGTCAATGAAGGAATTGGTGCTAGCAGTAACACCTCTGTCCCTTCGACACCTGTGGTGGTACGGATGTACTCTAATGATTCTCCGAATAGCTCAAATGTTGTTAAGAATTTAGTTGAGCCAAATGACAGCAGAAGAAACACATTTCCTCCTGACCATCAAGTTAAACATAGTACATGCATATTTCATAGGATTGTAGAGGCTAATTTCTCTCCGATCTTGGCTCAAGTGGAGGAGCTGCATGTTATTTCTGATGATGTTGAGGCTGATAGCTTAACAGTCAAGCTATCCAAATGACTCCCTCTATTTTAATCTCTTCTTGGAATGTTAGGGGTCTCAGTAACAAGATTGGACCTGTCCAAGAAGAGCTAAGAAGGATGAATGGTGATATAGTTATTCTTGTAGAAACAAAAGTGAGAATAGAAAAAGTTAATGCTTTTTTGTCTAGATATTTCCCTGATTATAGCTACATAATTGATTATAACAACATAACTAACCATAGGTATCATTGTCTGGGAAGAGTGATTATTTTATACAAAAACTATTCCATTGTTGCTATTGAGGAAACTGATCAGTTTATTCTTGCTAAGGTGACTGTTAATGACTTCTCTTTCTTAATGTCTGATGTGTATGGCCATAATGGTGATGTGGAGAGATCTAAGCTCTGGGAATATATAGAAAATTTGAGTTGTTCTATTAATGATCCTTGGGTTCTCCTAGGTGATTTCAATGTGGTTTGATCTAAAGTTGAAAGAATCAACATTCAACCACCAACTAAGAAGTCTATGGAAGACTTTAATAGTTGCCTGTTTAACTCTGGTCTTTACGATATGAATTTGGGGGGCCCTTTTTACTCCTGGGATAATAAGCAGAGTGGTGACAAATTTATCACTTCTAAGATTGATCGGATGTTGCATAATACTCAATTCATTGCTAGTGTTGCAAATTTTTCTGGTGAGCTGGTTTCTACTTATATTGGTGATCATAGGAGAATTGTCTTAAAGATTGGTAACCCCAGGATCATGAAAACCCCTTTCAGATTTGTTAACGCTTGGACTCAAAGGCAGGATTTTATTGCTAAGGTTAAAGATGCTTGGGCTATTGATGTTGATGGTTATCGTATTTTTGTTTTGTATAGAAAGTTGGAATCAGTGAGGAATTCTCTCTTGAAGTGGAACAAAGAAGTGGTTGGGGAACTTTATGTTAATTCTAATAAGATTAGGGCTCAGGCGAATGAGGCTCAAAGTGTGGTGGATCTGGATCCCATGAATGAAGGTAAAAGAAAGTTTTCTAATCTTCTTAGGAAAGAAGCTAATAAGGCTGAGTTGGCTGACGAATCTCTTCTTAAACAAAAGTTGAGGGTTCAATGGCTGAAGGAAGGCAATGCTAACTCAAAAAAATTTTACTCCTCCCTCAAGACTAGAAGACACAGGAACAACATGAAGAGCTTGATGATTAACAATGTGAGCATTGCTAATTATGATGAGATCAAGAAGGCTATCAAGGAGTTTTATATGAAACTTTTTAACAATAGTGACTCTGTCAGAGATGTTTGGAGAGATAGTTGGAATGGGAACATCTTAACTACTGATCAAGCTAGGAAGATCATTGCTCATGTTACTAGGAAAGAGGTTGATGATATTGTGAAAAATCTTAACTCTGATAAAGCTTCTGGGCCAAATGGGTTTAATGTGTGCTTCTATAAGGCTGCCTGGAGTGTTATTGAGGATGATACTTTTGAGGCTATCAAGGAATTTTTTTCTAATGGAACCATGCTAAAAGAAGCTAACAAATATTTTATTACTCTAATTCCTAAGGGACAAGATTCTTCTCATATTACCAATTGGAGACCTATAGCCTTATGTAACACTTTCTACAAGACTGTTTATAAAATCATGGCTAATAGAATGAAGTCTATCCTTCCTTCAGTTATTGATTGTTATCAGTGTGCTTTTGTTTGGGGTAGATCTATGAAGGATGCCATTCTTTTAACTAATGAGATTCTGAGTGATTTCACCAGAGAATCTAATAGTATGTGTATTCAAGCTGATGTGACGAAGGCTTATGATTCGGTGAGCTGGAAATTTCTTTTCTCTGTTCTTTTTAAGGTGGGCTTCCCTTTAAAGTGGATCTGTTGGATAGAAGCTATTTTTTATTCCACATCTTATCAAGTCCTTGTGAATGTACTGAGACTTTCTATCCTATGAATGGAATTAAACACAGAGATCCCTTAGCTCCTTATCTCTTTGTGATCGTGATGTAGGGGTTTTCTAACATGATGAAGAAAGGTGTCCATCTTAAAGAGTTACAACCGATCAAAGCTCATAGTCTTAAGCCTATCTCTCATCTCATATTTGTTGATGACTTGATGGTTTTCTTAAAGGCCACCACTGATAATGCTCAGTATATTCGTAACGTTTTGAGTGATTTTGGCATGATGTCTGGTTTGAAGTTGAATGTCAATAACAGTTCTATTGTTTTCAATAAGAAGGCTAAGGATGATCTGATTTTTGGGATCCTCGATATGCAAAAAAGAGATGTTAGTGACTTGAAGTATTTGGGTATTCCTATGTTTATGGGTAAGCTTTCAAAAAACCATTCTTATAGTTTGATTGACAAACTTAAGAAAAGATTAGACTCTTGGAAAGCTAGATTGCTGAGTTTGGCTGGGAGATTGGAGCTTATAAATTCGACTCTTTCTTCTTTGTATCTGCACTGGATTGCCTCTTTTCCTATCCCCTCTTCTGTGTCAGATTCTATTGATAAGATCATCAGGGATTTCTTGTGGGGTCAGTCTGAAGGTAGAAGTAATGTTCATCTGGTTTCTTCGGATAAAATCTCCCTCCCTTTTTTGGAAGGTGGTCTTGGCATTAGGAAATGCAGAGATATGGTTTGAGATTGTGTTCTTAAGAATGCATGGGATTTGAATAAAATGAAAGATAGTTTCTGGGTGAAATGGGTCAATGTTAAATACTTAAAGAAAGATACCTTTTGGAATATTGAGTCTTCCCCTAACAACTCTTGGTTTTTTTAACAAGATCTTAGCTACTAAATTTACCCTCTTGAATCTTGTCAGGTTCAATATTGGGTTAAATTCTGTGACGTCCCCAGATTTTCACTTCTCCAAACCCTATTGGGAATGAGAGGTCAGAATCCGAGAACATCATCCAATCATATCAGAGAGCGATGCGGAAGCATAATGCGCATACATGAACATACAACTATAACATTCTCAACATTCAACATGTATATTTATACAAAATGAATTATTACAACATGATTTACAGTTACATATTCAATGAAAATTCTACAAGTCTGAACATGTATGCTAAACTAGATCTTAGACAATAGGTACAACCTGAACACTGCTCACTTCACGTCTTTTATCCCAAGCTAGCTCTGAACCTAAAACATACGTGAAACAACGAATCAACACACAAGGTGTTGTGCACGTGGGTAGAAAGATACATACTAATATGCTTGCATAATTGAAAGAATCTTGAGAAAGAAAGAGTAAAAGAAAACATTATTTAGAGCGATAATCAGGTAAACACATTTTTAGATGCCTTTTTGATGCGTTTGTACTACTAAGTGGTGTCACACTTCATTTTTCCCCACCCCTTGGGCTATGGGGACCGAGTGTCGACCTTATATTCAGAGGGGAGAGAGAGAGATGTCGCACTTCATTTTTCCCCGCCCCTTGGCCTATGGGGATCGAGTGCCGACCTTATATTTAGAGGAAGAGAGAGAGAGGATTGAGGGAGAGATAGAGAGAGCATATATCCACTCAGTAGCTACAAACCATCCATATTCTTTTATGTTCTGTAATGTTTTGCAGAGCATATACTACTAATACACATCCAAGAATTTATATGCAAACACAAGCATCCAAAATACATCATATCATTATGCATTCATGAAAACTAGTCTTATACTTAATAAAACCCGCGTACCTGAGTTCAGAGATTCCTAATCATTCTTGCTCATCTAGATATCTGGTCATCACCTGGTTAAGACAAGATCATATACTATCATCAGATTCTAATCGTCTTAACCCTAGTCGTGTCCATTAGGGTTTATATTATCTCATTAGGATATTCCAACATTTACTTGTATTATTGTCTTATATTTATCTTACTGATGTCATTTTCCAGATTGTGATTCATTATCTGAATATTAGGTCCCATATCCTTTTTTTGTGCACATATTAACCCTAGGTTATATTATTAACCTAGCTTAGGGTTTTATAACATGTATTAATATTCATCTTCATATAATATGAATTATGTTCATCATGATGATCTCGTAATTAAATCTGAGGTTCAATATACTGATATGAGCTTTCTCTGTAAATTTCATCATTTATAGAGCACGTATGTATTTATTGTATTTTATTAGGGTTATCATCCCTAATTAGCCATATTAATTAAATTACAAAATTTTGTGCATCAACATGACGATATCTGACATCATGTGCATTCTATCCATAATTGTGGACTTATTGATATTTTCTCATAATTTTAGGTCGTTGTTTGATATTTATTATCTATCAATTAAGTATTTCACAACTAATAAAAATATCACTGATATTAGTGTATCAAAAGCCTGATATTATGATTTCATGTTGTTCTACATATTTTTCTGAGAATAATGATACCTTGTTTGTATTTTTCTAATCACTATGCTATTTTCTGCTAATTATCTATGAACTGGCTATTTACTGAAATGATTTACCTTAGGGGCGAATCATGTGATGCCACGTGTCCGTGAGGGGGCGTTGATCCAGGCTTTTGGCTTGCGCTGGGTTTGCCAGTTTGGGACTATCTGTTCCTCACGTTCTCATGCCATCACGATCTAGCAGAAGATCTCGCATCTCTGCTGAGCGCCGACGCCGCCGAGCAGGACGAATCTGCGGGGAGCTGTGTGGTTGGGCGTCGCAACGAGCAGGGAAGACGGTGAAGATTGACACCATCTTGCCCTCCAGTTCTCATCGGTGATAGCTGCTTCTACGGCAGGGAAAAGGGGGACACCCCTCCAGCTCGTCAAGATCCCAGGGCTGTGAGCGTAAGCCGTCTTCGCCTAGGGAAGAATCCAGAGAGCAATCGACTGCCGCATCCCTCCTTCTCCTCCTTCACACGCATCTAAACTAGGTCATCTCCCTGATCCAGTGTCGGCACCGCCTGGGACAAGTGCTCTTCCCCTTCTCACTTTTTGCATGATGCGGAGTCCATGTCTGTCCTCTGATGTGACTACTCTCCTCCAAGCATTCAGCGGTGATCAGATTTGTCCACACCAACTGCGCCAGGATGCTCGGCGCCACCAAAACACCCCGATGATGGTTGTGTCGTCGTGGCTGGAGGAACGACGAGGAAGTCCAATTCTTCTTCTCTGTCATCCTTCCCTCAAACGCCTTCCATTTCCTCCGCTCTGCGTCTCAACCTATGCTGCTACCTCCGTGGAGACAATGGAAAAGGTTGGATGAAGGAGGCTCCAGTCTTGAGTGAGGGGTCCGTTTGCTCTAAGTGCTCTACTGATCATGGTTTTGCGATCTAAATTCTATTTGGTTGCCCCCACCTTCATCGGATCTAGATTACACCTCATCCAAGTTTGTTCCTCCATTCTCGGAGGTTAGGGACGACGTTCCACGGCTTGGATCAGCGTCTGGAAAGGTTCTACATAGCCCACTAATTTCGGATTTGTTCCAGTGCTGGACCTGGTTTGGCTCGCGATCCTAACTTGTATCTGTGGCGATGATTCTCAGCCAAGTCAAGGTTGGTGTTCCCCCCCCTTTCGGAGCTGGAAGATAAACAAGGCTGATCCGAGGGCTAGACTGCCACATCATTGATCCCTGGTCCCACTAACACTAGGAAGCGTAACACATGAAAGGGAAGATTAAGTCTAAATTAATTATTTAATCAATAATCACGTGATCAAAACTTCATAAATTTATATCTATCACATGTCTAGTGCAAATGGTATAAAATCTTTGCCATTAGTTCGCCATCATGCACTCCATCATTCAGCCTAGTTTGAGATAAAAAACCTAATACTCATTCATTAAATTTAATTCCTCAAATAACCTCACAATTAAGTGTGTAAAGCTCGAATTCAATTCAAATAATTTTCAAATCTTGATCAGACGAGTCCATCAACACTTGTTATAATATTAAAATACATCAAGGCTCGTCAGCTGATTATTATATCTCATTGTGACTACTACATTGACTTTTTGACCTCATAAGTACATGAATCATTTAACCAATTCCGTTCATCTTATTTGAACACAATTAATGTTCTAATCATCAATTGTGTATCTAGTTCACTCTTTGAATGAGAGGAGTCATTAATTGGATAACCAATTCCTCTATTTGGTATCAATCCTCTAAATGACACACACGGTCTTAAAATACTATATTGGTTATCAAAACCCTAAAACCTGGGTTATCACAAATTCTCAGTTTAAAGTTTGGAAAGTTCCTTGGGTTAATGGCAAGTTTCTTTCTGAGTGTGATGAAAAGCTTAATCCTATTAATACTGGGATTGGCACAGAAGATAAGTTGAGTTCTATCATGAAGCTTTATAAGTGACATTTACCTAACTCTAGAGCTACTGGTCTGGTAGCTAAGGTCATTGAAGATAATAATATTAAGATTGGAAGTGTTGATTCCATTTCTTTTCTAGACAAATCTGATGTTAGTCTGAAAGATGTTAGGGAAGCAACTAGAACCAAAGGCATGGAAAATCATGTTCTCTCGTGGTTATGGAAGTGCAAAGCCCTTAAAAATCACTGGGTTCATGCTTGGAAAGTGTACCTAAATAAGCTCCCCACTCAATATTATAGTAGGAGAATGGACATTACAGTGGTTTCTAGGTGTCTTCTTTGTAAGGCAGACTATGAGAATACTTCTCACATCTCTTTCCAGTGTGAGTACTCTTATAATGTTTGGAAGGCCTTCTTGGAGGGTGGTCTCATTAATTCTATTCCAGTTGATATGAGTGATGTTATTGTGTTAGTCTCAAGTCTCAATACATAACCTGCCTTGCAGTTTTGTACTTTTTATGGAATGAAAGGAACAAGAGGGTGCATAATAATGCTGCTAGAGAAACTGGTATCCTGAGGAAATTGATAAACAGGTGGTGGCTAATTTGAGCTGAAGTGGCTGATAGTGCTATGTTTGAGGTGTTTGTTGGCCTTGTTCTGGGTCGTGGGTTTCATTAGTGTCTTTTCTTCTTGATGTTGGCTGCTGGTGATGGTTGAGTATCCACTTCTAGTGTGAGGCTCCCCTCTCACTGTTTTTTGTTGTCTTTCTTGGTGATGCTGCCGTTGAGGGAGGTTAGGTGAAGGTCGAGTATCCACTCTTATTGAGTGTGAGGCTCCCCTCACCCTTGTCTTTTCTTTTGGTTTGGCTTTGGTTTGCTTGGCTATAGTTAGCGGCCTGTTTGTTGGTGGTCTGGTGAAGGTCGAGTATCCACTGTCTTTTCAGTGTGAGGCTCGCCTCTCCCTTCTTTTTATATGGTCCTATGTTTTGTGTTGGTTTGGGTTATGGCTGCTTCTGCATGCTCTTTGATCATAATGCTTTGTTTTTTGAGTTGTTGTGGTCATGTTGTTGCTCCCCTCTCACTGTTCTCTTACAATGATGGTTGAGTGTTCTGTTGGTTTCTTTTGGTGGGTGTTCTTGTTGTGTTTAGTTTTGGAGCTGATGCAGTCTTGTTGTTGCTCCCCTCTCACTATTTTTATTTAGTGATGGTTGAGTGTTCTTTGTTCCCATGATGGTGAGGGGTTGGCGTGGTGGTTTTTGTTGTTTCTTCCTTGGTGTTGGATGCTTTCTCTGTGGTTGGGTTTGAGGCTTCATTCTCTTTTCCTCTAGAGTTGCTTCTTTGATGGTTGTTGATAGCCTGCATTTGGGACAATCTATGGATGTGTTTGGATGCTGGTGTATGTTGTTGGAGGTTTGGGTTGTTTGCTAGCTTGTTTATGTGAAGGTTGTGTGAGGTTTATGGACTTCTACTATCTGGTTCTTCTGGCTGCTGGGGTTTTGGTGAAGGTTGAGTTTCCTTTAGGTGATGATGCTTCCCTTCCCCAAGATGCTATTTGTTTCTTTTGGGCCTTCTTGTTGCTACGCCAGGAGAAGATGTTGAATTGTTGGATGAGCTACTTTTCCTCTTGCTCCTTGTTGAGTTCTTTTGGTTGCTATTGATCCCTTCTATCTGTTCTGGTTACTACTGCTCCCCTCTCATGATCTTCTTTGTCTGTTTTGGAGATCTGCTGATCGATGGTTCTGCTTATGATTTATCAAAGTCGTGAGGCGTTAGTTTCTTTTGTGGGTTGGTATGCGCAGGTGTTCCAGTTCTATTTTGTCATGATTGCTGAAGATTCTATTGGTATCACCTTGAAGGTGCAGTATATGCTATCCCAGTTTCTTTGGAGTTTCTTGGCTTTCTGGGGATGGTCACTTTTATATCTGATTAAGCTATCGTTGTGATGTTACATACCTAATGTGTAGTTGTGATCCTTCTGTGATGATGTTTTCATTTGAGGCTTTCATGCATTACTTTGTCTGGCTTCTTCTCCCCTCCCACTTTTGTAAGTGATGGTCGAGTATGTTTCTCATCCATGTGGGTGTAGAGGCACTTTTCTTTCGAATGATGTTGTAAGTAGGGATGTTTCAAGATCGATGGTTCTCTCTTGTGGCTTGGTCTTCGCTGGAGGATCAACTTTGTATCTAGACGATGGGCTTGGGTTTTTTTGGACTGTTGCAGATATGGTTCTCCCTTTGGCTCCTGTCCCAGAAAATCCTCTGGCAGATGGCTAATATCTTGAGTTCTTCTATTATTCTTTTTTATGAAGCTTTGTACAATTTTCTATTCTCTACCTTTATTTGAAGGTGGTTTTTGCTTTATATAGACTCTTAAAGAAAAAATACAAAAATAGCAACATGAGTTTTTACCGACCGAAAAAAAGAGAGAGATGGAATTTAGAGTGGTTCCGTTTATGACATCAGTCCACTACCTAATTATTGCCAACTAGGATTTACAACAAAATTTTTATTAATTTATCAGTGAGGAAAAATTACAAGATGATTACTACAAATGAGTCCCTCTTCTTTACCGGCCACAGAAGAGAACCACCAAACCTCTTCTTTTACGGATGTGTCGGCGGATGAGGAAGAGCACCACCACACCACTTCTTTTACGGAGTCACCGATGGCCAAGGAAGAGAATTGCCACACCTCTTCTTTTACTGATGAACTGAGGCCAAGGAAGAGAACCACCACACCTCTTCTTTTATGGATGCACCGAGGGCCGAGGAAGAGAACCACCACTTGCGGAAGTAGACCAACTACAATCACAAGTAACAGAAAAAAGAATGGAAGAATAAGATTATAATACTCTTTCATAAGAAATACAGACAAGCTCTTATGGACATTATGGACAACTAATGATGATCCACTCCACAAAAGGTTTAGAAAAAGTGGATATTTTGTGGAGAAGGATTCTTCTATTTGGCTTAGGCTAGAATGATGGCAACTCAAAGTATAAGCCTAAACTCTTGAGAATGATAGCAAGTAGTAGTATGCAAGTTTGAGTATATGATCTCAATTGGTTTATGCAAACTTGATATTTTGATGTCCTAGGACCACTCCTATTTATAGAAAATGTTTACATAGGCCAGGACAACTACGAGTAGTGTCTAGAGTGTTCTAGGATGAAAACTAGCAGTTAGGATTAAGTAAATTGAATTACATTGGCTAATTTGACCATTTCCTAAATTGCTTCCAGAACATTCTCGGTCCATAATATTGTCGACCGGAAACCATCTCGGTCCACAATATCATCGATTGATTTTTCCTCTAGTTTGGAAACATTCTCTAATGGCTATGTCGGTCGATCTCTCTCAGTCAAATCTTGCAACGACTATATCTTAATCGAGAATATCTTTGACCGAGAGTGACCCAGAGCTCAAATTAATGCAAAACTAATGGAAATATCTTATCTAATGATATACCCAATGAAACCTAACAACCCTAAAGGCTTCATATGAGTATGGGATACGATTTTGGGTAGGGTTTAGAAGATCATCACTTGTCCTTACATCATGTCTATCAAGTTGTATGAAAATATATAAGTACAAATATATTCATGGTACAACTTCATTTGCAATTATCCAAACTTATATATTTGCAAGGTCTTTGTAGTTGGATCTTGATTATGTTTCTTGATCACTTGAAATACTTAATACACATTTTAGTAATATATTATGAGAAATATTTGTATCATCGAAATATGAGTGTGACATATTCAAAAAGCCAACAATTAGTTGGTAGATGTAAAATAATTAACAGTGAGTACCTCCATTGACTGAGGTGCTCATGATTTCTACAGTAAAACCCTTCTCCAACAGAGGACTTTAAATGCCTAAGATGTAAGAGTGAACAAGTCTCTTCAGTATACTTTATTTTAATATCCAAAAAATAACTAATGAGATCAAAATTCTTGGTAAAAAATGGTGATCATAAGAAATACTTGGCTAGTTGGATGTCAACAAAATCACTCCTAGAAATATGTATATAATCAACATAAATTATCAGGAATATAGACCCTTTACAAGGATGAAAACAAAATGATCTGAAGAAGAGTGAGATAATTAATGCTACGAAATAGTTTTTTTGATTTGTAAAGACAATCTTTGTTTGAGATCATAAATAACTTTGTTTAACTAGCAGACTTTGAAGCATTCCACCTAAGAAACATACCAAGATGGTTTCTCAATATAAACCTATTCTATTAAATCGCCACAGAAGAAAGTATTTTAATACACAACTAATAAGCCTGACGTAATTACTTCCACCCTACCTGACATAGATATTTTAATCTTTTGAACGTGTTTCTAGTCTGTGTCAGGTACACCTGAAATCTAGCTCCTATGCTTAGGTCGGGCACATTTGTGCCTGATTTGTATCACAAAATCCAATGACCCACTGGTTCGATGATGTGTGAAACCTAAATCTAACTTCCACACAGTTTCGTTCCCTCTCTATATTTTTTTCATAAAGGCCGCTTAGTATATAATAGAAAGGTGTTCCAGCATGTTGTGATGACATGTTGGAAGAAAAGAGTACAAAAAGATAACAGTAAGCTCTGGACACCAACAGTGTTGAGAGCTAGGCAATGTGATAATGGGGGGCACCCCTTAAATAAGCCCCAAAAGGACGAGCTTTAAAAGCTAAGAAAAAATATCTATGACAGCATAGCGGGTAATGAAGTCAAACAGCCAGCAAAATTGCCCGTGGTCTTTAGAAGCCAGTATCATCACGTTCGATCTCCTCTAAGGTGTATGTGCGGATGTATCTTCTCCTTTTGGTAGTTTTCCATCACTTTAATGCCACATTGGTCATCCTTTATAAATGACACGTCGTCCACAGAGGCATGCCGTCTAGAAGCTCTAGCACAATCGACATGTGCATGGAGAGGCATGCCGTCTAGAAGCACTAGTACAATCGACATGTGCATGCATCCCATTGGCAACAGTGAAAACCAAGTCCACCTGCTTCCCCGGGAGTAGAAAAGGCTCTATCAATATAGGTCCTCAGCATCCTGAAGGTGACTCACACCATACCCTCTAGTTTCACGACATCAGGTTGAAGAGATTTGTGGAAGCTTCAAGCCTGAAAAAATGCCACACGAGATACAACTCAAACATACACAATAAAAATTACGACTGCCCACGTCGACAAACCCAACAATCACCAAATAAATAATCAAGGAGAGAACATGATTGGCAAAGAAGACCATAAAATTCTATTAAGTAACCCTCAAAAGATTACATGGATTGTCGCTCCCTCACATTCCCGTGCCCACAATAGACTTCCATAACCCACTCTCGTTCTCTCCCCTCCCTGGCTATCCTTTGTGGTTTTCCGTCTTTGGCACACGATGTTGTCCTACGTTGGCACACCCGAAGTTACCACATGTTGAAACTCCCACACATCGACGCACCATATCCAACGATGTCTACCCCTATTTATAGATAGGGACTCCCGGCTAGACAGTACGAGAGGATACAACAATACTATAGGGATTAGGAAACGACAATACAAAAGGATAAGAAAATAATGTCTTAGACTCCAAGTCTAACATTAATTTGCGCTTTCCAATATTGTTAGATATTATTTCTCATCCAATTAGGATAAGAGACAAAATCCTTACAATCTTCATCTTGTATCTTATCCGCTGAAGTTGCTCCTCCAAGAAGTCTGCTCCCGTTCTTCTTCTATGCTTCCACCCTCAGAAGCTACTCCTATTTCCGGAAGCGCTTTACCATGCACACCTGCATAGAGTGCGTGTCCAGGCATGATTGCCCAAATTCTCCATGTGAGAGCTCCTCATGTTGTACAGCTTGAGAAACTGCACCAGCTCCACCTACAGTTGAAAGAACTGCGTCCTTCACACCTTTGGCCCATATGTCATAGGGTTGTGTCTTCTTTTAGTCACACCCACTTAAAGAAACTGTGTGGTTGGTCCAACCACGACTTCCTCATTTGAACAGTTGACAGCTTCGCCTCTACATCTGTTGAAATTTGCAGCCGAGTTTGCAATCTCGTACCAGATTGCCCGGGAGAGTTGAATACATGTAGCAATCTACGGGTTCATGACACCCGCCCCCCATGCTACTGCTTCATCTACACCTTCTGATTCGGTAGACCTCTCATTAGCCACTACTCTTTTGGTTAGAAAAAATCCAATCAGTCCATAGAACCAGGTAGCCTCTATTGTCGCTTGCCCCTTGTAAGTGAATCGCATGACTCCACCACGCGTTGATATTTCACAACACATGGATTCACTCCCGCCTGGTTGCTTAACAATGTTGCCATCACGATTTACTACCAGATGGTCCCCAACAGTAGTTGTCAACGTCATCATACTTTTATGTGCCTTCCATGCTTTCTTATCGTTTCACATGAACCCTGCTCTGATACCACTTGAAGAGATTTGCGGAAGCTTCAAGCCCAAGAAAAACGCCACACGAGATACAACCCAAGCATGCACAACAAAAGTCACGACCGCCCACATTGACAAAGCCAACAACCACCAAATAAATAACCAAAGAGAGAACATGATTGGCGAAGAAGACCGCAGAATCCTATTAAGCAACCCTCAAAAGATTATAAAGATTGTCGCTCCCTCACAATCTCATGCCAACAATAGACTTCTATAACCCACTCGGTCTCTCCCCTGTTTGGCTATCCTTTGTGGATTTCCGTCTTTAGCACACGATGTTGTCCTACGTCGACACACCCGAAGTTACCACACGTTGAAATTCCTACACATCGGCGCACCGTATCTAACGGTGTCTACCCCTATTTATAGATAGGGACTCCGAATTATATAATACGAGAGGATACGACAATTCTATAAGGATTAGAAAACGACAATACAAAAGGATAAGAAAATAATATCTTAGACTTCAAATCCAACATTAATTTGTGCTTTCCTAATATTTTTAGATATTATTTCTCATCCAATTAGAATAAGAGACAAAATCCTAAAGGTGACTCACACCACAAGCTACAGCACATGGGGGCGTAGGATACTGATACACCCAGGCGGTCAAAGGAAGGTGTCGAGCATGCTCCGTATGGAACAGAGGACCTCAGTGTAATGCTCCCTCAAGTAGCTTGCACTTCTTACCACAGGCTTGACCAATGCTAGAGACATAGAGGGAGACCCAGTGGGCGTCGCCATCATCATGTAGTCGTCGTGTTGTTGCTTGTAGCAGTAATGTGTGAGCCTCATTCTAGAGCAGCACGACACCCTCGTCTGCCTCTTACTACACTAGGTTAGAGGTCTCCAGCAGTAGGACAAGTCACATTAGTCATCAGCGATAGCTCCTCAACACCAAACTCAAATCCCCCTTCTTCGGCTATATTTTGCGAAGGACTGGATTTCGTTGTTATCTTTCTCCTAGTTACTAGTCTACAGATCTAAATAATTTTACTGAACAAGTTGCGTAAAGGGTTGAACCATGAGTAGTATTGTTGCAAATTTTACAAGTACGAAGAATAGCATTCACTGCTATAATTCACAAAAATGTCCGTCTGATTTTCAGTGTTGTCTTATTGTGGTATTCTAGAAGATAATTGTGCTTGTTTTCTTGGAATTTCGAATGATTATTTTTAATCCAATTTTCCCTGTTGTTTGATTGTGGTTAGTCAGCAACATTGGGTATATGTTGTATGTCGGTGTCGAGTGTGTACGGACCATGGTCGGGTCTAGGTCTACTCGGGTAGGGTTTGTGCAGGTTTGTAAAAAAAGATATCGACTTTGGGTCCAAGTAGGCTTGGGTCCAAATCAGACAGATCAGGTCGGGTTGGGTCTAGTTTGGGTTTTCAAAAATGCTGCCCATTACCGGGCCTACCAAATTATTAATAGTCCAACCATAATTAACAACAATAGATATATAGAAGAATAATGGAAGAATTAAACGAGCAGCGAGTGTGAATGTCTCAAAATAGTCAATCCTACGTGTCTAATATAGCCCTTGGCTAAAAGACTAGATTTATAGCAATAAATATATATTTCAAAGTGTAGATCCATCAACATCTAACAATAGATGCACCAGATGATATTTCCACCAAGTCACATGTCTATCAAGAAAGAAGAGCATACATTTCATCATCCATGGTAGAATTCCATGGAGGAAACTGTAAGGCTTCGTGGTAATCCTTTAGTAAATTATGACACTACATAATAAAGAAGAATACATTTGTAAAGTAGTGAAATGATCATGAATCATAAAATGAGACAAAGAATATTTTGTTGGAATCTTTGTGTAGAAAGTGGCCTTACAAATATAAATAGGAACATTATGATAAGAAGATGATACTTGATACAGATTTGTAATAGATAAAGTAGATTGGAAGAGAGACTCACTTGCAAGGATAATTGATATAGGTTAAGGTTTAGCTGGAGGGGAAGACATATTTGGTGACGATGGTGAGGGAGGTAATGGTGGTGCTGGTGAAGGTAAAGTTGGCTTGTATAGTATGAGTGGTGGAATCCACAAGAACAAGTGAGAAATAATTATTGTCTTCACAAAAGGGGCATTCACACTAGCATATGATCATTTAGCAGAAGTATCAAAACAACAATACCCCTTTTAAGTATTTGATTCACTGAGATGAAAGTACTTCACATCCCTAGGATCAACTTATCATTTTGAAACAAGGGTAAATAACAGATACAACCAAAAAACCTTGGGGAATCTAGAAATGAGATTTACCTGGGATAAGGGCACTATAGAATTGCCCTTCCCCCAAGATTATAAGATGAGATTATGTTGGTAAGGTAAATAGCAGTTAGAATGAGATATAGACGTTAAGAGGAAGGAATATATATCTGAAACATAACTGTATGAGTGACATGAAATAGATAGAATAATTTATGTTTGCTGAAATCATTATGTTTTGAAGTTTTAATACATGAGGTTGATAAATAGTCCCCACAAAGCAATGTTGCTAAATTTATTATAAAGAAACTCACTACAACTATCACTATGAAAAACGTTAGTAGAGAAAGACAATTGTGTCTTTATTCAATAAAAAAAAATCTTTAATAGACATCATAATCTCAACAATCAGGAAGCACGAGTGAAATCATCAACAAGAACTAGAAAATAAGTAAAATTTATACTACTCTTAAAATAGCATGATCCCCAAAGATTTGCATGAACAACCTCAGAGGCAATCTTACATGTTTCTCTTTTTGTGAGGGAAAACTAATCCTATGATGCTTCCAAGGTGACAAGCCTCACAGTCAAGGATCTAAAAATTTTGGATTCCTAGAAACTACCAATGAAGGATAATAATGTTAGGGTGTCCAAGACAATGATGAATATGAAGAGACATATTAGAGTTATAGGTAATATAATAATTGGTGGATGGTAAAATATTGTAGACCATCACTCTGAGAGAATCCACCAATTTGTTGCATCGTTTAGAGATCTTGCAAGAAAATAGGCATCATAAGAAAAAGAGTAACAACAATGACATGTTGTTATCTAGAAGGTAGATAACAAGTTGAGATCAAAGGTGGGATCATATAAGACACTATGAAGAGACTAATGCCTAGTCTGAGAATTCTATTGAGACTCATAATAGAAGGTGAAATCCATATGCTACTTTAACATTGAAGGGTTCTTATAGAGGATATATAATGTGAAATAATGAAGAATTACCAGTTATATGGGAGGAGGCACTAGAATTAGCAATCCATTCAGATTGGATCATAGAGGAAAAAACATGAATGCCAGTGTCAAAATGTAAAATTACAACCATTTGAGAACCATATGGCTTAGATGATGCACTAAGGGATAAAGAGTCAAGATGATCAAATTCTTCATGTGTGTAACCACATCCAAATAATCATTCACATTTGTAGAACCATTAGTAATCTCAGAACATTTGGACGGATAGCTAAATTGTATCCAGAACCGACAGGAGGAGGATTTTCCATATGGTAATGATCATAGAAGAAACAATCACAATCACAACCTCAAAATCTCCCCCTATGAATATGACCACCATGTCCATGTCTTCTAGGGTGGATAACATTGATGCATTGACCATAGGGATACATTCATAGATGTGAGGACTTTTGGCATAAAATTCATCAATGTTAAACTTGTAATCTTGCATCATTAATTGAGCGTTGACATATTTGAACTTAAGGATAAGGCCAAAAATCAATTGTATTGTTGGAATAGATTGACATTACTTTTCATCTCTTGTAAATATGCATTGAGAGGTTTGCAGATGTCTTTTTCATTGTATAGATTTGTTAGAGTAACATAGTAGTTAGTCATACTCATGTTACCTTTGTTTAGGATCGGGTGTTCTTGATAACTTTGTACTAATATGACATGTTGCTAGTATGAGATAGAATTTCTTCAAGGTCTCCCCCATGGTCTTTAAAAAATTGTATGCTATAACTTATTTGGCTACATATTTTTTTATGCTATTAAGCATAGCTAACTAAGTCAACCAAGTCATTATCGACATCTCAATCCTCTAAAATGGGATTGGAGACATCTGTGGGGAGGATGTTCTTCTTCCTATGAGATCCTACATAACACTCAAATGTCATTGACAAAAGATGATAGTTGGTACTATCAAATTTATATTGATACCAATAGGAGTGATTGCGGTAGGGGTCTTCCCTATCGAGTCTTTTCTTGTTTTTCTTCCATGTTGAAGCTTTGTGGAGTTTTTAAGAGAAAAGAAGGATTAATGTTTGATCATGAGGAGACAAATGGGTACATGAGGTTGTTATCAGGCAGTAATCATAGAACCACACATGAGGAAAGATACAAGGGGAAGGGAAAGAGATGGCCCCAAATAAAGTTCAGTCCACCAGGAGGCCTAGATGTAGTTTTGGGTAGACTAGAAGAAGGTAGGAGTAAACCTTGTGTAGCCTGGCTTGGCTACACGATGTATAGGCCTTGAATGAAGGTGCATGCTTTATCCAAAGAGATTGGAAGAAAGCAGGCAAAAGCATCCTCCTTATCCCACTAGGCTATGAGTTGTGTTGGTCCTGCAAGATGAAGTTATAGGCCTTACAGTGGCCTTGGTTGACATGAGCCTTATTGTTGAAGAGAGCCCTAGGTTGGGTAGGGAAACAACAATTTAGAGTCAGGGATAGGATTTTAGTGTACTGCTTGTGTTGTAGATAGAAACAATGATGTCTCCCTAGCTAGTTGCATATCATTTTATACCTATTCTAATATCATATCAAATGTAAAGAGACTTCACTTTACTGTGTTTTAAAATGTATAGAGCCATCTCATCATATAGAGAGTGAGAGAGAATAAAAGAAACATAACGCACTAATGTGGGACTAAGAACATATAACACTAGTCAAATATTTCAACACATATATAGATAATTTGTATTTCCCTGTAAACTCTAGGTCGAAGGTTTCTTTCTATGAGAATTTTGTGAAAGTTCTAATGTGCAATCCATTCTTTTATTATTTACATATTTTTGGTATCAATTTTGTTACTTTGTTCCCTACATATCCATGCCTTTGTATTGTTGTGTTGACTCATGTTTATCAGTATAATGTCTTCCTCATTTCTATATGTGTGTACTTTTATATATAATATATTGTTATTCTAGTAGTTGTAGTCAAAATGTATTCACCAGTATTGAAGCTTTTCAAACACTTTCTAGTTGGCAAAGTCTTGGTAACCTTTTTCGTAGAAAGACATACAAATGGCATATGTTTTCTCTAACACTTATTTAACCATTTTCCAATTTTACTAGTACTCCCTAGAGTTGTGTGAGAATGGTGATTAGAGAGTTGGATATTGAGATTGTTATTTTGTGGAAATTTGTTATTGTTATTAGATAAATTAGAGTATATACCTTATGTAAAAGGGTATGTACCAATGCCACTATTTTTTTTACCTTTACTACAAAAAAAGGCCTTTAACTACAAATAAATTGTAGCAAAACCCCCAAATTTTGTAATTAAAAGCTTTAGCTACATTTATTCTTACATATAACATATGAAGTTAATACCCGTGTAGCTTATTATTATTCTACATTATTCAAATATGTAGTTAGATAATCATTTCACTACAATTTCATATGTAACCCCAAATAATTGCTAGAAAGTATCTTTACACATACAAATGCAGTTAATTATAGATAAATATCTGACTACAATTGCATATTTAGCCATGATATGTAGGAAAAAAAATAACATTTACTACAATTGTATATATAGTTTGTGTGTAGTAGAAAAAATTAATTGTTATAATTGTAAATGTAGTTAATGTGTAGTGAAAGACATCATGTATTGCACATAATTCTATATGCATTTAGTAACTTTCTAATATAAAAGCATTTTCCACAAAAAAACCACTTGATTCAGATCATGTTGTTTTTGTAATGTCAACAATCTTACTTTCATTTATATTGAAATGATGATTATACATGGGGAGGAAATTAACCTAGCCTTTATTCTACAATATGTATAGAAAAAAAGATACATGTATACAATGGCCTCTATACGCCTCATGGGCATGTAAGTTATGTTGATGTTTCTTGTGACTTCCTCCATTTACTACAACCTCTATATGCCTCATTATCATGTGCATCTTATCCTATCATGATTTTTCTTTTGCAAGAATTCAAACACCTATATGTTCAACCAATATGATACCACCTCTTCTTTAGCTTAGTGCTATTTTTGTTAGTATTGACCCAACTATGATGGAATGTTATCATGTAAAATAATTGATGCATCAAACATGGTTAGTGAAGCAACCAAAATAAAATACTGACATCTTTGTACCTATAAAAATTCCAACGACATTAAGTCTTGTTACATATTTTTTCTGCAAACATTTTGCAAATATCAAATTGGTAAGTCATGCGTAAAGTTTAAGGAAAGTGTCTCTAGTTTTAAAGTCAAGATATTAGGACCAAGACACTTACTTGGAACAAGTTCCATTTAGGCACCATGAACTTCTCCAAAAACATGTTGATGAAAGAAACCAATGTGACATGCAACACATATAACGTCGACTCATGTGACATATGGTCCTAGGAATACCTGGCGATGACACTCTTCTTTGAGCTGCAATCACCAAAAGAAATAGAAATTCAACTTTCAGAAATTACTAATCAGCAAGCTAAAACACCATTAAATTTTAACCATGTAGTCAGAGTTGTGGCTCATGCAGCAGATCAGGTTGTTGTCCTAAAGTTATTCACCACAGCTCGACAGGATAAAAGAAACAAACATACAAACCCAACATAAAATTTCATGCAAATAAAGTGAAAATATGACTTTAGAAACATCTCCACATTCAAAAACTAGTAAAACTACAAACAAACTAAGTTTTCATAACCTTGAAACCCTTTGATCCATTCACTTTTAGATTATTTTTCTATATTCATTTTCCATGCAACCTCTATCTCACTAACCACTATTTTTTAACACCAATATGATAATTCTTCGTACCAGTGTTGACTGAGTTCATATCATACTAGGGACACGGGAGATATTGATGGCCTCTATACCAACATCAAGACAAGGCTTGCAAGCAATTTAAATGGCCAACCAACCAAAAATCATTGTCTTGAGTTTGACTATAGTCACACAAATAGATAACAACCTATCTATAATCATATAGCCATAACCAATAATTAATATGAAGGTATTGCAATTAAAATTAGCAGCAAGATTATCAATAGAGGAAGCTTTTTAAAACCCACCGATGTTATTAATGAGTTTGAGAAGTTTCAAAGTCAAACTTTTATCTTTTATCCATTTTATATTCCTAAAAATTTTCCAATCGGCAATAAAATATGTGACACAAAGAAGCATATCTAGGGGTTAAATAAGCATAAGAATAAACCAACTTGTAGGGGGATACCCCATACTCAAAAGCATAGAGAAGGGAGGGATCGAGATAAATTGTATCCTAAGAAATTGTAGCCCAAGCAAGGCATTGGCCAAGAAAATATTTCAAACTAATATTTTAGCAAATGAACATACAATAGTTACATATTTCAAGAAAAGTTACTAATCACTATAGTTAAGGTCAATCAAGAACTGGAGTAGCATTCACTATCTTCATTTGTACTTCAACAAAAATTACTATTTCCTTGCTTAGATTTTGATGTTTCAAATAGCAGCAGACAACATAAGAATCTAGGCACATGATCACCAATCCAAACCATACATTACTTCCCCCATCAGCAGATTATAACATTATAGAGTCAACACTCTAATTTGAGAAGACCACTTTCTTCAGGATTCCTAATGCACTCAGACTCCCCACTAATTCCTTGGAAAATATCATCAGTGATCGATCATGACATGGAGCCATACACTTATTTTCAACCAATATGATAAACGAGAGCAAGCCATTTCATTGTGAGATGAAGAATCCGCTGGGAATGAATGGGAAGATAGAAAAATAAGAAGAAAGGATTTTTGGTTAGATGCATGGAATTAGCTAAACATTTTATTCGAACAAATGTAGAACCAGAGTGGATGGTTTTGTGTCTATTATCAGTTCTTCCCGTCGATTTAAGATCCATCATTCAGATAGATGAGGGTAAATTAATGAGTTTGGATATTAATGAACTCTATAGAAGAGTTATTTATCGAAACAATACTCTTACTGATTTATTAATGACAAGTAGATCTACACCCGGGGAATTAGTATTCAAAACCAAAAAGAGAGGAGTTCCTAAAAAGGATAAGCAAAACCAACAACTCTCACTTTCCTTTAGGTCTCCACCTACAACTACAATAGGAACAACTAGTACATCCATTGGAAATCATGGCATTTGCTTTGTAGCATTGATGTTAAATGTTTATACATGCAAGAGATATGCAATCTATTTACTCCATTTGTGAAAAGCAACAACTATAGCAGACACTCCCCAAGGAAAGTTCCTCCAAGGCAGTTGCACTATGTTCTTGGCATGGAAGGAAGAAACTATGTGCAATAATACTTGAAGACAAAACTGATCAACCATATTGTAGCATGAGAAAGTAATAGGAACTCATCTGAATGGCAGAAATTGTAGCCGTGATGATTGCAGATGTTCCTGAACAAATAGGAACCAACATCAATTTTTTTCTCTATTATGCTACATTGTTTTAGCGTCTTTAGATGCTAGGTAATCAATATTCATAATCATTGACAACTCAACTTATTTAGAAATGCAAAGAGTGAATTAAACATAACAAATAGCATGGTGACACACCAATCTAAAGTTGTCATGTCAGAGGCTGCTTGAAAAAATTATAGTATTATAAGGAGATAGTCCACAATCACAATATAAATATATTAGCACTACCTAACATAACTAGAATGGACCACATGGATGTAAGCAACCTATCAAATAGGGAAAATGCACAAGTTTTAACTGCCTCATAAATTATAAGAAATCAAACCAGGGTGAAATGTGTTGAGTTTTTTGTCTGAGTAAACACAACATCATAGAAGAAATTTCACTACTATATTAAGTACACATTTTCTACAACATTATAGACTTGTATTTAAGAGAAGGCACAAAGACATAGATTGCTCATTCTTATGATAAATTATGAACTATAATTGATAGTCGCACCTACTTTTGGCCATGTGTATCAGTATTTCCTTGGAGTATTCAACAATCTCTGGGGCTTCATACTTAAACTTATCTTATATGGAAATGGTGGTTGGAAGGAAGGTTGAGTAACTTAATGTCATCTTTGTACTATGCTATGAAAATGCAACACTCCTACAAAAGAATATTTCGTTGAGACCTTATGGGCATTTTCTAAGAAGACAACTAATCTAGAAGGGAATATAAGAAATGATCATGCATACATTTTGCCTTAGAGAATCCAGTGCTAATCATTTGAAAATCCTAAACTTGGACTGAACGACATGCCATATCCACAACCACAACTACTATATAGATGAAAGAAACGTACATGGAAACTTTTGTTCAAATTTAGAGCATTGTAATACAACAGTCTAAAAGATCATCACAATATAACTAGATTTGGATAAAAAGTAAACCATGCCATGAAATTATTTTGGTTCAGTATGAGTGATGTAAATGATTTGATTCAGTTTGTAAAATTATCTAAAGTTGTTAAGGTCTCATGTACCCATACTTCTCATTAAATCATGATAGTAAACAAATTCATTGCACAAAAATCCTTTGATTCAGAACAGATTTAGTTCTATTTGAAAAGTCAAATGTTAGGACAATACATAAATTATAAAAAGCATCACAAACATATAAGATGAATTTTAGGACAATATCTAAATTACAAAAAATATGAACCTTGATAAAAATAGAAATAAGACGGAGTACGGCTGAACATTGGTTGTATTGGCTAGGTTTTGATTAACTCAATTTGTTTATTTGACTGTCTTATATCTAAATTCATAGAAGTATTGAACTAGGTCAAATTGTAATATAAAATGGTTTCCGTAAACAAATACGTAAATAAGGATCCAACCCTGGATATCCAACCTTGCTGCCAAAAGCAATTCCAATCGAAATTGGGCATTTTTCTTGACATCCACAAAACCTAGCAAACCTAGTTCACCTAGGTCCAAAATTTTCTCCCGAACTCGCCTATGCGATTTTCTCGCATGCAAAACCTCTGAGTCTCACAAAAATTGGAGTCAAAGATCAGGCATTTCCTATCCTTTTTGGATTACGATTGGATCTAGATGGTCAGTGTGCACCGATGCCAGATCCAGCGGCTCATGATGCACACCCAACTCCTTGTGTAAATTGAATAATGAATCAAATGTGCAACATTTAATGATATCCTTTTACTTTAGGGATTCATACAAAAAATCACAACTCTCAAACTACATGTTCGATTAATCCTAAATTTTAAAGGAAAGCCATTTATGACTTAAACTACATGTGTGCAAAGTTTGATATTGAAATTTGAAACTATGAGAGACTTTTCTTCATATATAAGTTTTCACTTAATAATGCATATTTTATTCATATTTTCTCTCTCTTACTCTTTTATTTCCTTTATTTGGATTCCTTTTACCATTAGAAACCACGTGGATTCGAAATCTAATCCATGATGATCAATCATACAACTTTTTAGAGAATTCCACATATTTGTCATTATTATCTTAATTTCTTTTCCTTGTTATGCATTACTTAACTCTTTCAACTTTTCTTCCTTTTTTATCATATTGGACCCACTAAATTATTAGGATCCAATAACTCACATATATAAAGGAAATATTACAATATAAACTCATTTACTCAACATAAATCATACAATTTTCATACATGTATATTTGATTTGAGAAATTGCATTTCAATCAATATAAACCCAAAAATTGGGGTTGTAACATTATCAGTCAATAAATTATCTTGGGATGAAATTCCTAGATTTTACCTAAACCAATTATTGTACAACAATTTCTACCCCAAGTGGACAAATTTTATCATAGTATAGTTCAATGTGAGCCCCATATGACATTGTATTCAAGAATCATTTGATGAACATATCCAAAAAAGAGCTATAACTTATAACAAAATTTGATAGTCAATTAACAAAGTTCAGCTTGCAATTAAAAGTTTGAATAAAAGTTCATTTATTAAATGAATGGAAACACTAGGGTGTATGAGTTTCACCACTACTACATGTTCTCTCTCTCATTCCATCATAAATAAGCATGAGAATACAACATTGAGGTAAGCTAAATACAATCTTTTTGGAATGACAATTACACTTGGAGAGATATCACTCTATGGGATTAAGAGAGGCATTTTATCCCCCTCTACCACACATGTGACAAAGTCTGAATGCCCAGGAGGGTGGTAAATCAAGGCGGCAGCTGGGATTCGATCCTAGCTCCCTATGTTAGGGTTAAAGGACATGTACCCATCGAGTCGAGAAACATCTATTTGGAATTCTGGATAAGGGTTAAACATGAAACATATGATATCCTATATCTTAGGTTTAAAGTTCTCTACAATTAAGATTTGATCAACATGTGCATATGTCTGACAAACACAAAAAAAAAGGTTGTAAAAGGTGTATTCAAACACAACATAGTTTATACAAGTAAGATGTAGCAAAAATAGCACAAAAGGATAACAGTGTTACTCCCCACAAGCTAGAGAGGGGACTACTCACTCTTAGCAAAAAAACACAAAAGGATAGTGGGGTTACTCCCTACGAGATAGAGAGGGGACTACTCCCTCTTCATGACAATAACCAGTACATCAAGAAAGAAAGGGAGAAAGACATAGTATGAATAAAAGATGAAACCATGTGCAGTTGCACTATTTTCACACTTGGAGACAAGGGAAATTGATGAAGCAACGAGCTACACCCCTTGACATTTTTCAGAGGTGAAATTGAAGTTGATAATGTCCCATCTATATAGTCTGTATTTGTCACTATAAGGGAGCATTAGTTAGTTTGATGGTGATGGCAGTCATTGATCAATGGGATAAAGGTATCATCATTCTAGTCCTTTTTGAGGTATGGAGCTTGGATATTTCGTGGAGGTGGAGACCTCTTTGGTTGATAGTGTCAACTAATTGATGGGATCAGAAAATATAAACTCAACATAGAGGGAGTTCAACAGTGCAGTGGTGTGGAAGATGATCTCTTACAATGGAGGCTAGGGCTTGTATTTATAGGCCTGGAGTAGCAATTGGAACTCGTACAATAGCTTTTATTTGCAAAAACAAAGGTCATGAATGACTTTGAAGATTGAGAGAAGATGATCCAACACATCATCACTCAGAATCTCCATTGATTCATGTTCTTCATCATGTGGAATCAGTGCACAGTCCCTGTCAGTTGGGGCCTCATCAATTGACCAGTCCCATTGTTTAGTGATGTCATTGGTCGATGAGTGGAAGCCTTGTTGGTTTATGGATTCGTCAGGTAAACATCTCATAGTAGATGTAGAAGAAACCTTATCGATTGATCCATCATCAATTCACAAGAGTTTGTTGGTTGATGCAGATGCACACTACTGACACTACAACACAATGGGAATGGAGAACGATGTCAATATGATGGGGGATGGGTGTATGTCGTCGGGCCCATGTTTTGGACCAATGAGAAATATGGGGAGAACGATGAGACAAAGAAATCAACAAAAGTGTTAATCTTATCAATCTTTTCTTTGGGTCCATTAATCAGGACCACTGCCTAAGATGGTGTGTAGATATCAAATCTGAAACCTACCATGGAATTGGTCTATTATGTCAAAATTCGAAAAACTAAGGAAAACGAAATTTCAAATCATTTAACCCTTTTAGAAAAAACCCTTAGAAAACCTATTATACATGAAAAATATGCAAATATTTATTTCAAGAAACTTACCATTTCAATGCCCTAAACACCGTTAGAATGATTCAAATTTTCAAAATTTTAGTAACAATAATTTCAAAGCTTAAAACAACCTTAAAAGTTTGAAGATCATAATTTTGATCAAACCCTAATATGACCATTATGATAACTCCTCCTTTACAATCCATCTTATGATAGCATACAATAAAAATGTAATGAATAGTGAATTAGAAAAACTAACTACTAATTTAGTTTTCCAATTGATATATACATTTCAGAACTCCATTTCATAATACACCAACCACATCTTAGATATAAGTGGATGTCTCAACATTCAAACTAGGAGCAAACATCACAATCTTGAAGCTAAGTTTTACGAGAGCAATCTTGAGCATAAAAACAAAGTGGAAACACCTCATATCATCACACATCATGCATTAAACGGATGATCCACTATAAAAAATAGAATTCATCTTTGTTATTTTAACATACATATTACAATAGTATTCATCTACAAAAGCGTGAAACATTATATGCTACCTAACCCTATTCACACTAAACAATTTCTAGAAATAAACAAAGAAAAGATAATACATATCATGATACCAACTACCTACTAAAATCTCCAAGAAAGTGAGAGCACATGGATATTTTATACTAATATATGTTGTTATTTGTTATGTCTTTATTATATTGGAATATTTTTTGCTTTCTTTGCATGTGAAAATATGTTGGAAAGATACGTAAATGATACTGATTCCCAACTAGAGGAGAACTCCCATCAAGATAAATAATCATGTATTACCAATATATGATGCAAACTAATGAAAACTAGAAATATTATGGTTTCCTACTCCACATTAACTAACAACTTTTTAATTTACCAAGAGACAACACATTGTAATGTCTCATTCTAATATATTAGTCCATCCAAACATATGAATAATTTCATATAGACAAAAATGAAATTACTTATAGGGCTTGTAAGTCTACTTATAGATATAACAAAAGAGGTAATCATCAAGTATAATACTTATACCCTACTATATTGTATTATATTTTAGACTCTTTCGTTGATTAATTTTGAGTAAACCTTCCAAATTACAAAGTCCTGTAAGTAAAATCCATAATCTAACAACAAAGAATGTTAGGGGTATTTGTTCTCGCTACCCATACATCAATTGGTAAAATATAAAAGTAGGGTCTCTTTGGCCTATGACCTATATGGTTCAGGTCTCTCTTGGGGAAAAGGTCACAACACCTATCATATCATATTGGCATGACTAATATATAACAACACTCCACGTTCACATCATATCAATCAGATTGAGAGGACTATCATTTAGCAACATAAGATACAATCTTTACCACCCTTGTATAATGGGTGATGTTAGGGCACAAGGGGGTCATATCTCATATGAATTATCTCTAACCCCTATAGACTAAAAAATACCTCTATGACTTTCTTTCAATGGTCTTTGTATTGCTATAAGAATACTCAATTCTCATCCTTGACTTCTAAGAATCGAAGAAGTTGTATGAGCATAGGGCATACATAACATGATTAGGGTTACACTTATTACTTAGTCGAATTACTCATTTTCAGATAGTTCTCACAAAATCAGACATTTTATTATAACTCAATTAGGGATTTGAAACTCATCACTATCACGCAAATGCAATTTAAGAAATGAAGCCAGAATATCATAGTAAACTTTATGAACATACAATATAAAATCTCACATATTATAAACAACTAGTCTCATATTTTTATTAATTACATCCAATTCATCATCAATATATATCATTTCTTTAACCAATGTCATGTTAACCAGAAGCTTTCTTGATTAGGATTATCATGTGACCACACGTCCTTTATTCCATAGATACTAAAAAAATAGATTTCAACAAGGAATTAGCATCATGTTACTCAAACCATCTTTCATGGACATAACTCATATAAGGATCGTGCATGATAGAACCACTTTCTGATATCTATAACTTCTCATTGATTATCTTTTCAAGCAAGTCATGACAAGTGGATGGATAATAATTCTCATACTAGTATAAGAGGATACTTTGAAATGATAATCTGACATTAAACCACTAAAGAATCATTAGTCATAAAAATAGATTTAAATCTTACACTTAATTCTCCAAATCTTATCAATGATTGTATGATCTATGAGAAATAATGAATGCTTTGAGTACAAAAAAATATAAGAATAAATGTATAGAAAAACCCCAAGAACATCATGAAATATTTAGTTTTCTTTATATTTTATTATCTGCTAATGATTTTATTAAACTTCATAGAATCAAACTCATTAATCAACCTTAAGGCATTGACATCAAGACATCAGCCACATATGATGAGCTCATGGCAACAAACTCATGGAATTGACCTCATTCTAACCCTAGTTCATGCTTATTTGATAACAAGATGCATTATCCTCACACCATATGAAACTTGAGATTCACCATTTTATTAACATTTCAACATAATCATCCAAATATATGTAATTTTTAACTAAAACAAATGATTTGGTAATAAACCATCAACAAATATATACACTCTTGATAATTATATAACATGTAATTTAGTAGGAGATGGTTATAGTGTCCCTTTAATTCCTCAACCATTTAGCGTTACTGAGAAAAACTAGTTAGGATGTCTTTCTACCAATAATGATCATTTGTAAAGGAAAAATCAGAGAATGTGACTTACAAAGAACTAGCATTGAAAACGTGTTTAGAAAAGGAAAATATGTATATATAACAGAAAGAATTCCAATTCACAAATAACTCATTAATTTCATCCTCAAAATTTTATATCTACAAGCAAACAATTCGATCAATTCCTTAGTTATTATTCATTCAAGCCTTAGTTTGTCTAGTATATAAGAGGATTTAGTCTACTTTGTTGGATACTAGAGCTCCCACTTCTATAGGGATGAATGACCAAAAATTACATATCCAACGACTCTAGTAAAATGGTTTCCACCACCATACTTGCATGAAACACCTTCAAAAAGGGTAAACAAATATGAAGTAGATGATTTATAAGAAAAGGTAGGTTTATTTACCATAAATTATATAAAACTCCAAACTATAGGATGGATAAAAGATAAAGGAGGTGAATAGATGAGAATGAGAGAGAAAAGTTACCAGTATTCAAACCCTACCTATTTGGGGACATGATTCCTATATTAATTCCTTAGAAATCTTCCAAAATTGGCAGTGTGCACTTAATCTCCCAAGTTTTTTCTCCCCACAACACTAGAATGGTGTGAAAATAGGTTTAAGGTTGAAAGAGATTGATTAGGGTATATATAGATCTTCCTAACATTAACTAATTACATGCTTTTAGTTCTTATTTTTCCACAAACACAAGTAGGATGACCTTATAGGAAGTTAGTCAGACTCCATAGGTTGATGGGGGTTAGATTGATCAATGTTAGGATCAAAGTTATACTTTCTCTTCTACAAGTTTTCCCTTCAGGGGGTTAGACTGATCAATGTTAGGATCAAAGTTATACTTTCTCTTCTACAAGTTTGTCCCTTCAGTGAAAGTACCTAGGTCAACCTTATAAACCCAACTTTTGATGAGATTGCTCAGACTAGCTATGTTTGCACGATCTCCTTCATGATCTTTGGGTTGACACATAGATGGGTGCACTACTAAAGGACTCTAACTAAGAATTTTTATAAATCATGTAGTAATGGAGATGCACATACACTTTGAAAGCAAGAAAATTAGTAGGAAAGTGTGGGAAATCTTTGGAAGTGATCGTACCCTTGTTATATGGATGAATATTTTATTTTTAGACTATCCCAGGTGGATAAAATTTTTTTACTTGTCCCTGATAGAGTATCCACTATGTCTTTGTCTCTTTGGAAATGTCAAGAGACCTAAATGTGCATCCAAGAAATATTGAAAATGGAATCAAGAATGGAGTAACCGCTGTATTTATGCAAATATATATATATATATAGAAGCTCATTGAAGAACTTTTAGAAGTGCATGCATAAGAATGATTTACAACCAAGATCTTGATAAGGTATTGAGTTACATGTAGTAAGATGTTAGGTATAACCACAAACTCATAACTCTATTGCTTTCCTAAGAAGAATGCAATCATTAGTTCATAAAATTAGGTAGAATATGGAAAACAAAAATATATACATGCATGAGTATA
>OY856412.1:32300000-32482500 GCA_963693085.1 Alisma plantago-aquatica
CATTGCGTGGGGATTTGGGATCTTTATCACCATCATGGTGATGCATCTGCTGTTTGGGTTATGTTCCATGGCTGGGAACCTCCCTAGCATTATCTGGTTTATTAGAATCATCACTTGAGGAGGTACTATTGTTGGAGTCAGCCGAAGAATCAGAATCTTCATCTTCATCGTCTTCATTTGCTGCTAATTTATCCGTTGTTTTCTTATGTGATTTCTTCTTGCACTGACGATGGATGGATTGAAGCTCGTCGTATGCCACTTGCACGTGCTCGTGTGTTTCGAGCACTGTGTCGTGGGTTTCCTTTAAATCAGAATAACATGCTTCAGCCGAGAGGAGTCGTGCTGTGAGGTCAGTTACTTGAGCTCGTAGTTGAGTAAGTTCATTGGTTGATGACTCCTCTTGGCGTTTGTGTAGCTGTGTGAGGGTGATGTTGATGTCGTCCAAGCACGTGCTGAAAGCTTGTTGTTGCTGCTTGAGCTCGCGGAGGGTCTCAGGCAGCGGTTGAGTCTGTATTGAGATCTTCTCGACTAGCTTTTCCATCACCGTGTGCTGGCTTTGGACTCCAAGGACCAGCTCGGGCAAGGTTTTGCAGTAGCCGTCGACGTGGTCAACTTGCTTAGCCACTGAAACTTGTCGTTGCTGGATTTCTTGCAGGATGCTTGGCAAGGCGCAGTTTTGCTCGTCGATCTTGGCGACCTGCTTTGTTAAACCCTGCACACAAGAAAAAATAGAATTTAATATCTTAGAAGGGTCGGTGAGGAGGTTTCGGATGGTGTCAAATTTCCGTCTGAATTCCTCACCGACGTTAGTGAAGGGGACCCCAGTGAGAGAAGGGTGGGGCAGCTGGGGGGGTGGAATGGTGGTGGTAGTGTCATGCGAAAAGGACACTGTTGATGGTCCCGCGAACTGCGTAGTGATTGTGGAAGGGGTCACTAGCGGTGTCGGGGCGGCGGCGGATGAGAAGGGTGGTGACATATCCGGAGAGAAAAGTTTGTCCGGTAATGTTGATGGAAAGTCTGTTGAGGTGAAAGAAGTGAATTCGGGCGTAGTAGCGGAAAATGGGATGCCCGAAGGGAAGAAGGATGATTTGGAAAAAGGTGGAAGAGTGGAGGATGATGGGGTGGTGGATGGTGTGGTGGAAGATGGTGGGGTGGTGGATGTTGGGATGGTGGATGGTGTGGTAGAAGATGGTGGGGTGGTGGATGTTGGGATGGTGGATGGTGGAGTGATGGTTTCGAGATCAACATGTAGACTCATTATGAAAGAGTCTAGTCATGATGTTGTTATGTGTTCCTCTGGAAGGGTGGGTTCTGTTTCGGGGTGGGGTTTGGAAGTTGGTGTTCCCGACAGCTCTTGTTCCTTCAAAAGCCTTCTGGAAGGTCGTTTTACAAGAATTTTTGTTGTTTTTGCTGCCGGGGCAGTTATGCTAAGCTATGTCTGTCCCATTGTTGCTTTCTTTTCGGTGATTTTGACCGAAGACATGAGTGTTGCGATTTCGTCATCTGAGAAAAGGAGCTTGTCTTTGTCATAATCCGCAAGTTCTGGTAGTGGGAGCAGCGTTCTGAAGGATTTTGCTGTAGGGCAGAAGACGTAGTGTAGCTTGCCATCCTTGTATTTTATGATGAAGGAGTTCTTCAATGTTTGTTCATTTGTAAGGATGTCGCCCTTTTTTTTTGTGCATCTAGGTAGAAGTCTATCCATCTTAAGGTATTTGATAATTGATGTGATAAGACCACCCATACATATTTCTTTTCCTAGGGCGTAAGCTGATAGTTTTTGGATGATAAGACGCCCAATGTTGACTGGCAACCCATTTAGGATGGAGCAGATAACAAAGAGGTCTGAGAGGATTACATTTCCTCCCTCTGACCTGGGGAAGAGTGCGCCAAAAAGGATTTTGTGAAGCGTGCGCACTAGACCCGATTGAATGTTTGATGCTTTACATGTTTTTGCATCATAAACTGGTAGCCCCGTTAAAGATTTCCAGAAGTTGTGTTTGTTGAACTTGGTGTTGTCTGTGCCAACAACCTTGGCTTTCTTCAACTGCTCTTGGTTGTCTATAAAGATTTCGTTCAACATATTTTCAGTGATGACCACTTTGTTGTTGAAGATTCTGGTGGATATTCTACGATCACCACCGTCCTGTGCTTTATCGAAAGTGTCCACTGCTTCTCTAGTGAAAAAGTGAAGAATTCCATTGTAGGCTCAACGTATGAGGATTCACTAACAAAACAAAGTCGAGAAAGATTGGAATTGTCTAGCAAGGTGAGGATTCTATTGTAGATCCCCATCTTCATAAGTATGCTTGGGCAAACGTACTTTGTCGGTTTTAGAGTTTGTTTAATGGATGGGAGGGTATGGATGTGAAGATTTTCTGGTGGTGGTGCTGTGGTGGTAATGGGGGGGGGGGGAAATAGGAATGGTAATGGTGGCAGGGGTGGTGGTGATGGTGGTGGTTGGTTGAATGGAGGATGGTGGAATGAAACCTGCCAGGGTTTGTTCCCTTGCAGTGATAGGGTGAACCTGTTTCCTTGCCCTCTTCTTCGGTTGTGGTGCTGAAGTGGTTGCTTGGGCCTTCCTCTTCCCCAATGACTTTTTGGTAGGGGATTCTGCCTCCGATGAAGGCTCATATTCCGAGGGGTCATCATATGAGATTTCTTTGACCTCCTCTTAAGAAGGTTCTTCTGCTAAGCAGTGGTTGATGTGTTTTATCTCATGTATGACTTTGAGCAGGTCCACCTTTGCTGGGACCGTTCCAGTTTGTTCATAGTGGTCAATGATTTGCTGAAACTTCACCCGGTCAGCAATTAATTCCTCCTTTGTCCAAAAAGGTTTGTCAGTTGTTCCTGTTGGTTGTTTTGTGAGGGAGGCCATTCTGAAATTTTTGTCAAGAAAACAAAAGTTAGAGATCTGAAATTTGAATTTAAACAAGTTTATTAGAATAGAACAGTATTTTTGAGGTTTGATTGGATCCAAACGGGTTCGAGACCGTTTGGTTCCAAACGGGTTGAAGACCGTTTGGGGCCAAATGGTCCGTCGTCCAAACGGGTGCAAGGTCGTTTGGCACCAAACGGTTTGGAGACCGTTTGGGGCCAAACGGTCCTTCATCCAAATGGGTGCAAGGTCGTTTGGCACCAAACGGTTTGGAGACCATTTGGGGCCAAACGATCCTCCGTCCAAATGGGTGCAAGGTCGTTTGGCACCAAACGGTTTGGAGACCGTTTGGGGCCAAACGGTCCTTCGTCCAAACGGGTGCAAGGTCGTTTGGCACCAAACGGTTTGGAGACTGTTTGGGGCCAAATGGTCCTTCATCCGTTTGGAGCAGACCGTCGGGAAGACGAAGAGCCAGGCCATTTGGCGGCGAGGGACGGCGGAAGGGAAGCCGAAAAATGCTCGTCGGCAGTGGCGACGATGACGGTGGTAGCGAGAACTGCGAGAAAACTCTACCTGTTAGGCGACGACGGCAGAAGAAGAAGGGCCGGAATGAAGCGACGATGAGCGAGCAGAAGAACAGAGCCTCGCACAGACGACGGCGAAGCATCAGTCAGAGACAAGAACGGCGGTGGAAGACGGAGGTGATAACGGTAAGCTCGGAGAAGCAAAAGTGCGCGTGGAAACTGGAGTGAAACGGCAGTGGAACAGAGAAAGCGAGAGGTTCTAGAAGAGAGAAAGGAGGGTGTGGGGTGTTATTTATAGGATTGGGGGGGGGCGTCCTTACAAATTCCCAAAGTCAAACGGGTGCAAGACCGTTTGAACTCCAAACGGGTGTGAGACCGTTTGAACTCCAAACGGGTGCGAGACCGTTTGACTCCAAACAGGTGTGAGACCATTTGAACTCCAAACGGGTGCGAGACCGTTTGAACTCCAAACGGGTGTGAGACCGTTTGAACTCTAAACGGGTGCGAGACCGTTTGAACTCCAAACGGGTGTGAGACTATTTGAACTCCAAACGGGTGTGAGACTGTTTGAACTCCAAACGGGTGCGAGACCATTTGGGGAGGTTTAGGTTTTTGATGTTTTTGATTTTTATGTTATTTTGTTTATGTGAAATTTTTTTGTATATATATTTCAGAAGAAAACTAAACTAAAAAAAAGAAGAGGGAAGACGAAAAACGATGATACTAAGATCTTGGGTTGCCTCCCAAGTAGCGCCTGGGTTTAATGTCGCTGGATCGACAAAATGCTGATCTGGCTATGCTGATGTTATAGGATCTTAGATCTCTATAGTTTGTCTTGGCAATTTTTCTGCTGGAATGTAGTATTTCTTTAACCTATGACTGTTGAAGGTTCTTTCTCCCCCGTTATCATCAAGGATAATAACTGCTCCTGTTAGGTAGATATGTTTGATAGTGAAAGGCCCTGACCATTTTGTGCGCAGTTTTCCCGGAAACAATTTTAGTCTGGAATTGAATAAGAGAACCTTATCTCCGATGATTATATCCTTTCTTTTTATGTGGCTGTCATGCCACATCTTGGTTTGTTCTTTGTAAATTCTGGCATTTTGGTATGCTGTCATTCACAACTCTTCCAATTCTTGTAATTGAAGTTGTCTAGAATGACCGACACTCTTGAGATCAAAGTTCAATTGCTTGATAGCCCACCAAGCTTTATGCTGTAATTCGACTGGTAGATGACATGACTTCCCATACACCAATCGAAATGGTGTTGTTCCAATTGGTGTTTTGAAAGCTATGCGAGAGGCCCATAGAGCGTCAGGAAGTTTGGTAGACCAGTCTGTGCGGTGCCTATTAACAGTTTTTTCCAAAATGGCCTTGAGTTGCCTGTTGGAGACTTCGACCTGTCCACAAGTCTGTGGGTGATAAGGTGTGGAAACTTTATGTTTGACTCCATATTTTCTTAATAGTGCTTCGAAACTCCGCTCAAGAAAATGAGATCCGCCATCGGATATTATTGTTCTTGGAACGCCAAATCTGGGGAATATTATTTCTTTAAACATTTTAATGACTGGTTTGGAATCACAAGAAGTGGTCGGTAGAGCTTCTACCCATTTCGAAACATAATCCACAGCTACTAGAATGTATGTGAATCCGTAAGATGGGGGGAAAAGACCCATGTAATCCACTCCCCAAACATCAAAGAGTTCAACTTCTTGCCACATATTCAAAGGCATTTCATTTCGCTTAGTTATTCGTCCAAATAGTTGGCATTTGTCACATGATCGCACATATTCATGTGCATCCTTTGCAATGGTTGGCCAGTAGAAACCAGATTGAAGAATTTTAAGAGCGGTTTTCTTAGAGCTCATGTGCCCCCAAGAAGGGCCTGAGTGACAGTGTTCTAAAACTGGGGTGATTTCTGTTTCTGGAATGCATCGATGAAAAAGTCCATCTACGCATAAGCGGAATAGGTAGGGCTCGTCCCAGAAGTACTGCTTAGCGTCATGAATGAATTTCTTTTTGTCATGGTATGATGCAGACGGATGGATGATTCCTGTTGCCAAATAATTAACAATATCAGCATACCAAGGAAATCCAGTAGTAATCTTCATTAGTTGATCATCCGGTAAAGAGTCTCGAATGGGTATTTTATCAGAGTCTTTAGCTTCAATACGACTGAGGTGATCCGCGACGACATTTTCAACCCCACTTTTGTCTTTAATCTCTAAATCAAACTCCTGAAGCATTAATACCCATCTGATAAGTCGGGGTTTAGCATCTTGTTTTTGGACCAAATATCATATTGCAGAATGGTCAGTATATACTATGACTTTTGACCCGATTAGGTAAGACCGAAATTTTTCAAAAGCATAGATAACTACCAGGAACTCTTTTTCGGTGGTAGTATAGTTCTTTTGTGCCTCATCAAGTATCTCAGAGGTGTAATATATGACGTAAGGCTTTTTGTCAATCCTTTGTCCAAGGACTGCCCCTATAGCATAATCGCTAGCGTCACACATAATTTCAAACGGTTGTGACCAGTCAGGAGCTCTTAGAATAGGGGCAGAGATAAGGGCATTCTTCAGAGTTGTGAAGCTATTAATGCATTCTTGGTCAAATATAAAATCTGCTTCTTTGGTCAGTAGGTGAGTCATTGGCTTTGCTATCTTTGAAAAATCTTTTATAAATCTTCTGTAGAATCCTGCATGACCAAGGAATGCCCTGACTCCTCTGATGTCTTTAGGTGGAGTTAGTTTTGAGATGACATTGACCTTTGCTTTATCCACTTCAATCCCTTTTTCACTTACTCGATGTCCTAGGACCACACCTTCAGTCACCATAAAGTGACATTTTTCCCAATTCAAGATCAGGTTGGTGTCTTCACATCTTTGTAGGACTTTTCCTAGATTGAGTAAATAGTTGTCGAAAGAATTTCTATATACAGAAAAATCATCCATGAAAACTTCCATGATAGATTATGTTAATCCGGCGAAGATAGCAGTCATACATCTTTGGAAGGTTGTGGGTGCATTGCATAACCCGAAAGGCATCCTTCTAAAGGCATATGTTCCAAAAGGACAAGTAAAGGTAGTTTTTTCTTGATCTTCAGGGTGGATTGGGATTTGGTAAAATCCTGAATATCCATCAAGGTAACAGAAATTTTTTTTGTGAGCGAGTCGTTCGAGAACCTCATCCAAAAAGGGCAAGGGGAAATGATCTTTCCTTGTTGCTTTGTTAAGTTTTCGGTAGTCGATGCACATTCGCCACCCGGTTACTGTTCTAGTAGGTACTAGTTCATTCTTATCATTAAGAACAATAGTGGTTCCCTCTTTTTTTGGGACCACCTGCACGGGACTTACCCATTGAGAATCCGAGATTGGGTAGATGATACCTGCTTTCAGAAGTTTGAGAACCTCGAGGCGAACTACCTCCTTGAGATTAGGGTTCAACTTTCTTTGATGTTCCCTTGATGGTTTGAATTCTTCCATCATAGGCAATCTGTGCATGCATAAAGCTAGATTTATACCCGTCAAGTCAGTCATCTTGTATCTGATAGCTTTCTTGTGTCTCTTTCGTTCATCAAGAAGTCTGTTTTCTTGGTCCACCTCCAGGGTGGAGCTGATAATCACTGGACAAAGTTTCTCATTGTCAAGAAAGGCATGTTTGAGTCCCTCAGGTAGAGCTTTCATTTCAGAAGCCTTAGGTGGCTCAGTTGCTTCTATAATGGTGATGGCCTTGAGTTCTTTAAAGGTGGCCGTTGGTGCTTCTTCAGCTTTTTCTAAGTATTGAAGGCATTCTTGCACAAGTTCATTTGCCGAGAATTCTACTTCTGGATTTATCAAGATATCTTCCAAATCATCAGAGGATTCAAACATTTCTAATTGGGACATTTGATATATAGCGTCTAGGAGAAAGACTTCCTCTTGAATGCTTGGACCTTTCATGCTATTAAGGACTCTGAAATGGAAAGCTTCCTTCCCAAGTCTCAAGATAATAGTTCCTGCTTCTACATCGATAAGCACTCAGGCAGTAGCTAGGAAAGGTATGCCGAAGATTATCGGGTATCTTAGGTCTTCTTGTATGTCCATAATAACAAAATCGCACGGAACATAAGAATTCGTTCCTATCCTGACAGGTATATCTTCAATGATTCCAAGGGGAGCAGTTATGGTAGAGTCGGCTAACTGAATTGTCATTATCATAGGTAACAAATCAGTGAAGCCTAATCTTTTGCACATAGAATAGGGCATAATGGATATACTTGCTCCTAAATCTGCTAATCCCTTCTTGTTGGAGCCATTTCCAATTGAACATTGAATACCGAAGGAACCTGGGTCCTTCTTTTTCTTTGGCATTTTGTTAAGAAGAATGTATGAAGTGGTCTGAGCTAGTTTCACTGCTTTGTGCTCTTCTGTCATATATTTTTTTGACAGAAGGGTTTTCAGGTATTTGGCCCATGAGGGCACTTCGGAAAGAGCATCAAGGAATGGTATATCAATGTATAGTTTCTTCATAGCTTCTCTGAATGTTTGGAACCTAGTGTCCATTTTGGTTCCTTTCAGCCTGTCCAGATAAGGGATTCTGGGTGGAACTTCTGGCATTGGTTCCTTTTCTTTTTCTGTTTCAGTGGTTTTAGTAGATTTTTCCTTTTCCTGGGTTGAGCTTTCTGTTGGGGAAAGAATAGCTAAATCGTTATCATCATCATGGATGATTCTAGTGGTATCAGGAAGGACATGACCAGACCTTGTGGTGACAACATTTAGTTGCTCAGGTCTATTTTGGTCATGCCTTGGGTTTGCCTCTGGTTTCCCAACAAAGGTACATGCTGGTGGTTTCAACTGAGCGGCAATCTGTTCTAATTGGGCCTCTACAACCTTTTGTTGAGCCTGTTGGTTCGCAAGCATAGTTTGCTGAGATTGAAGCATCTGTCTAATCAAAGAAATTTCATCAGATGGTTGGGAAGGGGCACTCCTCTATTGATATTGAGTGACTTGCTGCCCTTGTGGTTGCTGTGGAGGTGCGGTTAACTGCGGTTGTTGTGGCTGCTGCAACTGAGGTTGTTGCAGCTATGGGTGCAGTCCTGGATGGGTATATTGGTAAGAGGGATTCCTAGGATAATTGGATCTTTGGAAACCATTTCTATAATTCCCCTGATTTTGGTTGAAGTTATTCTGAAATCCCGGTGGTTGTCTATTGAAAGATCCGCCTTGTGTCTGTTGTTGTGGATTGGCAGTCCTTGCAGGATTCCCATATTGAAAACTAGGGTGGTTTCTTGTTTTATCTGGATTGTAATACACCTGGCCAGGTATTGAGTGAATGGAGTTGACTTGCTCTGGCATTTGGTCCTCGGGATGTTCAATAATGGGTTCATATTGCGGAACTGGTGGTTGTAGATCCATCATAACATTGTATAGCAGACCACATGATAGTGTGGGATGATCAGATGCATGACAGGCTTTGCAAATTCCAGTAGCTGCTTTTACTTGTTGAACCTGGGAGCCTTTCTTCTTGTCGTATTCTCCGAAATAAGTTTCGAGAGCTTGTTGCTTGCTAGAAATAGTCTTCAAGGCCTCTGCAATGGCCTTGAGTTCCATAGATTCTTCAGCCTTGTAGACTTTAAGAATTCCCTTGGATTGGTTAGACGACCTTCCCCAATTGGATTGGTTCTCGGCCCCTAACGTAACTATATTCCAAGCATCTTCATAGTTCTTTCTCATGAAGTTTCCTCCAGATGAGGAGTCTAAAAACTGCTTGATATCATCACTTACTCCTCTATAGAATGTTTCAATCAGTTGATTTTGGGATATGCCATGGTGAGGGCACTTTCTCAGGAGTTCCTTGAATCTTTCCCAAGCTTCTGCAAGTGTTTCTCCGGGTAGTTGGACAAAATGGTTGATCTGCCCCCTAATCTCATAGGTTAGTGAAGGTGGAAAGAATTTCTCAAGAAACTTTTCTTCTAAGGGAGTCCAAGTAGTGATGATAGGGTGCCTATCTAAAGCATTGTACCAACTTAGCGCTCTTCCAGATAAGGTGAAGTGGAAGAGGTGTAACATTATTGCTTCCAAGGCAACTCCTGCTTGAGGTACAAGTCGGCAGAGTGACTTGAATCTCTTAATATTATCCATGCCATCGTCTCCAGATCCTCCAGAGAAAGAGATGCCTTGCATGATCTGGATCCATTGCGTCCGGATTTCAAAGTTTGGTATGTTAATAATCGGTGGTCGGACTGGGTGATCATCTTCATAATTCTTTGGGACTGTGTAGTCCCGAAGTTGCTTGTTTCTTAATGCTAATTGAGTAGCGGCATTCTCGGCTTGGATGCGGGCTTGTTCCTCAGCTCGAATCACGGCCTGCAATTGAGCACGAGTGTCAGCGATAAGTTGTGCTCGTTGTGCAGCTATGGCGGCGTTAACACTTTCTGTAATGAGGCGTTGCTCTTCAGCCATCTGTCTGGCTCTTTGGCGGTTAAGTCTAATCCTTCAGTGGAAACTTCTTTCTACCTCAGAGTCGTACTCTAGTTCAGGGGAGAATCCGATGTGATGCGGGGTTAGCATACACATTTTCTACCTGAGTAGGAAGAAATTCACTCGGTTAGATGATGAAAGGAAGCAAAGAGGTCAAGAAAATTTGGAGTAGTTATCAAGGAAAAGTGTAAAATCCTAATCAACCAAGAAGTTGTTAAGTAAAACTAAAACGTTCCGTTGTCCCCGGCAACGGCGCCAATTTTTGATGGAGTTTTGCAACGCCACTAAAAATCCTAGAGATGATGAATCTCTAGGTTTAGCCTTGCTTGTACTATGGTAAGATCTCCACCCACGTGTGCTAGGACACGCGGAAGTCTTATCGTAGTATAGTTTAAGGGTCGAATCCTCAGGACAACGGTCTTGATTAGAATTAATCAAGATGGAAAACATTTTAGTCGTACCTAATTACTTAACGGTTGATATTTAGATCGAAAGTTTGATTTGGTTGTTTAAACTAAGTGCGAGGAAAGTAAAAGAAAGAAAGTAGAAATTGGAGTTGTAAACAATGATTAAAAACCACTAGGATGTTATCGGGTTTCACGCCACTACACATGGATCAAAACATGCAACATAATAAAATGACCTGCAAAGAGATTCTAATCAGTTAGTATCTTGTAGACTTAGTTTCTTTTCGGATAACTAACTACGAGAAGTGTGGAGTATTGCAACGCTAGCCATCCCATAATGAATGGTCACTTGCTTTGCATTACTTCTTCATGAAGTGTGTTCCTTGACCTTGCCAAGGTTGCACTTTCTTACGTCAACTGATTCCATTTCATAGTATGAAAGTGCAACGATGGGAGTGAGTTTACTCCACTCATGAAAGCACTCCTAGATACTGAAACAGACGTATGGTGACTACATACATCTAGAACCAACTTTCAATTGATATTCAGATCTAAGGGTACAAACGTAGACAATTCATACCGAAAGACAATAGGTAATACAAGTTGATGATCAAGCAACAAGCATTCATTTAACGATTGATGTTGAACTGAAAAGGAGAGTATCTCTATTGCAAACAGTTGAATTACATTGCATGAAATGAAAACATGGGTAGCGGGGCTACTCCCCGCACCCTAGTGAATGAGACTACTCGCTCATATCAAGGACAAAGAAGGAGACGAGAAGAGAGAGAAAGAACGTCATCTCCACGGAGGAGGGAAGGATGAACCCTTGGTGAAGTGAGCAACGATCTTCGCACTCCGTGGATGCTTTGATGATGGATCTTCTCTTCCCACCTTCTTTGTTGTTGAGAGAGAAGGTAGCTTGAATATGGAACGTGGATCTCAAACAGGCAGCCTTGGGGCGATGGATGAAAGATGGGAGTGCTCTGGAACTGGAGAGGCAGCCTTTGGGCGTCTGAGAGTTCTCTCCTTTTGAGGACCCCTTTGGATCTTATTTATAGGCTTAAGTGGAGCCCAAACGGTCTTGAACCCGTTTGGGCGCTGAACACGTTTGGCCGCTGAACCCGTTTGGTCCCTGAACCTGTTTGGGCGCTGAACTCGTTTGAGCGCTGGACCCGTTTGAGCACTGGACTCGTTTGGGCGCCGAACTCGTTTGGGCGCTGAACTCGTTTGAACGTTGGACCCGTTTGAGCACTGGACTCATTTGGGCACCGAACTCGTTTGGGCGCTGGACCCGTTTGATTGTTGAACATGTTTGGGCGCTGAACTCATTTGAGCGCTGGACCCGTTTGAGCACTGGACTCGTTTGGGCGCCGAACTCGTTTGGGCGTTGAACTCGTTTGAGCGCTGGACCCGTTTGAGCACTGGGCTCGTTTGGGCGCCGAACTCATTTGGGCTTATGCGGTCTCGGAACCGTTTAGAGTTCATGCGGTCTTGAGACTGTTTGGCCTTAAACGGTCTTGGGACCGTTTGGCCTTAAACGGTCTTGGGACCGTTTGGGGTTTTTGTAATTGTTTTGTGTTTTTCTGCAAGGATAAAGAAGAGAAAAGTTAATCTATTGATGTGTCAGCAATAAGGTAAAGAGTTAATGATTCTTTCTAATTTATTTAAGAAAGAGTATGGAAAACAAGGGAAAACTAATAAAATAGCATCACAAAGTGAGAGGTTATCAAGAACCGAATTGAATGTGTTCTACAAATCTAGACCACCAACTGACCAGTTCACTGGGTGAACCGATTGGCTCATGGCTAGTGAGATGATGCGTTCACTTTGGTGAACTGATCGGTTCATTTGTCCAAACGAGCAGTGTTGGATTTTTTTCGATTTGTGAGAAAAAGGTTTTTCATTTCACTTGTTCAATTTTATTGGGACAAGAATTAATATTTACGTTAATTAGAAAGGAACAAGGAAAGTCAATTGGAGGCAATCCTAGGAAGTGAAATGATCGGTTCATTAAGTGAACCGACCGGTTCATTAAGTGAACCGATCAGTTCAGACTCCCAACTGACCGGTTCACGTGTGAACCAATTGGCACACCTTTCCAAATGATCATTCAGTTATGAAACGACCGGTTCACTTGCCATAGTGCAAATTGTTCATGGAAATTTTAGACCCTTCTATTCCTACATAGACTGGGAACCCTGACCCTACGCTCTACTATAAATAGAGGGGTACAGGGGGTTTCTTCAAATACAACTCAGAACATCAATTGCTCTACAAAGTTGTTATCCTCTTTGGTTGTGGTAACTGAGAGAACCCAAGCAAGTTCTACCCATCCAGAGATGAATAGCGAGGGAAAGACAACTACAGGATAACAACTAGTTGTGGGAGAGTGTGTTGGTGATTAGTATGCTGACATAAGGGGATAACTCCTTCTAGTTCATCCTTTAGGATGACTAGAGCTCTCGGTAGTCCATGTAGACTATCTATAGAGGTGCAAGACTCCTTTTTCTTAGGAGGATGACAGTCAATCGCAGTCCGAGTCAAGACCAGGAGCTGCACAAACACTGTCAAAGACAGGTGGTTGAAGATCACACTAGCTATGAGGTATTATCACTGAGCAAGCCTCAGGATCAGGTATGTCTCTCTAAAACCATCCTTCCCATTACATAAATATTGTTGCGATTGGCTGGATATGGGTTTATGGTCAAGTAAAAATTTTGTTTCCACTGCCTACTCTGACAATGCAAAACCCAACAAATACTAGACATTTAAACATCATAGATGAGTCTCATAGCAAGATGTATAAAGATAGAGTGGAGTTTCAACCCAAAAAATGAATTGGAGAACCCGTAGATGAGGAAGAGAAGATAAACAAATACCCAAATCTTCCCCCAAACCAGGTACCAACAATATCCCTACTCCCCTATGTCCCAAAAGATAACTAAAAGGAAATGACACCCGAATGAAAACTTAAAGATTCAAACCACCTTACAAACACGATAAAAAGAGCCCTCGACTATAGCAAGAGTCAAAAGAAAATAAGGATGTGAATAATGTGGAAAGCAAAGAGAATCAAGATCCTTCTCAAGTTGTCTCGGTTGTTTAGGTTTGAAAGTCGACCCCATTCTCTGAATACCAAAGTTTTTTATGTTAGACACTCTTTGTTTTTTGTAAAGAAGACACTCTTTGTTGGAATACCAGAGGCATTAAAAAACCTTGACGCTTGTCATGTACTCAGAGATATCATCTCACAAAAGAGACCAAAACTAGTATCTATAGTAGAACCTTGGATTAGCAGCTCCTTTGCCACTATTACAATCAAAGAGTTGGGCTTCTTGATATTGTACTACTATGAATCCAGAGGCTTTGGGCGTGTTATTTGGGTATGTTGAAAGGATGGAGAGTGTGATGTTCAAATAATCAATAGTCATAGGCAATTCAATACATGCAAAGTTAATAACTCTACCTTGATTACTTTTGTATATTCCAATCCCCACATTTCTATTAGGAAGCTATTGTGGAACCATCTCGTTAACATGGGGAAATAGTTAACTCTATCTTGGATTGTCGTGGGATACTTCAACACCACTCTATTTCTAGAAGAGAAGATGGGAAGTCCCCTCTATGATTTCAAAAAAGCTTGTTTGTTCAAAAACACCCTACTGGAAGCCAATCTGGTGGACATAGGTTACTGGGGTATGAAGTTCACTTACATTGATCGTTCCCTTCAGGAAATATTGGACCGGGTGGTAGCCAACCTGGAGTTCATTGAAACGTTTCCACACTTTATTGTTGAACACTTCCCGCACTCAAACTCAGACCATCGCTTGATCATCCTGAGGTCTACAACCCACAACAATGCTCCATAGAGATTCCTGGTGAAAGAATCATGGATGAGTGACAAAAGATTTTATGAAATCCTATGCAACAATTGGAACACTAATCGATCATTCCATGAAGCCCTTAACTCAACCAAGGAAAATATTCAAGCATGGGCTTTCGAGGAAAACCACATGATTGCAAAAGAAAATAAAAAGGTGTTGAGGCATCTCAATTGGCTACAATCAAATCTAGATGAAAAAATATGACATCATCAGGAATAGTCTCCTCTCTGATATGTAAGAAAAATACCTAGATATTCTCAAGAAGGAGGAAGAGGATTTGAAGCTCAAATGCCACAAAAATTGGCTCACTAAAGGTGATAATAATACAAAATTGTACATCCTATCTCAAACACAAAAGGAGATCCAATACTCTTTCAATGTTGAAAAACACCTATGGAGATTGGATCATTGAGACAATAAACATTCAAGATATGATCATCAACTACTTCAAAATCATATTCATTGAATCCTTGGTCATAAACCCATTAGATATGTAGAGCTTTGCTGGATCTTTCAGGGTCTTAACACCACACAATGCCAAATTCTCACTAAGGAACAATGCTGGAAGAAATACACAAGCTTCTCTCTTCCTCAAATCCACACAAGGTCCCTTATCCATATGGAATTCATGGATATTTCTTCTGAAGAACTAGCACATTGTCAAGAAGTTTGTCCTTGTGACAGTACGCAATGCTCTCTCAGGAAAAAATCTTAATGACATGTTATGCAACACCAACATTTTGTTGATCCCTAAAATTACAAAGCCTGAGGTTTGTGAACACCTGAAACCAATTCCTTGAATAATATCACCTTGAAGATCACCTCAAAAGTGGTAGTGGAGTAGATAAAATGTTACCTTTCTAAGTGGATCTCAGCAACGCAGAGCATGATTGTCCCCGGTAGAAGCATTTCAGATAATACTGAAGTGGCACAAGAGATTATCCACATCATGAAGAGGAGGATTTTATCACAGATGATGGCCATTAACATTAATCTATCTAAATCATATAATGAAATGGTGTGGTTGTTCATACATGACACCAATATTAAGATAGGTTTGCCTAACGCAATCATCAAAAAAAAATTAAACTCTATCTTAGGAGGTGAAGTATTAATCATTTGGAATGGTAAGTCCATAGGATCCTTCAAAGCAACATGAGGATTAAGGAAGGTAGATCCACTTTCCCTTTACCTATTAGTATTTTTCTTAGAACACCTAAGTTAGATGATCGAATCCTTAATTAGGGTGAAGAAGTGGACTCTATTAAACCTATATAGAAATGGTCCTCAGATGTCACACCTCTATTTTTTTGACGGCTTTTTTTTGTCTGCTAAGGTAGAAGCATCCTAAATGAAGGTCATTGTGAAATGATTTAAGGAATTCAGGTTAGTCTATGGACAATCCACATCGACGTCCAAATCATGTATTCAATTTGCTCAAAGTGTTCCCCAAAGTGTTAAAAGAAGGATCTGTCAAATTAGCAGATTCACACATCTTGAATATTTAGGAAAATATTTGGGAGTCCCATTGATTCACAAACAAGTGAATCCTGACACCTATGGAGGTATTCTAAATAAGATCTCCTTGACTATGAACTCTTAGTTTACAAGATGTCTTAGCCTAGTGGTGAGAGTCTATCTTGCTAAATCCACACTAATAGTGATACCTAGTTACATAATGCAGATGGTCGTGATCCCCAATAAGATCTATGACTGCATAGACAGTAACATCAGGGCCTTCATATGGGATGGCAACCACAAAAGCCACCCTTTTTTGCTGATAGCATGAAACAAGGTCACCTATAGCAAGAAGCATGATGGTACTAATTAGAAATTGATGATGGAATGGAACATGGCAATGGTTGCCAAAAATGCATGGGATCTTTGCACAAAAATGAAGTCACTTTGGTGTTTAGGACTATATTACAAACACAATCATTGCTCAGGTAGAAATATCCCATGCATAAATAGACTGGGGAGAGAAACATTGTAGTCCAAGGTTTTCACTTATAATAACTCTATGATGATACCTCTAAATGGGCATTACACCAATATCTAGAGTGACAAGTGATAGTGTCGAGATACAATTCTACAGAACTTACTTATCAGATCCATACCCCCTGATCTGATGGACTTAGTTTTGTGAATCTAGAGAGTAGGTGGGATGTGAAATTCCTTCCTTCATTGCTTCCAAGTGAGATTACGCAGAGGGTCACCAAGGTCGTAGTCCCTGTGATCGATCTTACGAGAGGGACATTGGGGCATGGATTCGTACCGAATCAGGAAATTTCTCAACCATAAGTGCATATGATGTCCTCTGTATTGAGAAGATATCCGAACCATTGGCCAATGGGACATCATTTGGCAAACGAAAGTTTTCCTAGGGTGAAATATTTCATGTTCCTTGTAGGACATGATGCAATCTTAACTAATAACCATAGAGTCAACAAAAACTTAATCAATAATAGGATATGACCTAGGTGCAACTCGTAGGAGGAGATGAGTCTTCATGCGTTGAGGGACTGTCCATTGGCAATTCTGATCTGGAAAGGGATCATCAACCAAGGTAAATGGAAAAGATTCATCTTTGAACACGTTCTGTGGAATTTGTTAGCCTCAAATATCTCTTCTAATACTAAACATATTATCTCATTCATGATGGATGTTGGCACATTTTGAGAAATAGGAATCTAAAAGTGCTTGAAAACATCAAGAAACCTATTTCCTATCAAATTCACTTAGTTAGAAAGGAAGTGGTACTTAAAGTTTTAGCCTGGTTCGAGAAGAATCAAAAGGAACACACTATTTCTATTGGGTATCATCCTTAGAGGATATCACCTAAGGGTCATCTGAAGATCAATACATATGGAACCTTCAAGGAGAATAGAGCATGCATTTTTGTGTGTGTTCTGTAATAGTGAAGGTAATTGGATGGGAGGTCTAAGAAAGATGATTAAAGATGATAGTGTACTTGAAGTTGAGGTCCACGCTATAAACCATGCTCGGGACATGGTGGTTGAGCAGAATATTAACTACCTTAGCATTGAAATTGATTTAGACCTTGTTAAGAGAGCCATTGAAGGGAATGTGGAAGACAATCCAAAGCTTGCCAAGTGGATCCTTAAGATAAGAAAAAATTCATAAGTAATTGGTACTACACTACTATCAAGAGGGAGGGTAACAAGATGAAATACTTGTTATCCAAATATCACCAAAAAACACATCGTGGTTTCTATTATTATAGAAGTCACTTAGAGATTTATTTAATATCATCAATTATGAATCTTGTAATGGTAGTAGTGCCACCGATTTTCATTATAGTGTGAACCTTGGTAGTACTGACATTGATGATTTTGCTTGCATGAGGTGGGCGAGATGAATAAAAACCTCTTGGCAAAAATCATATTGTTGGAGAAACATAGGGGTTTTAGTGAATTTGAGTATGTATGCTCCCCCTCAATTTATGCTAACTAGGTTCATATACTCCCTCTCAATTTGTTCTATTTCTCCTCTAAGGTTATCTTTTGCAAAAACTATGTATTCTCCTAATATATGCCTTCTCATCCTTTTTCATACCAAAATGTGGGGACTTGAAAAGCTAAAACACAACTTGTTAGAAAAGGGAGAGTGAAGGGCTTGTCTAAGAAATGTGTGTAGTACAAATCAATACATGCAACTGAACAACCCTTCATGTAGTAAATCACGGAAAGGCTATGCAAGCAAATCAAACTTGTAGATATGCAAATCAAGGAGCAAGTTTGAGTAAGTATGAAATATGATACAAGCATATAACACGATAAATACCAATTTTTGAACAAAATTTTGAATTACATGTCAATAAACTACTTATAAATATCACGAGTTAGAACTGGTAATAGGATCTAGTTCATAATAAAAAAGTGCACAAGTTAAAGCATGATATTGCTATATTTACATAATTATTCATAGAAGGAGATGAAATTTCAAGAAACATGGATGCTTGTAAGGAAATATACATCACTATCAAAAGATGATTACCACTAACAAACCAAAGATACAACTAGAAAGATGTAGCAAGTTAGATAACAACATAAGCAAGTTGATAACAACAAAGAGATCTCAAGAGATTATCATCAAACAGATGCATAACAACTTAAGATAGGTAACTGCAATATATAGAGATATAATTTTTTAGAGAAATTAGAAAGATATAGTTGTATGCAAGACAAGAAATTTAAATTAAGGTAGAATCCATAGAATAAACCAAGGTACTAAGGGAAGTGCCATAAGAATAAGGCATTTGTTGAGAAAATCTAGTTGAGAGGGAGATTCTCATCCAACCCATTTTTTATTAACTGCATAGTACCATCAGTCGAGTTCCTAAGTAGAATTTCTTACTCAATGACAACGGTAAGGAAAATCCAAATGGACCTCATCGGTCGAGATTGTACTAAAAAAAACTCTCGGTCAATGAATACTATTGTTCAAAGACACACATTTTGTACAAAAACACATCTACAAGTATGATAATGATACAAAAAGTATCTAAACATATACAAACAAGTTAGTGATTCATTATGAAAGTATCTTGTATAGTGTTTTAGCAAGAAAATGATGATAATCATAATATGCAAATTTTACATAAATACCTCATATAAAGTGCTAATTAATCTTTATAGTTTCAACCAACGTTTGAACATGAGCAAGATATCTTCACCGATGTACTTACCATTTCTTTTTCAAATATTTCTAACCCATATACATCTTACATTTCTTCTTTTATGCTGATTGAGAAACCAATTTGCAAATAAATAGCTCATGTCAATCTGTTGGCAAGTGACCTACAAGAAGAAAGATGAAATGGTCCCCAACTACATGTTTGGTACCAAAGGATTTGTTTAGCCACCCAATTTCTATTGCTTTTGGGTGTCTTTATAAAAGGTCAATATTTAGAATAATGAGAAATTTCATTGAAATGATTGTAAGTTCGCATATAAATGAAACTAGAGGACTCTCCATTGAAATTTGGAGGTCCTTTTCCTTTGTTGTTCCTTCGGCTACTATCAAGTCCTATACCATCTCTATCATTTTGTTTAGTATTATGGTCTAGGATTTGATTAAGATTCTTTTTACCATCTAAAAATATTTGCAATGAGGATCTCAAATTTGATTATCATGCATGAGAGAGGTAATAGTATAAGACAATTGATTAATATCATCTCTAGCATGGAAAGCACTATCTATAAGCAAAGCGCTTTAGCCATGTAAGAATATTTTTCAATATGAAGAGTAGAAATATTGTTCTCTCTACTAGTAGAACTGAAACAAGATTCAGCGACACTGATTTTAGCAAGTAAGGGAGCATTTTTTTAGCATATAATTCTTAGAATGATAAACACTATTTTCATATTCTATTCCTAGCAAATCAAAGTCATTATCCTCAATTATAGTTCTAAGAACGTAAATATCCAACGTGAGATAATTCATAATTTTAGCACGCTCTTCATTAAACTAGGAATAAAAGGTCGAGATTATAAATATCTAATGTTATCAAGCAACCTAGAATTTTTTAGTTTAAGAGCATCTACTTGACTAACCTAAGTATTGTTTTCTATCCCAACACCATTGAATTTTGATTCAAGTTCTAGATAAAATTTTTGAAGACTTTCAACATCATTTTGCAAGAAAATATTAGGAATATTTAAGATAATGGTTTCTTCATGCAAGTTGTCAACAATCCGACGTGAGCTTTTTTCTTATGCTTATTAGACTTAAGAGAGTTATAGGTAGCATGAATAATTTCAACTAAGTATTCTTTATCTAACAAGTTTATATTTCCCTCATTTGAAGCGTCATTGAAATTTCCATGATAAAAATGGCATTCCCTAGCTTCACTTTAACTAGAGACTGAGCTAGAGCCTCTACTAGAATCTTCATTTGAGGTTGATAGAGTCCATAGAGATTTTGTGCCATTTCTCATCCCTAGAGATTTTGTGCAATTTCTCCTTCTTCTTGTGCTCCTCTTGCCTTCCATTGTGATGATGGGAATTTTTGCCTTGAGGGCAATCATCATTGAGATGACCCTTCTTCCCACATTTTAAGCATTAGGTGGAGGAAGAAGACTTTCCCTTGTATGATCTACATTTTGAGTACATGGCACCTTCTTCAACTTTAGAGGATTTATGACTTCACAAAGCATGAAAAGAAGTCACCTTCTCCTTCGTCTTTTGCTTTTCTTATTAAATATCCTCTTCTTCTTGTTGGTTGAGTCTAACTTCATGGGCTTGAAGGTTGCCTATAGGTTCTTCAATGGAAATAGAAGAAAGAGATCTTGATTCTTCTATGGCAACCACCTTCTTGTCCCACCGAAAAGGAAGAGTATGTAATTATTTTGAGTTGACCTTTCCTTTATCGATGACATGACCTAGGACGGAAAGACCCTTTTCAAGGGTGTTGAGCCTTGCAAACGTTTCAGCCACACTCTCTTTTTTGGCCATTTTGAAGCCTTTAAATAGTTTATTTGGCATATAGACTCTGCTTTCCTCCACTTGAATCATCCCCTCATAAGTGACACATAGCTTTCTCCATATCTAATAGTTTGTGTCACAAGAAGATATTTGGTTGAACTTTGTGGGGAGGGGGAGTGGCATAGAGGATGTTGATGGCTTTGGCATTCAAGGTTTCTTTCTTCAAAGTAGCCTAATTCCATTCTTATAGATTTGTCTCTGGTTTCTTGTATGGAAGACCTACCATTATCCATAGCTTAAGACTTGATCCTTGAATGTGTATTTGCATTTTTCTCATTCAATACAAAACTTTGATTGATGAATGTATAACATCACCTTTTCATTGTGATTTCTAGATTAGTTTTTCTCATTTTTGGTTGTAAATTTCATTATTTTGTACTTAATTTCATCAAATTTGTTATTGTCCTCAAAATTAGGATTTATATTAAAATTCATGCTCTTATGAAGAAAAAATCACACACCAAATTAAGATCAAGATAGAGTTCCTCCTTTAGGATCATGTTGGGAACAATTTCATAGAAAATTGGAGTTAAACAACATAAGTCAGGCATGTTGATTGGGAGAGTATCCTTGCTAATTGATGCATGGGTTTTTAGTCATTTTCACAGGCATATTTTCCTTGATTTTATGTGTTGATTTGTCATTTATTTGATTAATTATGCATGAAATGCTATTAATGGCTTATTATATCTAAATGCATCAAATTATATGACTTTTACTATTGAAAATAGTTTAATGTTCATGACAAGTACTTATCCATTTTCTGGTGCAATTTTAGGTACAATTGAGCTTCACAGACTCGGTACTACCGACACCAAAAGTCGGTTGTACCGACTTCACATCAGTACTGGACCAGAAACTCACTCAGACTCGATACTACCGACTACCAAAGTCGGTAGTATCAAAACCATGTTAATAAAGTGCAAGAAATGAATCATGGAAACTCGATAAAGTCGGTAGTATCGAATCCATGTCAGTAAAGTGCAAGAAATGAATCATGGAAACTTGGTACTTCCGAGTCCACCAAATCGTTACTAATGAGATGTCATTAGGGAGGCAATGCTTGAGTGACCTAAAGACTCGGTGCTTTCCAGACAAGTTGATAGTACTGATATTGTGATGAATCACTGCTACCCTAGAAACTGGGTACTACTAACTTTCTAGTCAATACTACCGAGTGTGCCTGATCAAACAATTTGAAGATAGTAATCTAATCCAAGGGCTGGTGTTACATTGTACCTTAAGTGATAACTATGACTTGAGGGGATTTCGTACAGACCTAAGGAAGCAACCGTTTTCCATTGCATGACATTGAAGAGAGAGGAGAGAAGAGCAAGGAACCAAAGGCTTCACCCAGGATGATCCGAGCACCTGTGGAGGGTGAATCTACAGCCGAAAGATAGCAGATTGCATGTACAACGTAGGGTATCATCTAGATCAACCACTCTACAAGGGTTACTTTAGTTTTTCTAATGTTTCCCACATTTTCTCTTTCTCTACCAAGTATTCGTCAATGAAAACCATGCGAGGACAAACCCCTTAATTCCTTGGGATCCGGGAGTAGCCCAGATATGCATTATAATTGATTTCCATGCATTAATATCATCTTTATCCCTATGTTTTAGATATAAATCTATGAAATTGTCTTGTTCTATTTATGCTTGATCACCATAGATAGATTAACATACCCTTAATCATTTCAGGAGAGAGGTTAAGGGTTGGAAAAGCAAAGATTTACCCGCTTATTGCACCCCTTGGGAAAGGTGGAGAATAAACGGGAGGAGAAACCCAAATATTAATTATAAAACACCTAACTAATCACCCAATTACTTTAGAAATGGGATTGGCATTAGTATAGGTAGTGAACTAAATTGTGGGAGTGGGTAGTTCTCACTACAGTCTCTTTATCCAGGGATAGGGGTAATAGATATTATTTTTTGGAGTTAATTGCAATGTTATATGCGGTGGAACCATTTTCCTGAGGAATTTCCTTTAATATGAGTAACTTAATCTTTATGCTTATTTCATTTCTACATTTGTTTATGTTCAATCAAACCAATTTAACTATTTTATCGGCCTAGCTAATTAAATCATAGTTAATAGTAGTCTTTTGGAATACATTTCCCTATATTCAACTAGAGCCTCAAAAGGCCTATATTACTTCGATACGTTCACTTGCGTATAATGCACGGTAAACATGTGTCAAGTTTTTGGCACCGTTGCTGGGGAAACAGAAAATTCCAGCACTACAAGTGATGTGGTCGGCCACTCGAGGCCAACCATTTTTATTTTTAGTTCTATTTCACTCAAAGCTGAATTATAATATCATTATTGTTACTAGCTCCAATATTGTGTGCTGAAAATTATTTTTGTTATTTTAAGGTACTAGTGCATGGTGCATACTCGATCCCATGAGTACGGAGAGTCATCTTCACTGGGTTTCAGTCAAGAAGAACTCCTTTAAAGAGAAAGCAAATTTGGAAAATATGTAGATAGATTCAACCGAACCCCACCACGTACAAACACCTCTACATGAAGGACCTGAAGCACTGGAGGAACTTGAATCACAAAAAATGGGTGATGAAGAAGAAGAGAAGACAATATGGGAGAGGATCAAAGGCTCTTCCTCAGCAACTCAAAAAGGACCAATAAAAAGAAAAACCATCTATGTGGGTAGCTATAAGATTGATCCATCATTGATCTCTTTAGTCAAATCCCAAGATTTCCATGACCAAAGTTTTGAAGACCCAATGGCACACATCAGTAACTTTGTTGAGAACTATGATATGGTCAAGATAGACAGAATACCAGTGACTATCATATATCTAAAATTGTTCCCATCATATCTGGAAGATAGTGCAAAGTCGTGGTTTTACAATCTCAATGATGAATGTATCAAGACATGGGATTAGATGATCGACACTTTCTTCGAGCGTTACTTTCCTCCACATAAGAAAAATAACCTGGTGAAGAAGATCAATAATTTCATATAGTAGGCTGATGAATCATATTCTGAAACATGGGAGAGATTCCAAAATATGCTATGGAAGGTACCTCATCACGGTATTGATTTGTTGGGGCAGGCAACGATCTTCTACTACGGTCTGTACAAGGGAGAGAGAACCACACTTGACAATGCAGAAGCAGGTTTCTTCCTCAAAAACAAACCCACCAGATGTCATGAGATATTAAAGAACATGTCCAAGAACTAGTCATGGGGCAATGAGAGAGAGCTTCTGGCAACCGTCAAAAGTTTTGGGGAGTCCAAGGTCATTTCTGCATTAAATGAGAAGTTGGACCTGATTGCAAAAAAGTTGCGTGCCAATGATGGACCACCTTCAGAAGAAGAAGAAGAGGAATGCAAGTTTGTGTGCCAACAACAGTAGTATCGGGGCAATGACCACTCATGGAGGAAGGATCCTAAGTTCTCATGGAAGGATCCCAACAATTTCCAACAAGACCCTTCTCAGGCCCAACAACCCAAGCCACAATAGTTTGGTGTCCAAGCGCAATATCAACAAGAATAAAAAAAGATTGACCGTATGAAGAAATGCTTGAAACGTTGGTTAGCCAGAATGAAGTGCTTATTGGTCAAACTTAGAGAGAACTACAGAACTAAGGGGTACATATTCGTAGCATGAAAATTTAGATTTCTCAAATAGTAGTAGATGTGGGTACATTGAAGCATCCAAACCAGTAGGGGTTCCCAACAAATACAAATGTGCCTTCTGGAAATCAACATGTCAAGGCAGTCCTACTCCACAGTGGTAATTTTCTACTGAATGATACACTAGCAAGTTCAGATGCAGGTGCAGTTATAGGAACAACTACTCAGACTGTGACAGTAGATACAGATAAATCAGATGTGTTAGAAAAGGAGAAGACAACTGAGGAGCACACTAATGAGGTGGAGGATACAAGATCAAAAGCATATGTCCAGCCTCACCAAAGGACACCAGTGACCCCACTTCCCTTTCCAAACAGCTTGAAGGCAACCAAAGCAGACCGGCAGTTCTAGAAATTCTTAGATGGCTTCAAGAAATTATCTATCAATATTCCACTCATTGATGCAATTGAGCAGATACAATCGTATAAAAAGTTCTTGAAAGACATCATCAATAAGAAGAGAAGGATACATGAGGCTGATGTAGTGGTGTTAAAGGAGAAGGTGAGTGATTTTATTATGGGAACACTACCTCCTAAAAGACAAGATCCAAGTTGTTTCAACATCACATGCTTCATAGGAAATACCAAGTTCGGTGAAGCTCAATGTGATTTAGGGGAAAGCATCAACCTCATACCTTTTTCAACTTTCAAGAATATAGGTCTTAAGGAGACTAGGAAAAGTAGTATGACTATCGAATTGGCAAACAACTCTGTGGTCAAGCCATACAACATTTGTGAAGATGTTCTAGTGAAAGTGGACATATTTGTTTTTCTTGCTGACTTTGTGGTAATGGAAATGTAGGAGGATCATTGCAATAATCTCTTACTAGGTAGGCCATTTCAAGCCATGGATGATTTGATTCTAGAAATGGGCATAGGATGTCTGACCATGGGAACCCTTGATGATTGGTTTGAGATTAAGATGCAGAAGCACTCAAAAGAAAGAGGGGATACAGAATAGTGCAACATGCTTCAGCACGTGGATGGAAAGATTTCTCTATTTATGGGAAAGCCATTCTTGGACATGGCTCATGTGATGACTGAAGTATAAAGGGGTACTTTAGCAGTTGATATCATGGAAAACACTAAGGTGATCTCACTAGACTAAGCAGTGTGTTACCTAGATGATGAAGGAGAAGACTATGACCCGACTACCATAGAGGAGGCCACAACTAATTCCTTGTTGTAGACATACCCAAAGTTATTGTTGGAAGTGTGCCTGATGAATATGGTGGAGGACAATACATGCAACCACTCTCTAGAAGAGTGTGTATTGGTGTTGAAGGCGGTACCTTTCTACTATGCAAGATATTTTGAAGATTTGGGATAACCTCCCCCGCCATTGGTCCAATCTCTATTGAGCCCACTGGAGTTAGAATCAAAGCCCCTAGCACCGCACTAAAGTATGTATTCCTGGCTGCTAGAAGAGAAGCTTCTGGTGATTATATTATCATCCTTGAGAAGTGAAGAGGAGAAGTAGTTACTCACTATGCTGAAAAACCACCAGGCCGCTTTTGGGTGGTCAATAGCAGACATTAAAGGAATCTCTTCAAGCTTGTTCCAGGACAAAATCTGACCGAAAGAATGAGGCAAGGCTATAGTTCAACCTTAGCGGTGACTCAACCCTATCATAACTGATGTAGTGAAGAAGGAAGTGGGCAAGCTCCTGTCGGCAGGTATCATTTATGCAATTTCGGACTCTATGTGGGTTAGCCCAACTCAAGTAGTTCCTAAGAAAGGGGGAAACACTATCACAATTAATGTTGCTAATGAGTTAATCTCAACTAGGTTAGTGACGGGGTGGCATGTATGCATAGACTATCGACATTTGAATGATGTCACCTTAAATGATCACTTTCCCTTTGTCATTCATTGGTCAGATCTAGAAGGACTCATGGGTCATTCACACATTTTCTTCCTTGATGGGTATTCCAATTATAATTAGATTTTGATTGAGCCAAAGGATCAGGAGAAATCTACTTTCACCTGCCCTTATGGCACATTTGTATATAGACATATGTCATTTGGCCTTTGTAATGCCCCTGCCACCTTCCAACAATGTATGCTTGCCATCTTTTCTGATATGGTAAAGCAATGCTTGGAGTTGTTCATGGATGATTTTTTTGTGTATGGGGAGTCATTCAATGATTTCCTATATAATCTTGACAAAGTTTTACAAAGGTGTGAGGACACTCAGTTTTGAATTGCAAGAAGTGCCATATGATGGTGAGTGAGAGCATAGTGCTTGGACACAAGATGTCCAACAAGGGTATGTAAGTAGAACCAATTAAGATAGAGATCATCTCTAAGCTACCTCCACCAATATCGGTGAAGGGAGTAAGAAGCTTTTTGGGACATGCTGGGTGTTACCATCATTTTATCAAGATTTTTCAAAAATTGTTAAACATTTATCATAATTATTGGAAAAGAACATTGAATTTTCTTTTGATGAATGATGATTGAATGTATTTTAAGTGCCAAAGGAGAATCTTAGCTTCGCACCCATTATGTAGGCTCCTGATTGGAGCCTACCTTTTGAGCTGATGTGTGACACATCAGATTATGCAGTGGGAGTTGGGTTGGGTCAACACAAAGATAAGGCTCCTACAGCCATATATCATGCACCCGAAACCTTGAATGATGCACAACTAAATTATACAACCACAGAAAAGGAACTCTTAGTTGTTTTTGTGTTTAAAAAGTGTTTCCAATACCTAGTTGGGGCTAAGGTAATTTTTTGGACCAACCATGTTGCCATCAAATACCTATTACAAAAGAAAGATGCAAAACCTAGATTAATTAGGTGCATTTTACTTTTACAAGAATTTGACATAGAAATTAAGGATAAGTTAGGGGTGGAAAATGTGGTAGTAGATCACCTATCTAGGTTGGAAAGGGTGAATGAAAAAGGTGTAGATATCCCTATTGTTGAGGATTTTCCGGATGAAAAACTTTTTTCTATTAAGACCAAGGACCCCTGGTTTGTTGATATTGTTAATTATTTATCCTACAAAGAGATCCCTACAGATTGGGGATACCAAGAAAAGAAGAGATTTTTCCATTCATTGAGGTTTTACATCTAGGATGACCTAATTCTTCTTAAACATTGTAGGGATGGAATTTTGAGGAAGTGTGTACCTGATTGTGAAGTTGAAAGCATTTTATCACACTGTCATTCTCTACCTATAGGGGGAATAATGCTAGCTCTAGGACTGCAACCAAAGTCTTAGATAGTGGGTTTTATTGGCCAATGTTGTTTAAAGATGCTCACATTTTTTTCGTCGTTGTGATGAATGTCAACATGCAGGTAATATTTCTAAGTGCATGAAATGCCACTAAATGTGTTTCAAGAGGTTGAAGTATTTGATCTATGGGGCATTGATTTCATGGGCCCATTCATGTTGTCAAATTCTAATCTCTACATTTTACTTGCAGTTGACTATGTATCTAAGTGGGGGCTTCCAACCAGCACCAATGGTGCACAAGTTGTGTGTAGGTTTGTGAAAGACAACATTTTCTGCAGATTTGGTGTCCCCTGACTGATTATTAGTGATGGTGGATCACATTTCACTAATAGGAAATTTGGATCCTTATTGAGTAAATATGGGGTGAAACACTGAGTGGGCACTCCCTACTACCCACAGACACAAGGTCAAGTTCAGATGTCCAACAGAGAAGTGAAGAAGACCTTGGAAAGGACAGTCTCAACTAATAGGACAATTTGGAGTTTTGTGATTAATGACACTCTTTGGGAAAATAGGATGGCCTATGAATCACCTATAGGAATTACACCTTTTATGTTGGTTTATGGACATGCTTTCCATCTACCAGTGGAGCTTGAGCATAAGGCAAAATGGGCGTTGAAAAGGCTGAATTTTAGACTGGATGAAGTGGGTAGAAAGCGGTTATTAGAGTTGAATGAACTAGACGAGATTAGGATGGATGCTTATGAAAGTTATAGAATTTATAAGGAGAGGATTAAGAATATTCATGATAGGCATATATGGAATAGGGTGTTTGTCCCAAGTCAAATGGTTCTTCTTTTTAATTTTAGACTTAAGTTACATCTGGGCAAGTTGAGGTCTAAATGGAGTGGACCATTTGTGATTGAGTAGGTTTTTCCCCATGGTGTTATAAAGATTATAGATGGGACTAGGTCATTCCTTCTCAATGGCCAGAGATTGAAGCACTATTTTGATGGGGAAGTAGAGCCAAGAATAGTATAATTTCAACTAATGGCAACCCAGTAGATTCCTTCTCTTAGGAATGTCTAGTCTAGGATGTTAAATGATGGTGCTTGTTGGGAGGCAACTCAACCTTCAATTCTCTTCATTCATGTTCATTTTAGCATTATAGTTGTCTTTTCATTTTTATTTCATGAAAAAGGTACCTTGTACCTTGACTTGTTTGTTGGAGTGTGCAGATCATACAGAGTTAGTACTACCAAGGCAACAAGTCGATAGTACCGATATCACATCATTGAGTCATCCATAAAAGAAAGACAGACTCGGTACTACCGACTCAACCAGTCGATACTACCACGTCTCTAAAGATTTTCTAGTGCCTAACTAATAAGCAATTGGTAGTATCGACATCTGAGTCAATACAACTGACTTTTTGGCTCTCCCAGGTTCAAAATACCGAGATGAAAATTCAAAAATACCAATAAAGAATTGCCAACTCGGTACTACTGACTGAACAGACGATAGTATTGACATATGACGTCAGCAATTCGTGGATTCTCATTTCAGCAGTGGATGTGATCTTCATTGACTGGTCGGTATTATTGATCTATAACTCAAGTATGTACTACCGACTTGAACTCGGTACTATTGAATTCAAGTGATCCACACTTGGAACATCATCATACATCAACTGTCGATACATTTGAGCCACATATATGTGTTTGCAACTTGGTACTACCAACTTAGAAGTTGATAGTATCAACTCTGCCCATCTCAGCTATATAAGGAGGAGTGATGAATCCATTCTCTTCACACCACCTCCTCCACTTCTCCTACAACTTAGAGCAAAGTTTCATCGGGCACTGACGATCTTCACTGACCCTCTCTTTCTCCATCTTTGTTCTTGCATCCTCCCCACAGCACCAAGGAGAGGTCCTTCTACGTCTACAGAGTAAGGAGAGTTGATCCCTCAACCAACTCACATTCAACATCCATCCCCAGAGGTAAGGAAGGTTTATGAAGAGCTTCAGACGAGGACTATGGTGCCAATACGATATGGAGATCGTGCCTTGATCGAGCGAGTGGGCTTCACTGACAACCTACAGTGGGCATGTCAATGTTAGCTAATGGAGGGGGATAACCCTTTCTTTAGAGACTGAAAGACCTACCTAGAACTTGTTCTTCATTTCTTAGCATAGCTAGAGGTTCTTGTCACTCCCGAGCAACAAATTAGAGGTGAATGATGGGAAGGAAAAGTCAATTTCTTCATCTTCAACACCAACTACTCCATCACTCTGTGGGCGTTCAACTACATCTTCAACTGGGCTCACGTTCCAAAATTCTCTACTCCTTCATATTTCGACTACGACCTAGCTTGGGAACAGTGGACCGAGGTGCCAGAAGGATTTTGCATTAGTTGGCACGTCAAATCTGTCACTGACATCGAGCATCCCTTTGCTTGAATTCTTCACCCTCTCTGCACCAACACTATCTTTTCCCGCTCTACCCAAGCCCAAGGGAATGTCCAAAGGATGGACCTCTACTTCCTCTATAATCTATTGGAGGGAGAAACCATCAACTTTGGGTCCTTCCTTCTCCTCCATATGATCACAGTTTAGCGTAATGTATAGAGCGAAGTGCCAATTGTATTTGGGGGGTTGATTACCCCAATTGCACTACATCTCCACCTTGACTTATCCACCCTCACATCATTGGAATCTATGAAGAAACATGATCTCTATCACTTCTTCAAGGCGAGCCTCCTCAGATAACACCATAACGCGGTGTATGAAAGTTGCACACGTCGAGGATGACTTTGGGAGTGTAGCCTCCCAGACCCCATCTTCAACCTGTGAGGAGTAGCGCATCTTCAGTGGTCGTTGGATTAGGGAGAGGAAGAAGATGAACCCATAGCAAAAGCCTATGATGACAATATGCAACAAGGTGATGATGGTAACTACGATAACGATGTTAAGGAGGTGGAGCCCACCATCCCCATTACCCGGAGAGCCGTCTCGTGTAAAAGGGCCCACGCCTACGTTGCCTCGACTTAATTTTCCTCTCACCCTTCTCGGGAGGAGCACGACCCATATAACATGGCGGGTATGTATGGAATGCTATAAGAGATCCAAATAGGGAAACAACAACATCAGGCGATGCTAGCTAGTGTGTAGGAGATATAAGGATGACTGTACCAAAATCATTAGGAAATATATGAGAATGAACGTCTTCTCCTGGCCAACCAAGATAATGTCCACATGCGGTTGCAGCGGACGGAGCAATTTCAGTAGCCATTCTTCACCATTATTGGAATCAGGTGTACTTTGCAGGGTACACATGGCCACCACAAATGCTTCCATCAAATCTACGTTTTTAGGGGATTCTTCCTCCCCATGACCCCAACATGCCACATCCACCACCTCCTCCATTTTGATCAATGGTACCATTGTTCCACCTCTTAAGTGCAAGAATTGAATATGTGGGCATAGTCTTATTCAAGCTTAGGGAGGGTTCTGGAACAACCATCTATCTTAGCTTTTTAATGCATTTTTTTATCTTAGTTGTTTTATTTTTATTTTTGGTTTATGCAATTTTAGGATCCACACCTATCTAGTGTAATTGTGGAGAAATAAATGCATGGTTTCATAAATTGAATATATTGTACTCATAGGTGTCCTTGCATGGTTATGGTCATCTCTTTATAGCTTAATTGCAAAATCTTTTTGTAACACCACTTGAAGAAATGTTTGGTTAAGTCAGGTTTAGGACACATGATATGAATGAACATCAAAATCAACTTGGAATGTGAATGATGACATTGGTGAGCCTAAGCTGATCAAACCTTTAATGAGATCTTAAATGGAAATGTAAGAAAGAAACCTTAATATTACCTTGTCCATAGGTCATTAAAGAGGGGTATATCATAATCTTACGAAAGGTATTGTCTCTTAGTTATGTGATTCCATCCATTTCCTCTATCCATTTTGACTCCCCACCTCAAGATAAATGAGTATTCCAATTTATTTCCTTTTAATTGCATTGCATGGCATAATAGGTGACATGATGAGTAGCTTATTCTTGCTTGCATTCAGGAAAAAAGTCACATTTGTATGCATGAACAATTTTAGTGCATACCATCTTAGTTGCATCACAATTTCATGTAGATTACATACATTTCATAACATTCAATTATTGTTGTCATGTGGATTTTAGTCTTGAGTTATGAAGATAGAAGTGCAAGGACATACCTCCACATCAAATAGTATGAACTAAAAGCCCAAGCATAAACCCAATCATGTTGATGAAAAAAAAGAAAAAATTTGTGGGCTAGAAAAAAAACATAATATCAAAGTTTCTTAGGGATAAAGTATGTGCTTAAGTCTTCTTGAAGAGATGAATTAATCCACATGATGCATTATTTTGTTTTTGACAGTCTCATTTTTGTTGATGAGATTGCTTAACACGTGCATCATTTGATATTAAAAAAAAAGACATTAGGCATTAGGATTCATGCATGACATTCTTTTCACTCATGTAGGTCATCATACATTTGCATAAATAAGTTGGATGTACTTGTGATTATTCATTTTCCACCCATTTCATATCATTAATTGCTCTTATTGGTAGGCCACTCAAATGATTTATCTCCTCATCCATTCTTATAAGGAGATCTGCTTCCAATTAGTTGGTTGTTAGAAGAGTGCAATTTAGAATGGGGAATCACATAATGAACCAAGTGAATGACTGAATAATTATGATATTAACTGCTTTCTTGATAGTGTTCATTGATCAAAAGGGTGGACAAAATTTATGGAAATTTTTAGTCGATGTATAGCAGTAATTGGTTCAGTGGTCATCGAAGGCCAGTTTGGGGATTGTTTGGTGGACATGATTAAGAAAAGAGTTCATGTGTTATGTCCTTTTGCTGAATTATATCGAACAGATCCTAGAGAGTTTTGTTCAAGGACAAGCAACATTTAAGCTTAGGGGAGTTTGATGCATGGGTTTTTAGTCATTTTCACATGCATATTTTCCTTGATTTTATGTGTTGATTTGTCATTTATTTGATTAATTATACATAAAATTCTATCATGGCCTTTTCTATCTAAATGTATCAAATTATATGATTTTTATTATTTAAAATGGTTTAATATTCATCCTGATTACTTATCCATGTTCTTGTGAAAATTCAGGTATAATTGAGCTTCACAGACCCGGTACTACCGACACCAAAAGTCGGTGGTACCGACTTCACATTAGTACTGAACCAGAAACTCGCCCAAACTGGATACTACTGACTACCAAAGTCAGTAGAACTGAAACCATGTCAGTAAAGTGCAAGAAATGAATCGAGGAAACTTATTACTACTGAGTCCACCGACTCAGTACTACTGAGATCGCATTAGGGAGGCAGTGCTTGAGCGACCTAAAGACTTGGTGCTATCAAGACAAGTAAATATTATCGACATTGTGATGAATTATGGCTACCCTAGAAACTTGGTACTACCAACTTTCCAGTCGATACTACCCAGTGTGCATAATCAGGCAATCTGATGATAGCAATCTAATCCAACGGCTGGCATTTTTCTGTACCTTAAGTGATTTCTATGTCTTGAAGGGAGTTGGTCCAGACCTAACGAGGCAATCGTTTCCATTACACGACATCAGAGAGAGAGGAGAGAAGAGAAAGGAACCAAAGGCTTCACCCAGGACAATCTGAGTACTTGTAGAGGGTGAATCTATAGTCGAAAGATAGCACGTCACACGTACGACGTAGGGGATCATCCGAATCAGCCATTCTCTAAGGGTAACTTTAGTTTTTCTAATGTTTTCCATGTTTTTCTCTTTCTCTACCATGTATTTGTTAATGAAAACCATGTGGGGCTAAACCTTTTCATTCCTTAGGATCCGGGAGTAACACAAATATGCATTGTAATTGATTTCCATGCATTAATATCATCTTTATTTCTATTTTTTGGATATAAATCTATGAAATTGTCCTATTTTGTTTATGCTTGATCAAAAGAGATAGATTAGCAGACCCTTAATCATTTCAAGAGAGAGGTTAAGGGTTAGAAAAACATAGATTTACCCCCCTTTTGCACCCTTTGGGAAAGGTGAAGAATAAATGAGAGGAGAAACTCAGAGATTAATCATAAAGCACCTAACTAATCAACCAATTACTATGGAAATGTGATTGGCATTAGAATAGGTAGTGAACTACATTGCAGGAGTGGGTAGTTCTCACTACAAGCTCTTTATCCAGGGATAGGAGTAATAGATATTAGTGTGTGGAATTAATTGAAATGTTATCTGTGGTGAAACCATTGTCCTGAGAAATTCTCTTTAATCTGAGTAACTTAATGTTTGAGATTGTTTCATTTCTACATTTGTTTCTATTCAATCAAACCAATTTAACTATTTTTTTGGCCTAGCTGATTAGATCATAGTTAGTAGTCTTTTGGAGTACGTTTCCCTGTGTTCGACTCGGGCCTCAAAAGGAATGTGTTACTTCGATATGTTCACTTGTGTATAACACATGGTTAACACATGCCACTGATCGGCCGACCAACATGCCCATCTGAGTCATCTCCAAGCAAATGCATCAGGCCAGACAATCCCATTCATTGATCGGCCTATAAGAAGGTCTTCCAAATTTATAGAAACTCTAATGAATTTTTGAGATAAAATGATCGAGCAATCCACTCCCTTCAATGACCAATCCACCTCTAGCTGAGTTCCTCAAACATGGGGCTGATCGGCCAATCCACCTCAATGGTCATCCAATCATCAAAAATGCCTCCAAAGTCTGAAGCCCAAAACAATCTCAAATGTCCACTTGATCAGTCGATCCCCTCCCAAGATTGTTTGATTCATTCATTGTCTAGAAGACTTATCAGAATTATGAAAGGTAATTATTTCTACAGGTCATCTAGCTATAAATCAATCAACCACACTGCTAAGTGGGTGATCTACTGACTAGATTAGCTAGTTACCTGATCACCATGGAAGATAGAGAAAAATAATACAACTACATGTAGAGGATATTTTACAACAAGAAGGGAGGCATGGCCTAATTATTAGACATTCCATTCACTCTAAGTCTAGAGCACATTTTATAAAAGAGGGACAAGATGATAAGACGATGATGAAAACCATCATGGAGGAGTTCTTTGGACTTGTCACAGCTGTAGCGGATTGCGCAAGTCATACACCTTTGACTGCTTACTTCTTCTCCATCAATTACATGATCTCTCCTCTCTCTTCTTACATATGTGTTTTTTCTATGACAATGAGTGAGTAGACAATCTCTCCAAGGCATAATGAGTATCCCCATCACCCATATTCTATCTTAGTTATTTTTGAACCTAATTTTTTCTCATTATATTGAATTGTTATTCATTCAGTTTATGCTTGCTTCTTAAAATGATTTCTCAATTAGCATGTTTGATATAATCATGAACAGAGAGACCATGAAACTTAGGATTATATTAATAAATGAATGTGTAGGATTCTAGATGCAATAAAAAGGACCCTATAGGAAGAGACCTCCATCCCATGGGAAATTTGGTCCTAGTGTAATTTGCATTATGTAATGAGGTGAATTCATTTTATCTTAGCTTAATTGTTGAGTTCATTAAGTTGTAATGACTTGGATAGTTACATAGGTGATGGCGGTGAAACTAAAGAGTCCTCATGTTCTTTTAATGTTGATTCAACCCATCATCAAATATATACTTTTCCCTGTAATCTTAAATTGAATCATTAGTTTATAATCATTCTCAAACAAATGATTTTAAATATTATTCTTTGCTATTGATTCTGAAGGCGATTTCACAAAATTGTTTTCTTGTGGGTTTGACCTTTTACTATACTATAATTGATCCATCTTCTTATGAGTGAGTTAGTTGCAATTTTGATAATGGTTTAAAACCTAAGGTAATTTACCTTAGGGAATTTGTGTGTGAAATGAACATCAAATTTTGGCACCGTTTCTAGGGACAATGGATAGCCTTTCAATCCCCTTATTTTGAATAATTAAGTTTTTTGTTTCCAATTGATATTCACTCTTATCTACTTGAAGTGCTCCTTCCTTATATTTTGACATTGTAAATTCTCTTTTCTGGAACCAAAGCTGCATGTGACTCTCCCAAAGCATTGAGTCTACACCTTTTGAGTTTGATCTAGAGATTGATGTAACCTTTCACCACCTAAAATGAGCTTTTTAGAATAGGGTGATAGGGAAGGGATAAATCACATGATGAATCAGGCTCTATCCAACTAGAGAGAAGCCCTTGTTCAAGAAACAAGAGCAACTATGGATGTCGCAAATAGATCTAGAGAGGCAGTGACACTTGAAGAAGAACAGTGGTAGAAACTTAAGGAGTACTCTATCCCTAAGCCTAGTGATCAAAACCATCCCTTGGTAACTATTGGTATAGCCAGTGGACTAATTTTTTAACAATTTCTTCTATAGGTATAACCATTGGAACAGCTATTGGTATGACCATTGCACTAACTTCTTCATCATTGTCATCTTCAATAACTAGTATGTTGTTATTGAAGGTTGGAGTTAGAGGTTCTGGTAGCACACATCCAATATGTGTAGTCATATCTTCCAACTTATCCTTCTAATGCTTTGGGTTATGTTGGAGTTTTAAAAGAAGAATCTCAACTCGCTTGTTACCCGCAAGTGTACAAGGTCAATTATAGTCGAGTGTTGAACTCTGGGAGCTAGGTTAGTCAGGCACATAATCATTAACTTTCATCAATCTAAGTCAATTTACAAAAGTTGAGTTGATTACAAATAGCTAAAAAGCAAGTAGCAATAAAGAGCTTGGTTTAGTTCAAATAAAAAATCAGAGAATCCTAGGCTTGGAATTTCACTACCACACTATCACCTCATGTATAACAATGAAATAAAACATGTAGTCAATTTTGCAAGGAAATTGCCATCACCATGCACCTCCCAGTGGCATGAGAGGGTTCTCTTCAAAGCATAACACTCCCATGTTTATGCTAGATTTCAACACAATCTAAAACCCTCAACATACTCAAGCCATTCCCATGGTCAAGAGCATATTGCCATGAATCCTACTCCCTACTTCCTCATATTCTCATGAAAAGTATAAGAAAATATAAAACATGTATAAAAGGTGGCCAGCCAAACATACAAGCAACAAATCATTGTAGGCATCTATGGAGAAGCAAATTAACTAACATAAGATATAAATTTTGTGTTCACATGGATAATGGCATGGGAACTACTCTCCCATGCTAAAGAAAAGAGTTCTACTCGACCTTAATGGAGATGCACAAACACATTGCAGAATTTTTAGAGTTTTGCATGATTAAGAGAAGAAAAACCTAAAGGAACCAAAAGAGTATCCAAGGGGAAGTAGTAATCCATCTAGAGGATGAGATTCCACCCTTGGAGCTTCTCTAACTCAGAAAATCCTCCCTCTCAAGAAGCTTGCATGAGGAGAAAAGCTATGTTGCACCTTTGGAGAAGAAATGGAGAGGAAATGAAGTTGAATGGAGGCTCTTTTCCAAGAAAACATCTTCTTCCACCCCAAAATTGCCTTTCTCTACTCTGGAACTTCGCTTGGATGAAAAGTGCATGCAAATGATGAGTGATAACTGCCCAAAAGGTTGCATTCCTCTTTTAAAATGAGGGGTGGTTGCTGTTAATTTCTGTAGAAACTGATAATGACACGATGTGTCTTTAAGGAGACACGTTGTGTCTCTTCATGTAACTTGTCGACTAACTACTACTAGAGAGAAATACACACCGTATTCTGTGAGAGATACATCGTGTGGTTGTTGATGGAGTCGATATGAGCATGAGGCACACGACTTCTTCGATTAAATACACACCCATGTACATTGGAAGAAAGTCGAGGTTGGCCCCTAGATCGTCAAGACACACCATGTCTTAAATAAGACACGACATGTAGATGTTATATACTTCGGTCACTAAAGCTGTTGGAATCTTACACGCCCATGTCCTAAATAAAACACTTTGTGTTCTTTGTTTTGTGAGCTTTTCTAGAAAGTCACATGTCATGTCTTAAATAAGACACATTGTGTTCAATGTTGTTTCTTCAAGAATGAACTCCGAATCAGCTGCAAATCAAGGGGAGGTCCCATTAAGGTCGGATTTGGGTCAGGCTATCTCCAATTTGGCATTTTAAACATGTGTTTGCAATCAACATCATGCAACAAGTAATATAACTAAAAGATGGCAAGTTAAGTATAATTAGAGGCTAAATGGAAGACAACATGAACTGAATTTGTGTGCAGGTGTGTGCAAAAAGTAGATATGAAATGCACACATCAAATCCCCCTAAGCTTGAACTATTGCTTGTCCTGAAGCAAAAAGTGCATAGAACACAAATGAAGGAAATGTAAACCTCATGTGCATATCAAATGAAATGGAAGACATAAAAGGGGTCAAGCCAACCATAATTATCATATTTGTACTTATAGCCTTGGTTTCAGCTTAAACATCCAAGAAAGAAAATTAAGTTCAGCAAGGATGGTAACGCATTAAATGAAGCGGTCAAATAGGAAGCACTAGAAAGAATTTGGATGACTGGGACAAACAATAAGTGAATATGTAACAAATCCTTTAGCTATTACTGGTGCAAATGATGGAATCTAGTTAATGTTCGCAAACTTTAGTTCTCTCTTCTTGCTTTCCCAAAAGATGTGATACAGGATTGGTGTTTCTGACACTCGGCTACTAATGTAGGCTTATGCATACAAGGAGTGCCAGGTGGGGCATTTTACCCTCTTTTTGGAATTATCACCTAAGCGTCATGGCCAGATCAGACTTGCATTAGGTTAGTATGACATGTAGGCAATTTTAGCCATCTTTTATGGGGTAATTAAGGAGAAGTTGAATTGGTAGAGGGCTTCACTTATTTTTCTCAAAGAATAGGAGAGTTAATCAAATTGTAACATCACATGGATTCCATTCATTTGTTTTGGACATTGTTCACTGAAAAGGGTGGTTGTAAAATCATTGAGAGTTTGGCAAAATTATCCAGTGTTCTAAATAATGTTGCAAATTTGATATATTCATAAAATATGTTACCAATTACATGTATTAGGAAATCTAGGATGACAAGGTAAACTTTTAGGCCACAACATAAATCTGACATTTAAAACCATAAGGTTTCATTTTATTCATGCATGCTCTTATGATTTCTTCAATTGAAAATTCTAATGAGGGAGGAACAAGATCAAACTTGTGAAGCAAGCCAGTTCATTACACAAAATGAGACTCACATTATACTAAACTTTCCAAGAGAGAAACAAAAACATAAACTGGAGACAAAAACTAAAGAACTCAAAAGTGAAAAACAACAAAATGACTAAACAACTACATTATCGGCCGGTTGCACCCCACTAAGGTTGAAATTTATAGTGTCCTCACTGCATCAATCAAACCCAAAGAAGATGCAACTGGGTACATGTCATGGATGGCATCAGTAGGAGGGACCAGCTCCCTTTGACAAGTAGGGAAAAACTGGCTGATAAGATCATCATCATCCAGAATGTCGATCAGCATGGGCTATAGAGCAGGCTTAGACTGTGGCAGCAGAGGTGCAGGGTGGTGTGGTTGAGGCATTGGATAGTGCCCCTGAGATATGTGCCACATATCCATGTGCTAGACCATGTCATGCATCACGGAATATTGTTTCCCCATCAGATTGAGGTGGCTATCTAAATGGTCAAACCACTGTTGAATATAGCCATGAAGATACCAAACATCAGGCATTGCCCACGCGTACTCTGTCTGAGTGCTAGTGGAGGGAGGCAGTGATGTGTGTGGCTAGAGTAGCTTGATCATCAAGTGCAGTAGCTTCATCATCTTGGCCACTGAGATCAACCTTCCAAATGTCTTTGTTTCTCAAGGTGGTGTTTTCCCAATCAAGTAGGTCTATGTACCGATCATTGTCAAAATATTGTTTGAACTTGGCATCATTGTTGGGGACCCTATAAATCAGCCCTGCAGAGATGATGTATTGAATGTCAACCAGGTTCCTGCCTTGTGTACCTTCTAGGCCTGTCAGGTCCACTTCAATCTTGGTGGCTAGAAGGGTAATTAACCCTCCACAAATGATGTCCCCAGATTCTCTGTTTAGATTTTATTGATGTCCAAGAACTGGGTGAGGATGAAGTAACCTGCATTTATTTGGAAATCATATATGATACCCCATAAGAAGAAAAATCATGTCTCCAGCATACGCCTTGTGTTTCTTTTTTGGCAAAAACGCATGTGTTGAGTAGGAGATGGAGGTAACAAAAAACGGGGCTATGGACGACAGAAGCTCTGGCGTTAGTGGCATCATGTCTCTCTTCATCTATTATTTCTTTCCATAGATGTTACACCTCAATCTCACAATTACCATTAATCATGAGATTAGGGCATAAATTGATGATTTAATGTAATACAAAGACCACCCTTAACTTTTTCTTCTTTTTCAAACTCTTTATTTTCTCGCATTGAACCACATAAACTAACTTTACAATGGAATCTAAACATTGATTTCTCTAATCTGATTTCAACAGTAAAATGTATGTATGAACATTCATTATGTTTCTCATACTTTTAAGCACATAAGACTTGTTGATTCACATATATTGTTAAAAAAGGAATAATGTCATACATCATCATTTACAACTCTCTCTTATTTCTTTACAAGGACCTAGAGTAAAACGGACCGACTGAACTTAACTATACCCAGACTTAACTCTTGTGGTCGATCTACTCTGATGCAATGATATCTTCAATCCCCATAGTTTCCCTAAAAATTTTGAGTAGAGGGGTGAGCCTACTCACTCAGTGAATGAGTAAAACAGTAATGCAGTCTAAAATATTGAATCAGACATTTATCATTCTTGGATAATTTAAATAAAACAAGATAGTAATTTCAAATTAAAATACTAGATATTCAAAAACTTACTAATAACATTGAAGCCTACATCATTAGAAATAAACAAGTATGGAAATATAATCCTCACTATATTCAATATTACATTTAAAGAACAACTACTATGAAACTGAAGTCAAATCTTTATTAACTCTTCTTACTTATAAGAAATTCTTTAAAACTTATATTATCATATTTTAGCTTATGCCTTGATCATATGCAGTGTACCTTACATATGAAGACTTGTAGTGAACTACGATCTCATCGTACAAGACTTGGCTGACACCCCAAGATTGCTAAGCCTAACAACATCACTAGTCTGTAATAGGAAAATGGCTCTCTGGCCTCAGCACACCTATGGGCCGTAAAACTGGACTCCTCCTCTAACCTGAGTACACAGGTGGAGAGTCAAGCCACCTATTGGATTTTCTGTACTCTAGTGCCACTAGGATCTCTGGTTGATGTTGGACACTACATACTGTATTTTTAAGGAGACTTCCACTAGGGCTTCATCCTCCGTACCACCTGTTAGTATGATCTGACCCCCATATACTGGACACTTCCAGGGTGAGGTCATTTGATCCCTACGAAGAAAACCTCTCATAGGGAATCCACAATGTTTAGGGATACTATTATTACTGTAACTTTGATTATATCTTTCTCTTAGACTGATCTCTTTTAACTCTGTATATTAATGACTACTCAGACTATTGAATTGAAATCACTGATGATACTGAACTGAATGCTTAACATATTGTTTACCCCTTTCTTAGGGTTTATTTTTACTCATGCACATATAGCACTTCTCATGAATTCAAACATATATCATGTCTACTAATATAAATATTCTCATTCAACATTTCTCACATTTATGCATGGCATCGATAACATACCTATCTAGGGCATGTCATATCTCTCCACTTGCAATAGCATAACAACATAAGCATTTAATGACAAGTATTTGAGTTAGAAAATCTGAATCTCATAAACAAAACATGTATGCATATAAGATAATATTCAGATAAAATCCCACAATATCACATGAATCATTTCAATCAGCCATTTACTACTAAATTAGATATATATACTTGTAAGAGCATACTAGATTGGGTTTCCATCCTTGATTACTTGCTATTCACAGGATATGTATTATGAAAATTAGAAACTCTATTTGTCCATATATCAAATCAAAGAGATCAAACATGTAGAATTATATGCACGAGGAATATAAGTAAGATCTTATAAGCATAAATCTGAATTTCAGCTATAATGTTGTTCAAGAACCCAAATAACTTGAAAATTCAGATCTTCAGAAGATTCTCAATAAACTTCTTAATTATGTAGTATTCAAGATACATGGATATCTATATCCATGTCATCATATAAACGTTTTTATATCATAGTTGGAACATGAATTGAAGTATTCTATAAACTGAATTCAAGAACAGTTCTTTTCATTTATTGTCATCTAGGGAGAAATCGAGAATATAAATTAAAACCATCTATTTGAGTACAAATGACTGAAATATTCTTGTATCCACTCACCCTAAGCTGTAAAATAGCTTAAAAATGTATCCCATATCTAAAAATCTCGAATCCATATCAAAACCCTAGCAATCGCCACTTTCTTCCTCCTTTCAACTCGGAAACCCTAGAATTGAAGATTAGGAGAGAAAGAATAAGAAAAGGACTTGATTTGATATGATTTCAAATCCAATCATGGGAGGGATGGAATATTTACATTTGAGAGAAGATTCACCATGAAACTATATCCAAAGAACCTAAACTTGCATAAGTTCATCATTCCTCAGACCGCAAAACCCTAGGTCAGCATCTCCATCACTTTCTCCTCTCGAACCCTAACTCTCCCTCTCTCTACGATTTCGTTTCTCTAGATTGAATCAAAAATCATGAGAGCTCCTTGTGTGTTAGGTTGACCATATAGAGCAATTGAGCTGCTTGGGTCAATTGCACATTGACCCCTCACTATACTTTCTCTTATTTCAGCTGAATTTTCTGTCATAAAAATATTACTGTAATTCATCTACTGATATAGCTAAACGCATCCAAAAATTATGAAACTTTTATATGTTGTTTATTGTTGAGTTTCATATCTCCAGTTAAAATTTAAAATGATTTGGCATCACCAATAAATAAATAAAAATAAAATAGTATATTGATGAAAAGCACTATGTCGGCATTTTGGTCGAAGTATAGTTCTACCGAGAACCACATTCAAAGAACAATCAAATATTCTAAAATTTTTCTCCAATATGCATTATTGAGTTATACATATCATATCCAAAATTAAATTAAATACAAAATTTGTAGAAAATATGAAAAATCATTTACCACACTTCTATCCTGATCAAATTCCATATTCATGTACTATCAAAACCCTAATTTTTGCCGATTTGGGTTTACATTTCTCAAACCCTAATTCTTCAAACTAAAATCATATTTAGAGTTTCTTATTAGGTTTTAAACATCACAATTGATCTACTATCATTAATCAAGTCTAAACGATGTTCAATCTAATCAAGCATGTAATCATTCAGGTAAACCCTAGTTTACCAATTAAGCACAAATGTGGTCATTACAATAAAACATCACTTTCAAAGGCTGGAGGGAAGGATATATCACCCTCATATTTACATTCTAAAATATCATAGAAATCTTGGAAAGTGATTCTATAACTCCGGCCCAGCAAATGTAAATTGATGAAGGCATAGGGCTCGAGCCTATGCTTCAGGTCCTCCTCGACCTTAAGAGTAGTAAGGAATTCATAGACTAGGTGAGGGTAATATTTTGTTACCAAAATACATATGAACTTGAGGTTGATGTCTTTGAGGTTGTCCTTTATGTCATTCCTGAACCCCAAAGCTTTTATACTATCTTCATAGACGAAACGGGTAGGGAGACCCTACGCTAGATAAGGAACTGATAGGTGGGGTCTTCCTATGCCGTCACCCTAAAATGGGTCAAGGAGATGTAGTTAGAGGTGGAGGAAGAGCTCACATTGTGCTTATAGTTGGAATTTTTCTTCAAGGGTGCCATTGCCGCTGAAGATGTTGCTAAAATGACCTTGAACACGACGTGTTTTTGTACAGAAGGGCTTGTGAACAGTGGGTAGTACATGATGTGTGTTTGGTGAAACACCGCATGTACCTTGGGCTATTCCATGGTTGGAGGTTGAAGACGACAATATCTTCACACGATGGTGGCTTGGTTTCTTACGACGTGTCTTTGGGGTTAGATGGAGAAGAAGTAGAGGACGAAGATGATAGGGGTGTTTCTCTTGAGCCTTACTTTCTAGGAGGGATGAAGATGGTGGGGTGAAGACGGTGGTGGTGGGTGGCACCTTTTGTGGTTGATGACTCAGTTGCACCTTCTGTTGGTGATTTCTTACACGGCATCTTGGAATGAGGAGGAAGAGGGTGAGGCATCATGGAAGTCATTGGTGGAGCGTTGGAACTGTGGTGGTAGGTTGTTGATGGCAGCTTCACGGAGGTACAAGTTTGGGAGCTTGGTTGGGGAGCACGACGATGGAAACACTTGATCCAGAAATGGTGGTGGCACACATGGTTGCTGGATCGCACACAAATGCTTGAGAGTGAGTGTGAGAGTGACGGCTTGGAATCAGGGTTAAAAACCCCCATTCTTGTCATTGGATACGATGTGTCTTTTTAAGGACACGACGTGTCCTTTTATAGGGATGTCTGCTTGTTTTTTGACAAGATTTTAGTGCAAGCCACATGGCGTGTACAAATTAGAACATGTCGTGTGAGATCCCAAAAATCAAGGTTGAAGTCGCCTTAGTTGCTATTGACACACCGTGTACAAATAAAGACATGTCGTGATATTTCCCAAAAAGATATCTTGATTTGTATGAAAAAAGACAAACCATGTTCATATATGAAACACACTGTGTGATTTTTCCTGATATATATTCACGATCTTCAACCTGCTAATGACATGCCATGTGTAAATAAAGCCACATAATGTAAAATTCCAATTAGAATATGTGCACCTTTTACCTGATATCTAAACGTCATGTCAATTAAGGGCATGTTGTGTGTTTTTCCAGAAAAACTTAAAGCTTATGAGAGATCGATAAGACACGTCGTGTTTGATTAAAAACATGTCGTGCTTGATTCCAGGGAGTGTTTCCTATGATCCTACACACCGTTTTGGAAATTGTACACGTCGTGTATCTGTTAGAATCTTCATAGTTGGTCTTTCTATGGTTGGTGACACGTCATGTAACAATTAAGACACATTGTGTCCTTTCAAATTTCTACAAAAATTTCTCTTATTTGGTTTGTACCTAAATAGATGATGATACATATCTATGAGGGTCTACATTATTACATTCATCCATGACAAGTTTATTAGAGGAATTGAAAAATGTTCTTGACTGGTACTAATAAATGAAATCTATCCTAATGTGGGGTCAACTCCCATAAGTTCCTTGATTTAAAGTCTGGAGTAAGACTCTTCAATTGGTTGATCAAGCATCTTGGAGGGAGCAAGAGGCTTCCTTGTCAATCTCCTCTCCTGCAGTGTATAACTTGCACTTTTGTCCATTAACTTTGAATGTTGATTGCTTCCATTGTAGCTCCACTGTCCCGTATGGAAAAACTTTCAAGACTAAGAACGGTCCAGACCACTTAGATCTCAATTTTCCTGGAAAGAACTTGAGTTTGGAGTTGAACAATAGAACTTGGTCTCCTTCTTTGAAATCTTTGACCTTGATACTTTTGTCATGCCATCTCTTCGTATTTTCTTTATAGATCTTAGCGTTCTCATATGCATCCATTCTAAGTTTCTTGAGCTCCTGGAGTTGTAGCAATCTTTTCTCTCCTACCTTATTTAGGTTGTAGTTAAGGAATTTTTGATCGCCCACAATGCTTTGTGCTCCAATTCTAAAGGTAAGTGACATGATTTGCTGTAGACAAGCTTGAAAGGAGTTTCCCAATTGGACTTTTGATAGCTTTCCTATGCAGCCATAGTGCATTGTCTAGCTTCAGTGCTCAATCTTTCCTTGAGTTGGAGATAGTCTTTTCTAGGATAGCTTTTAATTGTCTATATGAGATCTCCACCTGGCCTAAAGTTTAAGGATGGTAAGGTGTGGACACTTTATGATTCACTCCATACTTGCTAAGAAGGTTGTTAAAGTTTCTTTCATTGAAATGGATATTACTGTCAGATATTATTGCTCTTTGAACTCTAAAATTGGGGAAAATAATCGTTTGGGATAGCTTTATCACTGACTTTGCATCTGGTGCTTGAGTAGGGACTGCCTCCACCCATTTGGATACATAATCACAAGATACTAGGATGAACTTTTAGCTGCATGAGGATGGAAAAGAGCCCATATAATCTATGCCCCACACGTCAAAGACTTTTGTTTCAAGGATTGAGTTCAATGACATTTCATCCCTCTTTGAGATTCGTCCAGCTCTTTGGCATTTTGTCACAAGCCTTGGCAAATGCATGCACGTCAAAAAATAGACTTGGCCAATAGAAACCTGATTTAAGAATCTTGGTTGTAGTCTTGTTTGCTACAAAGTGTCCACCGTAGATAGAGGAATGACAATCTAAAATCTCACTAGCAATCTCTTCATTGGGAATGCATCTCCTGATAAGTCTATCTGTGCATTGCTTAAGCAATATAGGATCGTCCCAATAATATAATTTGACATCATGAAGGAACTTTTTCTTCTGCTGGTATGTAAAATCAGGTGGAAGACATCCGATGGAAAGATAATTTCCAAAATCAGTGAACCATGGCTTAGCAAGAGAATTTACCACGTAGAGCTTCTCAATAGGCAATTTGTCATCAATTGGAACCTTGTCTTCAACACTAGTAGAAAGACGTTAGAGATGGTCGTCTACATTGTTCTTGGTCCCTTTCTTATCCTTGATTTCCAAGTCAAACTCCTATAATAGCAATATCCAGTGGATGAGGTGATGTTTGGTGTGTTTCTTGTTCATAAAGTACCTTATCGCAGCATGATCTGTATATACTATGACCTTGGAACCCACTAGATACTGTTTGAATTTATCATAGGCATAGACTATGGAAAGCTTCTCCTTCTTAGTAGCAGCATAGTTGATTTATGTATCATCAAGGGTCTTACTTGCATAGTGTATGGCATGGAGTTTGTTGTCTCTTCTTTGTCCCAAAACTACTCCTATAGCATAGTCTCTGACATCGCACATGACTTTAAAAGGAGCACTCCAATCTAGTGGTTGGATGATGGAAGCTAAAACTAGGAAGTCTTTCAACTTTCAAAAAGCAATTTGTTAATAATCATTGAACACAAACTCGACATCTTTTGATAGCATGGAGCATAAAGGCTTTGCAGTCTCTGGGAAGTCCTTTGTAAATCTTCTATAGAAACTCGCATGGCTCAAAAAGTTGCAAATTTCTTTCACATTGGTTGGAGTTGACATATTTTCAATAGCTTCCACTTTATCTTTATCCATTTCAATTCCTCTTATTGAAATAACATGGCCTAGAACAACCCCCATCTGCACCATAAAATGACACTTTTCCCAATTAAGCATGAGGTTGACTTGTTGGCATCTCTGCAAAACTTTAGCTAGATTCAACAAACAATCATCAAAGGAATTATCCTACACATTAAAGTCATCCACGAATATTTCCATTATCTTTTCAATGTAATCAGAGAAAATAGGCATTATAGACCTTTGAAAAGTGGAAGGGGCATTACAAAGCCCAAAGGGCATCCACCTATAAGCATAAGTTCCATAGGTGCACGTGAAAGTGGTCTTTTCATGATCGGGTGGGTAGATGGGCATCTAAAAGAACCTGCTATACCCGTCAACATAGCAAAGTAGGAGTGATGAGAAAGCCTTTCTAGAATCAAGTCAATAAAAGGTAAAGGGAAATGATCCTTCCTTGTGGCTTTATTTAGTTTTCTGTAATCAATGCACATTCGCCACCCAGTGACGATTCTTGTTTGTATTAATTCATCATTTTGCCCTTTAATTACAATTGTTCCTCCTTTTTTAGGCACAACATGTATAGGACTCACCCAGGGACTATCACTTATTGGATAATAATTCTAGCATTTTTAACTTTGAGAATTTCCTTTTTATAACTTCCATCATATTTTGGTTTGGTCTCCTTGGGGGGGTCTATGCATGGTTTGGCATTTTCTTCCAAAGCTATTCTATGCATACATATAGATGGTTCCCTTGAGGTCATAAATGGAGTAACCTATCACATGTTTATAGCTTCTAAGTTCATTTAAGAGTTTTTCTTCTTCATCATTATTCAATTCAGCATTAATAATAGCCGAAAAAGTGGAGTTTGGGCCTAAGAAAGTATACCTTAACCCCGGTGGGAGGGGTTTTAATTCTACATGTTTGTTTGGATCTATGGTATTTCTTTCCTCACTCTTATTAGAATCTTCATCTGTTGGTGGGGTCTTCAAGGCTTCATGAATCTCTTCATTGGAAATGACATTTGCATCTTCTTCTTCAAGATCATCAAGGGTAGTCTCAACAAAAAAAAATTCTTCCTCGAGTAGTGTGTCAATAGTATCAATAAGACTGAGGTACTCCTTGGAGCTAGGTGCCTTCATGGCATCATAAATAGAGAATACAAGTTCTTCATCTCCAACTCTGACAGTGAGTTTTTCTTCTCTTAGATCAACTAAACAACCTATGGTGCATAGGAAGGGTCTTCCAAATAGGAATGGATTGGTTGGATCCTCATGCATATCTAAAACTACAAAGTCACATGGAATTTTGAACTTCCCTATCTGTACAGGGACATCTTCAATCACTTCTCTAGGGTGCTTGACCAAGAGATCATCTTGCGAGATTGTCATAGAGGTCGACTTCAAATCTACCAAGTCTTACTTTTCCTACAAAGAGATAGGGATCGAGTTGATGCTAGCTCCAAGATCAACAAGGATTTTATCAAAAGTAGAATCTTCTATCTTGCAAGGGAGAGTAAAGGCACCTTGGTCATTTAGCTTTTTAGGCATATAGTTCTGGATGATGGACTTAGTTTAGACAACATGACAATCTCAACTTGACCTGATCTTCTTTTCTTTGTTTGGATGTCCTTCAAGAACTTGGCATAGGAGGGCATTTCAGTTATGACTTCAACTAGAATTAGATTCACATACAACTTGTTCAGAGTGTCGATGAACTTATTGAACTACACATCATATTTTGTGTTAGCAAACCTGTGAGGGAAAGGGAATTGGTCTTGCTAGAAGAATCACCTTGGTACAGACTTCCAACAAATTTCTTTCTTTGATTTTTAACAGTTTCCTCAACAGTAATGTCAACAACCTCTTCATATTTCCTCTTGGAAGGCAGTGTAGACCCTCCTATGACCGCTCCACTCCTCAAAGTTACAGATTTACAAGTATCCTTGGGATTCATAACCGACTAACTGGGCAAAGAACCTGAGGATGTTCCTTGGTTGGCTAAAGCTTGTTGAGCTATCTAGTTCTCCAACATCTTGGTGTGGGTAACAATCCCATCAACTTTAGAAGACAACTGAGTGACATCATCCTTCAAAAGATTTACATGTGTCCAAAACTCATCGTTTAACAAAATCTTTGTGGTGACAAAAGTCTCGAGGAGGCTTCCCATGCTGAATTTTTTTGGTGGAGGAGTCACTTGTTGAAATTGATTGAAGTTCTTATTGTTGTTGTTGTTGTAACCTGGTGGCCATTGACGGTTGGCATTCATTGGCTGAGGGTTTCTCATATGTTTTTGAACTTGAGCTTGAGCTTGACCTTACTGCTGGTTCTGAGAATTGTTGTTCCTATAAGAAAAGTTTGGATGGTCTCTCCATCTTGGGTTACATGTCTCATAAAAAGGATTGTAGGCTTGTCTATTATTAAAATTCCCTACATCATTGACTTGTTTTGGTGATTCAGTGACATTCAGCTATGGTGCAAAACAAGAGGTAGAGTTGTGGCTAGATGTTCCACATGCCTCACATACTTGCTCAACTGCTTGAACTGAGTGAGTGGTCAACTTTTCAAATTTATGGGTTAAGGCATCAAGTTTGGCTACAATCAATTCCACGACGTCCATAGTGTGTTTCCTGCTGGACTTCTCACTGGAGTTGGAGGAAGAGAATGGATGATTGGTCCTTTTGGAACTCCATTGCTTGTGATTGAGCAACATATCATCAATAATGACATAGGCTTCACTATATTACTTATTCATCAAGGCTCCATTTGTAGAGACATCAAAGGACATACGGGTGTTGTAGAATAACCTTTTGTAGAAGGTTTGCAACAACAACCAATTTGTTAAATTGTGGTGATAACATAGGCATTACAGATCCTTAAATCTCATCCAGGTTTCATAGAGCATCTCTCCTTCTTGTTGCTTGAAATTTTTGACCTGGTTCCTCAGCTGGGCTATCTTGCTAGGAGGGAAATACTTAGTTAGGAAAGCATTTAACAATTCATCCTAGCTCTTGATGGAACGTTTAGGCAACAAAGAGAGCCACTCCTTGTCCCGGTCTTGTAGAGTGAATTGAAATAGGAGTAGGCATACTCCTTCAGCTAGAACCCCATTGACATTAAAGGTGTCCATATACTGTAGAAACTCTGCTATGTGAAGATTCAGATCTTCCATAGGAGTTCCCCCGAAGTGATTTTATTGGATCATCTACATGATTGTAGGGCTGATGGAGAAGTTGTTGGCCTCTATTGCAGGATGATCTATGCCCCAAAAATATTGACGACAGATGTCACAACAAAATATTTAAGTGGAAGGTTGTCCTCCATCTCCATTTCTTGAAGAGGATCGGGTGAAGGTGATGGTGAAGGTGCAGATTGCATTGTTGAAGGACGTGATTCCCCCAAACTTGAAGAGTTCTCACTCCTCCTTGCTTTCCTATGGCTACTAAAGGTTCACTCTATTTTTGGGTCCCAAAATAATGATGTCTATAGACCCCCCTTAGAACATGTATGCAACTTGCAAAGAAAAAGTTGACTGAGATTCAAAAAAGCTAAGGGTACCACAATATGAAATATGGAAATTATGACTTAGTCTCAATTACTAGTTAACTCTTCTACTCTAACTAATATTACTATAACTCCCCAACAACGGTGCCAAAAACTTTTTGGAGTTTTAAAAGAAGAATCTCAACTCGCTTGTCACCCACAAGTGTACTGGGTCAATCATAGTCGAGTGTCGAACTCAGGGAGCTAGGTTAGTCAGGCACAAAATCATTAACTTCCATCAATCTAGGTCAATTTACAATAGTTGAGTTGATTACAAATACCTAAAAAACAAGTAGCAATAAAGAGCTTGGTTTAGTTGAAATACAAAATTGGATAATCCTAGGCATGGAATTTCACTACCACACCATCAAATCATGCATAACAATGAAATTAAAATATGTAGTCAATTTTACAAAGAGATTGTCATCATCATGCACCTCTCGGTGGCATGAGATGATTCTCTTCATAGCATAACACTCCCATGTTTATGCTAGATTCAAACACAATCTAAAACCCTCAACATACTCAAGCCATTCCCATGGTCAAGAGCATATTTCCATGAATCCTACTCCCTACTTCCTCATATATTCTCTCGAAAAGTAAAAGAAAGAATAAAACATGTATAAAAGGTGTCCATCCAAACATACAAGCAACAAATCACTGTAGGCATCCATGCAGAAGCAAATTAACTAACATAAGATATAAATTTCACGTTCACATGAGTAATGGCATGGGATATACTCTCCCATACCTAAGAAAAGAGTTATTCTCATCCATAATGGAGATGCACAAACACACTGTAGAATTTTCAGAGTTTTGCATGATTAAGAGAAGAAAAAGCTAAAGGAACCGAAAGTGTAGCCAAGAGGAAGTAGAACTCCTAATAGAGGAAGACATTCCACCCTTGGAGCTACTCCAACTTGGACAATCCTCCCTCCTGAGAAGCTTTCATGAGGAGAAAAGCTCAGATGCACCTTTGGAGAAGAAATGGAGAAGAAATGAAGTAGAATGGAGGCTCTTTCCCAAGAAAACCTCTTCTTCCACCCTAAAATCACCTTCCTTTGCTCTGGAACTTCTCTTGGATGAAAAGTGCTTGCAAATGATGAGTGATAACCGCCCAAAAGGTTGCATTCCTCTTTTAAAATCAAGGGCAGTTGTTGTTATTTTTTGTAGAAACTGATAACGACATGACGTGCTTTTGAGGAGACACGCCGTGTCTCTTTGTGTAACTTGTCGACTAACTACTACTGGCAAGAAATGCACATCGTGTTCTATGAGAGACACATCATATGGATGTCATTGGAGTTGATCTTAGCATAAGGCACATGGCGTGTTTGATTAAATACATGCCCATGTACATTGGCAGAAAGTCAGGGTTGGCCCCTAGATCATCAAGACATGCCATGTCTTAAATAAGACATGACATGTAGCTATTGTGTACTTCGGTCGTTGAGGCTGCTGGAATCTTACACGCCCATGTCCTAAATAAGACACGTCATGTTCTTTTTTCTTTGAGCTTTTCCAGGAAAGTCGTATGTTGTGTCTTAAATAAGACACGTTGTGTTCAGTGTTATTTTTTCAAGAATGAACTCCAAATCAGCAGCAAATAAAGGGCAGATCCCATTAAGGTTGGATTTGAGTTGGGATATCTCCAATTTGGCATTTTGAATGTCTGTCTGCAATCAACATCATGCAACAAGTAAAATATCTAAAATATGGAAAGTTAAGTATAAATAAAGGCTAAATGGAAGGCAAAATGAACTGAATTTGTGTGCGGATGTGTGCAAAAAATAGATATGAAATGATCACATCAGGTTACCTTTGTGTTGTCCTATAAGAGAACCCACTAGAGGGTGAATGGCTATAATTATTTGTGATAGTTGAGCCTCCATTTAATTATTGTAAGCTTGTTACCTCAATAATATCTTGTCAATGGTATCCAGTCGGCTTTGGTCATTAGAGGCAGGAATATTTTATCAGCTACCCTACCATAGGAGAATTTGTACTTATTGATTGTAGGGTTGATGTCCTGGATTGTAATCATTGTGATATTATCCATGATTGTAGTTATTATGATGATAACTCCACTATTTTTGGAAACCATGAGGACCCCAAACTTAATTTTGATTGTGGTTGTGCTAGAGCTTGTGAGATTTTACTACTCCATTTGGGTTTCCATATTTGAACTCCAGATGGTTTATTGGCCTATTAGAGTTGTAGTACCCTGTAACGTCTGGGCCCACTGCCCAAGGCTCTAGTAGAGTTTCAGGAATGACGACTGGCCCCACAGACCACCACTAGCCTTAACTACGCACTTTGTCCACACTGACGCGCAAGCCAGGATCAACTTCCCGACTGGTCACCCATCCTAGTACTACTCCAAGCTGAGCACGCTTAACTATGGAGTTCTTTAGTGATGGGCTCCCGGAAAAGGAGGTGCACCTTGGTGATATGGGTAGTCCAATCATTCCTTTTAAGATCATGTTATCCGAGGCCTCAAATCCTGGGATGTTACAATCTCTCCCACTTAGACTCTTGACGTCCTCGTCAAGACTCAACTATATGGCCTCATAATCTGACCCCATTTCAATGCAGACCCACAATGGCCCATGGACACCCAGCTCCCGTCCACGGCTACCAGCGCAAGGGCGGCTCCATCTCGTCTCTATGGATAGCCCTTTCCAACCTGCCTGGACCGCACGGCTCAAGACTGGCATGCCACATGCCCATGTGGGCCCCACCTACTGGAGGGGTTATGGCTCTGATATCATTTGTAATGTTTGGGCCCACTACCCAAGGCTCTAGTAGAGTTTCAGGAATGACGACTGGCCCCACAGACCACCACTAGCCATAACTGCGCACTTTGTCCACACTTACGCGCAAGCCAGGATCAACTTCCCGACTGGTCACCCATCCTAGTACTACTCCAAGCTGAGCACGCTTAACTATGGAGTTCTTTAGTGATAGGCTCCCAGAAAAGGAGGTGCACCTTGGTGATATGGGTAGTCCAATCATTCCTTTTAAGATCATGTTATCCGAGGCCTCAAATCCTGGGATGTTACATACCCCTTTCCTAGAATAGAGTTGACAACATTGACTTCTTTGATGATTGGTATGCTATCAAGTTGAGGTTGGTGCATCTTTAAGGTGGACTGGTATAAGTGATTGCACCTTAGACTAGTATGGCCTTCTGTACTACAGACCTGGCATACTTCTTGGACTAATCAAGCATGAAAAGAGGACTGACTTCTCTAACCATTCCTCAGGAGAGATGACTTAGGGCTATTATGTTTGTGAGTGAACATCTTCAAAGATTTAGCAATTGCCTTCAGCTCAAATTTGTCTTCTTCCTAGCCACCTTGAGGATGCCTCCCTTGAGGAGTGATCACATCAAACACAAACTAAATTCACTTTACATCTCAACCCTAGAAACTTAATAATATGTCCTTTGTGGACTAGGTTGACTTATCCTCTAGGTTAGAACCTAGATGTTCTAGAACTAGGTGTAGACTTGTGTAAGTTACCTCCCTAGACATGACTCGCGACATGTGCTTAGGATGTCTACACAAGTGTGCACCATGTTCTTGCTAGTTCTCTAGGTGTCATGATACTAGACTGCCTAATGAGTGTGGTAACTCGTTTTGGTTTTGGTTTTATTCGAATGGAGTATGGTGGCTTTCATCGCCTGTTTAAACGTTGGAGAAAACATATTTCAAATATTATTATATGTACATATGAAAAATGTTACCACACGCAGAAAGGCAGTGAGTTTCCATGCAACCTAGGAGAAAGAGATGTAACATCAAGTCTAGATGAGAGAGTTTAGTTGATAGTGATAATCTCTAGAGTTGTCTAGAGCCATGATATAGGTTAGGCATGTGAGTAACCTAGAAACCTAAGATGATGATTATGATATTGATGATGATGTTGATGTTGATAAGACCCAAGTTGGTTGAGGAAGGTCGAATATGTTTAACGATATGAGATGAGTTTGACCATGCAACCCTAGCTAAACCTAGCACCTTGTATGATACATACCACTTAGTTGATGTGCTAAACATAGCTAGTGGGTTGACATGCTTGCTTATACCTAGTCTTGTAGATGTGGAGATATGATATATGGTTCGAGACCAACACGGGCCTCAATCTCTTTACAAAGGAAGACCTCTAGCATGGGACATATGAATAGGGTTACCTGTTGATATGAGTTGAACTCCAAAATACCTGAACTCCAGAATATTTGAAATGTTGAATAATATGAATGATGAAATACTTGATGATGAGTCCCTAGCTAGAATACTTCTAAGTATATGAGTTGAGTGACCTAGTGGACGCTTTCCTTGAAATGTTGAACCCTAGATTTCCTATGAAAATATCTAACCCTAGAGAAAGAGGAAATTGAAGATTTGATGCTTGATATATATAGGTGAGGGCGATGTCCCAAGACCTAAGATGATGTTTATGATGTGTGATATCCATGATGAGCCTCATACTCGGGTTAGTAGTTGTACATAAAGGAATCTAGTGGTTATCCTTGTTTCTCGAAAGATGGGTAGAAATTTTTGTTACAGGTAGAAGGTTGTGGTTAAAATGCATTATTGGACACATATATCTTAGCTTGAGTGGCTTGAACTTGTGGAGCTCTTTCTAGATATAAGTGAGAGAATTTGAAAATTGTGGCGTTGATGATAATGGTATTCTTAGAATGATGCTTGTACATGAAATATCTCGCTTATGTTTAAAAACTTGAATATGCACGATAAGCCACTCTCATAAGCTAGACCTAATATGAAATCATACTATACATAAAAGATGTAACCTTGAAATCATGAACCGGATCTGATGATGTCTAGAGATCTTACCTTGAATTATGAGGGTAACATGTCTAACCTCATACCCTAAATGAAAAAAAATGATGATTAACTTGATATGCCAACGATCTTGGAATCATAGAATAAACATGATGAATAAATTGTTTAATTTTAGATTTGAAATAGAAAAGAAAGAACATAATTGAATAGAGTTGGTAGAAATTTTGGGGAAAACAAAACCATGCATGAAATCTAGAGTAAAGATGAGATACACACTCGATGATAGTCTTATTTGAAGTCAAGTCCATAAACATGATTCCTTTGGGAAGTGATAACATAGATTTTGATAATACACCCTGGTCGTGTGTGAACATTAGTACAAAAACCCTGATATATGGATACAAAAAGATGGGTAAACCCTAATGCCATGATGATTCCACATTATGAGGGAACACTAAGTAACATGTACATTATCGAGATGGGTACACCCTGAATGATGATAGCCTATGTGTCTGCATCCCATTGTGGAGAATATCGTGACAACCATGGTAGGATACCTAGGCATGATGAGTATGAACTTTGACTCTTGACTATGATCTTGGACAAAATTTCAAGGACAAAATTTCTTGTAAGGAGGGAAGGATGTGACAACCTCATTTTTCTCTCTCTCTATGGATATCCACTTTCTCTCTCTATTAGTAGCCGAAATCACTCAATTGGGTCACATTTTATAGTTGGAATGAGATTATGACCCAATTTAATTAAATCGTCATTCAACTTCCCAATATGTGACTTGTTCTTGTATATGCCAATTGAAATAAGAGCCATGCTTTAATCTATAACCATATTGCAATTAATATCAAACACCCTTGATATGATCTTTTGGGATTGCTAATATATATATTGTTGTAGATCTCTCAATTTTGAATCCAACGATGGAAAAATCACCCTAATCGGACCTTTGTAGCCCAAGTTATGATATTTTGAAGACACTTTGATTTGCTTTGATTTAATTTTGTTTACTTTTACCCCTTTGTTGTAGCTTTGGGTCGGCCCATCAGGGTCCTTGAGAGGGCGCGCGGCCCAGCTGCCACCTCTCCCACTCCCAAACCCTAGTGCGCCCCTATTCTCAACCGTCAGATCTCTCCTCCTAGATTTGGATTCAATCTAACGGTAGCTGGCCTGCCGCCTTCATCCGAACCTGGAGCCGATGCAAGGGGGCGGCTGCATCTTTTGACGCTGCCAATCAGCCTCGTTCGGCCTTTTGTTTGACGATTTAAGACCCTGAAATCTCTTCGCTCTCTACTCCGGTCCTTTTCCCCCTCTTTTCACTCATGTTCGTGCCCTAGAGCGCCCTACCCAACGGTGCTTGCGGCGGCCGCATCTATGGCGTCGCCATAGCTCCGGCGGAGCACAGCTCCTAACCCAGGCCATGTGCAATGGCGTTTTGGGTTCCTTTAGCTTCGCCAGCCACCCGTGCAACCTTCCGTCTTCTCCAAACCTGGGCCCGACTTCACCTCCTCCATCTCCCCTTCTCCGGCAGCTCAGCGTCGTCACACATCAGGTTGCAGACGCGAGCAGGGTCGCCCCACCTCACGCGATCGCTTGCAAGAGAGAACACCCCGCTGGGCTGGGCCAGCATGCCCTGAGCGTGGACCAAGGCTGGTGTTACTGCTACAATCGGACCCGGCCCAGGTCCAGGAGGCCAGCGTGAGGCGCCCTCCAGAAGGGAGCGTGTGGTGCATCCATAGCCTCTGATCTAGAATCAAACGGCCCAAAAATAATCACATCAAGGTAATCTTGCTAAAATCCTAATAAATGCAAGGAATGTTAGATTTCTACAAATAAATAGTCCTTTCTGGTTAGAAGAAAAAGATCTACAATATGAGCATAGTTCCAGACCCTAAAAATCCTTCATATTTCTCAATTTTGTCAAATTTGTAATCCTTGACTCTTTTGACCATTATGTTATTGATAAAACTTGGATCTTGATTACTCAATCTACCCTATGATCCTTAAATTGTACATGTGATGTATAATTGAACTAAATGAAGATCCTACTCTCCCTATTTCTCATAAATGACTCTTTTTGTGCATATGTGACTAGTTGTGACTATAATGGTGCCTTTTCCCTAGTTTGCTAATACTGTTTCTAATGAACACCCAGCTAATCTTTTTATGTGTTTCTAATGACCAAGTGTTGCTGATCTAAAAACCATCCCTTATGCTTGGCTCTTCTTCCTTGATGATACTTGATCTTGGTTGCCCTATTGTGAGTCTTTTTACCCTAGAATACATGTAAATGCCTTAAACCTTGTTATGATCATAGAAAGTGCATGGAACGTCATAATGACATGGAACTTGAACCACACTCCTATGTTGACCTCTAGATCAATACAATATCATATAATGAACCAATAAGCAACTTGGAACCCACCTTGGCCAAAACCCTAAAATGCATCTAATTAGGGTTAATGATGATAATCTAATGCATGTATATAATCTTGTTGTTAATCAGGTTTGGCATATGGCTAGATGGTGAAGGATATGTTAGGTTATGAATCTCTGAATCAGGTATTGGCCTTATCTAGTTATATGATTATCGATTTCTTGCTTGAAAATACATATATTGTATGCTTGTTTGTCTATTTTCTCAAATATTGCCATGTAGTATTGATTTGTCATACTCGATGTTTGCTTCGTCTGTTTTATAACTTGAACACATATATATATGGAACTCCATTATAATATTGTTGATAAAGGGCTCTTGGTTACGACCTTGAGGTCCCTCCCGTATAAAAGGGTAGCTAAGCTTGAGCACCCTTATGGACCCTTCCGACGGGAAGATGGTCAAAGGCCTTAAACATGTTTGATATTGATATTGTTGGTATAATGGAGTGAAATGACATAAAATATGGTTTCGCATTTGTTAAACAATTAACTTGTTTATTCTTGTTTTTTTAGTCTTAAAATCTTTTCAAAATTATGCAAAGCTTATATATATGTGTATCTTTCAGCCCATACTCAACACCTCGTGTGTTGACCCATTTTTCGTATGTTGTTTTTAGGTTCAGAGATGGCTAGAAAGTTGATGGGCTTGGTGAGCTATGCTAGGTGTACTTGTTGTAAGATCCAGATATAGTATACATGAGCAGACTTATACAAAGTGACTTTGGAAATATGTAACTGAATTCATGAATATAATGCATTTTGTATAATTTATATTTGTTGAATGTTGAGACTGTGTTGGTGCCTTTATCTTGTTATCTGTTCATGTGTGCTAAGCTTTACGCTTCCGCATTTTGCCTTTGATATACATTTGGTTCATGGGACTGGGATTCCGGTTCTGTGACAGATGGTATCAGAGCATGAACAATAACTACACCAAACATTGCTCACATCAAACACAAACTAAATTCACTTTGCATCTCAACCCTAGAAACTTAATAATATGTCCTTTGTGGACTAGGTTGACTTAGCCTCTAGGTTAGAACCTAGATGTTCTAGAACTAGGTGTAGACTTGTGTAAGTTACCTCCCTAGACATGACTCGCGACATGTGCTTAGGATGTCTACACAAGTGTGCACCATGTTCTTGCTAGTTCTCTAGGTGTCATTATACTAGACTGCCTAATGAGTGTGGTAACTCGTTTTGGTTTTGGTTTTATTCGAATGGCGTATGGTGGCTTTCATCGCCTGTTTAAACGTTGGAGAAAACATATTTCAAATATTATTATATGTACATATGAAAAATGTTACCACACACAGAAAGGCAGTGAGTTTCCATGCAACCTAGGAGAAAGAGATGTAACATCAAGTCTAGATGAGAGAGTTTAGTTGATAGTGATAATCTCTAGAGTTGTCTAGAGCCATGATATAGGTTAGGCATGTGAGTAACCTAGAAACCTAAGATGATGATTATGATATTGATGATGATGTTGATGTTGATAAGACCCAAGTTGGTTGAGGAAGGTCGAATATGTTTAACGATATGAGATGAGTTTGACCATGCAACCCTAGCTAAACCTAGCACCTTGTATGATACATACCACTTAGTTGATGTGCTAAACATAGCTAGTGGGTTGACATGCTTGCTTATACCTAGTCTTGTAGATGTGGAGATATGATATATGGTTCGAGACCAACACGGGCCTCAATCTCTTTACAAAGGAAGACCTCTAGCATGGGACATATGAATAGGGTTACCTGTTGATATGAGTTGAACTCCAGAATACCTGAACTCCAGAATATTTGAAATGTTGAATAATATGAATGATGAAATACTTGATGATGAGTCCCTAGCTAGAATACTTCTAAGTATATGAGTTGAGTGACCTAGTGGACGGTTTCCTTGAAATGTTGAACCCTAGATTTCCTATGAAAATATCTAACCCTAGAGAAAGAGGAAATTGAAGATTTGATGCTTGATATATATAGGTGAGGGCGATGTCCCAAGACCTAAGATGATGTATATGATGTGTGATATCCATGATGAGCCTCATACTCGGGTTAGTAGTTGTACATAAAGGAATCTAGTGGTTATCCTTGTTTCTTGAAAGATGGGTAGAAATTTTTGTTACAGGTAGAAGGTTGTGGTTAAAATGCATTATTGGACACATATATCTTAGCTTGAGTGGCTTGAACTTGTGGAGCTCTTTCTAGATATAAGTGAGAGAATTTGAAAATTGTGGCGTTGATGATAATGGTATTCTTAGAATGATGCTTGTACATGAAATATCTCGCTTATGTTTAAAAACTTGAATATGCACGATAAGCCACTCTTATAAGCTAGACCTAATATGAAATCATACTATACATAAAAGATGTAACCTTGAAATCATGAACCGGATCTGATGATGTCTAGAGATCTTACCTTGAATTATGAGGGTAACATGTCTAACCTCATACCCTAAATGAAAAAAAAAATGATGATTAACTTGATATGCCAACGATCTTGGAATCATAGAATAAACATGATGAATAAATTGTTTAATTTTAGATTTGAAATAGAAAAGAAAGAACATAATTGAATAGAGTTGGTAGAAATTTTGGGGAAAACAAAACCATGCATGAAATCTAGAGTAAAGATGAGATACACACTCGATGATAGTCTTATTTGAAGTCAAGTCCATAAACATGATTCCTTTGGGAAGTGATAACATAGATTTTGATATTACACCCTGGTCGTGTGTGAAAATTAGTACAAAAACCCTGATATATGGATACAAAAAGATGGGTAAACCCTAATGCCATGATGATTCCACATTATGAGGGAACACTAAGTAACATGTACATTATCGAGATGGGTACACCCTGAATGATGATAGCCTATGTGTATGCATCCCATTGTGTAGAATATCGTGACAACCATGGTAGGATACCTAGGCATGATGAGTATGAACTTTGACTCTTGACTATGATCTTGGACTAAATTTCGAGGACGAAATTTCTTGTAAGGAGGGAAGGATGTGACAACCTCATTTTTATCTCTCTATGGATATCCACTTTCTCTCTCTATTAGTAGCCGAAATCACTCAATTGGGTCACATTTTATAGTTGGAATGAGATTATGACCCAATTTAATTAAATCGTCATTCAACTTCCCAATATGTGACTTGTATATGCCAATTGAAATAAGAGCCATTCTTTAATCTATAACCATATTGCAATTAATATCAAACACCCTTGATATGATCTGTTGGGATTGCTAATATATATATTGTTGTAGATCTCTCAATTTTGAATCCAACGATGGAAAAATCACCCTAATCGGACCTTTGTAGCCCAAGTTATGATATTTTGAAGACACTTTGATTTGCTTTGATTTAATTTTGTTTACTTTTACCCCTTTGTTGTAGCTTTGGGCCGGCCCATCAGGGTCCTTGAGAGGGCGCGCGGCCCAGCTGCCACCTCTCCCACTCCCAAACCCTAGTGCGCCCCTATTCTCAACCGTCAGATCTCTCCTCCTAGGTTTGGATTCAATCTAACGGTAGCTGGCCTGCCGCCTTCATCCGAACCTGGAGCCGATGCAAGGGGGCGGCTGCATCTTTTGACGCTGCCAATCAGCCTCGTTCGGCCTTTTGTTTGACGATTTAAGACCCTGAAATCTCTTCGCTCTCTACTCCGGTCCTTTTCCCCCTCTTTTCACTCATGTTCGTGCCCTACAGCGCCCTCCCCAACGCTGCTTGCGGCGGCCGCATCTATGGCGTCGCCATAGCTCCGGCGGAGCACAGCTCCTAACCCAGGCCATGTGCAATGGAATTTTGGGTTCCTTTAGCTTCTCCAGCCACCCGTGCAACCTGCCGTCTTCTCCAAACCTGGGCCCGACTTCACCTCCTCCATCTCCCCTTCTCCGGCAGCTCAGCGTCGTCGCACATCAGGTTGCAGACGCGAGCAGGGTCGCCCCACCTCACGCGATCGCTTGCAAGAGAGAAGACCCCGCTGGGTTGGGCCAGCATGCCCTGAGCGTGGACCAAGGCTGGTGTTACTGCTACAATTGGACCTGGCCCAGGTCCAGAAGGCCAGCGTGAGGTGCCCTCCAGAAGGGAGCGTGTGGTGCATCCATAGCCTCTGATCTAGAATCAAACGGCCCAAAAACAATCACATCAAGGTAATCTTGCTAAAATCCTAATAAATGAAAGGAATGTCCGATTTCTACAAATAAATAGTCCTTTTTGGTTAGAAGAAAAAGATATACAATATGAGCATAGTTCCAGACCCTAAAAATCCTTCATATTTCTCAATTTTGTCAAATTTGTAATCCTTGACTCTTTTGACCATTATGTTATTGATAAAACTTGGATCTTGATTACTCAATCTACCCTATGATCCTTAAATTGTACATGTGATGTATAATTGAACTAAATGAAGATCCTACTCTCCCTATTTCTCATAAATGACTCTTTTTGTGCATATGTGACTAGTTGTGACTATAATGGGGCCTTTGCCCTAGTTTGCTAATATTGTTTCTAATGAACACCCAGCTAATCTTGTTATGTGTTTCTAATGACCAAGTGTTGCTGATCTAAAAACCATCCCTTATGCTTGGCTCTTCTTCCTTGATGATACTTGATCTTGGTTGCCCTATTGTGAGTCTTTTGACCCTAGAATACATGTAAATGCCTTAAACCTTGTTATGATCATAGAAAGTGCATGGAACGTCATAATGACATGGAACTTGAACCACACTCCTATGTTGACCTCTAGATCAATACAATATCATATAATGAACCAATAAGCAACTTGGAACCCACCTTGGCCAAAACCCTAAAATGCATCTAATTAGGGTTAATGATGATAATCTAATGCATGTATATAATCTTGTTGTTAATCAGGATTGGCATATGGCTAGATGGTGAAGGATATGTTAGATTATGAATCTCTGAATCAGGTATGGGCCTTATCTAGTTATATGATTATCGATTTCTTGCTTGAAAATACATATATTGTATGCTTGTTTGTCTATTTTCTCAAATATTGCCATGTAGTATTGATATGTCATACTCGATGTTTGCTTCGTCTGTTTTATAACTTGAACACATATATATATGGAACTCCATTATAATATTGTTGATAAAGGGCTCTTGGTTACGACCTTGAGGTCCCTCCCATATAAAAGGGTAGCTAAGCTTGAGCACCCTTACGGACCCTTCCGACGGGAAGATGGTCAAAGGCCTTAAACATGTTTGATATTGATATTGTTGGTATAATGGAGTGAAATGACATAAAATATGGTTTCGCATTTGTTAAACAATTAACTTGTTTATTCTTATTCGTTTAGTCTTAAAATCTTTTCAAAATTATGAAAAGCTTATATATATGTGTATCTTTCAGCCCATACTCAACACCTCGTGTGTTGACCCATTTTTCGTATGTTGTTTTTAGGTTCAGAGATGGCTAGAAAGTTGATGGGCTTGGTGAGCTATGCTAGGTGTACTTGTTGTAAGATCCAGATATAGTATACATGAGCAGACTTGTACAAAGTGACTTTGGAAATATGTAACTGAATTCATGAATATAATGCATTTTGTATAATTTATATTTGTTGAATGTTGAGACTGTGTTGGTGCCTTTATCTTGTTATCTGTTCATGTGTGCTAAGCTTTACGCTTCCGCATTTCGCCTTTGATATACATTTGGTTCATGGGACTGGGATTCCAGTTCTGTGACACTACTCTTCACACCCCAACAAGATGAGTACTCTCTCACGATAGTAGTGAAAAATTAACAACAGAAGAAGAGATGAATGTGATAGGAACATTAGATGACGAAGGAATGATTGTGGTGTTTAGATGTCTGTCTTCAAGGTCAAAGGAGATGGCAATCGGCATATCAACAAGTTTTCTCCTTAACGTTCATGGAGAGAAACTTGGTAGTGTGATCTTCTTTCACCAAGGTGGGATCTTATCATTTTGAGGTGATAGAAGAAGGAAGACGGAGGCGAAGGTCACCAAACGATGGAAACAAGGGCCAAGGGACATGCCTATCTCAAGGAATGAACCTCGGAACCTTAGAAGCAATGAAGGTGGAAGTCTCCTTGGTTGATGTTCATCATCCAATGGAAATGGTCAAAGGTTTATAGAGGTTGAAGGTCTAGAGTGAAAGTGGCAATCTTGCAGTATCCATGGTGGATCCCCTTTCCTAGAGTATAAGGTATTGCATTTATAGGCAAAGGTTAGGGTTTGATACCCTACCAACAACCTTAGAGTTTAGTCTTGGCTATCATGGAGCTGAAGAGGCATCAGTGGCTTGAGGAAGATAAAGAGTTTCCAACATTCAATATCTCATTTGGTAGGCAAGGGGTCAGGACAACCATCAATTGTTTACTATAGTAATTCCTTGAAAGGTAGTGCAGAATGTCCATCATTTGTGGAGTACAGGCGTTCCATTGGAAGATGCATGTAGGACTTCCTTCAATTAATGAGCATTGGAAGACAAGTACTAGATATCCTTTGGTTGTTATCCATTTTGAAGACAAGTGCAAAACTACCTTCAGAAGGTGGTAGAATAACTTCCATTGAAAGGGAACCATAGGAATTCCTTTGAAAGGTGGGCACTGGAAGACATCGGTGGGTGGGCCATCGGAGGGAAAGAGTGTTGGATTTCCTTCATACACTGAGTGTAAGGTGGGCTTTGGAAGGTGACAACTGGAAGTGGGTTCTTGGCTTCTTTTTGTTGTCAACCAAAGGAACGACTAACTAATGTAATCTAAAGGTTTGACAGATGCAATGAAAATCAAAGGTTCAACACATGTGATGCTAAACAGATGGTTCAGAAGATGTTATCTCACCCCTGTGATAGATTGCTATGTGTCATATGATTTGTTCCTATCAATCGTCAATTGAAGGAATCATAAATTAGGATTTTTTCACTGCCTTAGACAGAGCCCGCATCATTTTTCCAGCCATAGCCCGAATAACTGGCGGGTGATAAATCCAGTGCTCCACAGCGTGGTTCGAACCCGGATCCCCCCGGAGGGGGACACCGTGCCTTACCAGCTGCGCTAACACTGACCGGGTGAAGGAATCATAAATTGATGGAGGGACAGATCAATGAAAATTTGGTCCATTTAATTAAAAAATCATCGACCTGCTAGTCATTTAGTGGTACCAACGCCTCCTACACTCCTAGCATGTAATGAAGTTTATGCTTGCAATTTGGATCATGAACTTATAAATTATGATAAAATTAGGAAAACCTAAATGCAAGCTAGTTCTAACACAATATAATGGAAATGAATGCAAAACTAGTCTATAAATGCAAGTAATACGAGGATGAATATGTATCCATCTAACAACCTTGAACTTTGACATTGCTCATCCTTGAGTAACACAAAATCTAAAATAGTTGCCAAATGAATACTTTCAACCAATGTGATTGACTCACCATCACACCATTCTTAACTCCCTAACACCCGATATGACCAAGCAACCCAACTTCTAGAGATCATAAAACACAAATATTATTGTATTTATCTCCAATTTTGCTTCCTAAAAAACTTCCTCAACACTATCCCAATATTAGGCACATCTAAGCATTTTGATGAAAGTTTAGAGAATCCCGTAGAACAACAAGTATGCATATGATCTGCCACTAGGGTGCATAAAAAGGGATATCAAAATGAGACACTCATTGTGTCTTGGGTAAAAAAAATGTAGAGGAGGGGGTTGCAAAAGGAAGATGCAAATCGCTCCTCTATTCAAAATGACATTGCATTTATTGGTGCAAATAAATATATTGTGGCTTTTTTTTTCTGTGCGCACTGACATCTTTTCATTTTGGCGTTATGCCCCTATATAGGTATGGAATAAGAGGGCAGAAGGGAGGGTGTGCCACCCCAAAATTGGAGTTTGGCACTTTTTATGCCTATTTATTTTCTTTTTTATAGATGGAAGGTAAGATGATGGAAGAAGAACTGTAGAAGAGGGTCAGATTTATATGCAACTTGATTTATGGTTCGGTGGGCTGGGTTGCTCTCCTAGTCCCACTATGCTTGAATAGTGACACAATAAGGGAAAAGGTGATGATTCCATGAATTTGTTTCACTAGTAAGTTAGAAGAATGATGTGCTTGATCTCAATTCCCCAAATACCTACCATCTTTTCCAAGGAAACATGATGTTTGGGTTCCTAGGCCACATCAGGTGATTTATAGTCATTGCTTGTTTCAAAAATGGTCATTGTGAGGTTTTTCTATGAGAAAGGGGAATTAAAAGATGATGGCATGCATGGATGCACACCATAATTTGAATCTAATCCAGCTACATGATGGCTATGATTATTGTAAAGAACAATATTTTTTGAAAAGAAAAGCTATTTGTAATGCAAAAGTGATGACATCATAAGCTATAAATAGGCAAGTGTGGGTAGAGAGTAGAATGCGTACCACCCACCCTCCATAGATATTTTCTCATCCTCGAGTGAACACTAGAGATGGAGGGAACGAACTATGTTGGTTGGTCCATGGTTGTGGTTTCTCTCCATTCAAAAAATGTCATTCACCTACAATCAAAATTGTTAGAAAATATGATCTTGTCATGAGATTAACCAACTAACTAAATGCAATATGAAATAAGATATAAAAACTAGAAATTAAAGTAATACACTAGTTTCCTCCCAAGAAGTACCTTTGTTTAACATTGATGTCTTGATGACTAAAGTGTAATCATGGTAAGTTGGAGGGAGAAGTGTGAGCGGTTGGTTGGCATGCATGGGTAGTGATGGTAAAATAATGCTTGAATTGTTGGCTATTCACAACGAATTCTATAGTTTTCTATCTTCATATTATAACAGCTCCATGAGGAAAGATATCCTTTATAATGAATGGACCCAACCATCAAGTTTTGAGCTTTCCTAGAAAGAGGCAGAGATGAGGGTTGTGTAGTAATACTTTACCTTGCACCTACAAATCTTTCTTTCTTTGGGTGGTAAACATGCCACATTTTTGTGTGCTCCTTGTAGATGTGTGCATTTCCATAAGCTATAGATGGTAATTCTTCAACCTCTTGCAGTCAAAATAGACACTTTTCTTTTGGTACATGGAGGTCAAAGTTGAGCTGCTTTCTGGACAAATGAGATTTATGTTCAAGCTTCACTAGTAAATAACAAGACTTCCTATGAATGAGACAGAAATGTGTAATTCCTAGAGGAGTTTTATGTGTAGTTTGATATACCCAGAGTGCATCATTTAGTTTGTGAGCCCAATCTTGCTTTGTCCTTCCCATCAACTTCTCAATAATGGATTTGATTTGGTATTTAGAAACCTCTACTTAGCAACTTGTCTAGGGTGTTGTGGATTAGCTACACGATGAGAAACTCCATACTTGCAAAGGAGTGCTTCAATGTTGCATTCAAGAAAGTGTAATCCTCTATAAGAAATGATAGTGCAGAGGAAGGACTCCAAAATGTGGGATATAATCTCCATCGAAAGTTGTATGACCAATTTAGAGTTGCTAGATTTTGTTGGGATGGTTTCAACCCATTAGGAAACATAGTCAATAATGACCAAGATGTAGGAGAAGGCATAAGAGGAGGGGAATGGACCTATATAGTCCTCAACCCAAACATCAAAAATCTCCACTTCTTGCCAATGATTGAGGGGCATTGAATCTCTCATAAAAGTACTACCAGGTCATTGGCACATATATGCAACATCCTTAAAGATAGTGGGCTAGAAGAAGCAACATTGGAAGACTTTAAATGCAATTTTCTTAGACCTCATATGGCCACAGTTGGGAATGAATGACATTGTTGTAGGATGAGTGAAGCTCATTCTTTGGAGATGCACTATAGGTAAAGGTCGTCTAAACATACCTAAAAGATATAGGGATCTCCCTATAGGAATTATGAATATCCAACATGAACTTCTTCTCATCATTCCATACCCAATATGTATAAAATAATCTTGCAACTAGGTAGTTCACAAAATTAGCATACCATGGGGTGAATGTAGACACATTTAATAAGTGATTTTCAGACAAAGAGTTATTGATTGGGATCATGTCACTATCTTGGATGTGTAATGGTCTAACATGATAAGCAATGCCATTTTCATTTCCCTTCTGGTCCTTGATTTCTAGGTCAAACTCTTACAATAATAAAATTCATCTGATTAGCCTTGGTGTTGTGTCCTTCTTTGACAATAGATATTTTACAACAACATGATCATTGTAGATAATCACTTGTGAGCTATCAAATAGGTGTGTAACTTATCGAAGGAAAAAACTTGCTCCTACTCAACTATTGCATAGTTCTTCTACATGTTGTTGAGATTTTTGTTGGCACAATGGATCACATGGTGTATCTTGTTGATACATTGCCCTAGAACTGCACCTATGGCATAGTCACTGGAATCACATGTGATATCAAAGAGAAGAGGCCAATCTCAAGCATGAAAGATTGGGTTAGTGATGAGAGATTCCTTTTAGAGTATTAAATCTCTTAATGCATTCAGAGTCAAAATTGAAATCCATGTCTTTCTGGAGAAGACTTAAGAGAGGCTTAGTGATCTATTAGGTGAATCTCCTATAGAATCAAACATGACCCAAGAAATCTCAAACTTCCTTAACAATGGTTGGAGGAGATGGCTTGGCAATCACTTCATTCTTTTCTTTGTCGGCATCAATGCCTTTGAAATGAACATGGACTCCTAGAATAATGGCCTACTTCACCATGTAGTGGAAGTTTTCCCAATTAAGCACTAGATGTGCTTCTTCACAAAATGATTGGACCATGGAGAGATGATGTAGGAAGGAGTCATAAGAATCACCATAGACTGAGAAGTCATCCATGAAGTTTTTCATTATGGTTTCAGTGAGGTTGGAAAAGAAGGCAGACATGCAACATTAGAATGTGGTGGGTGCATTACATAATTTGAAGGGCCTCCAATGAAAATCATGTGTTCCAATAGGACACATGATGGTAATCTTTTCCTAATCTCTTGAATGAATGGGAATATGGTAGTAACAAGAGTACCCATCCAGTTAACAAAGGAATTCCTGGTGTGCGAGTATCTTGTTGACTTCATCAAGAAATGGACAGGGGAGTTGGTCTTCTGAGTTGCATTTTGAGCTTGCAATGGTCGATACGCATATGCCACCTGGTCATTTATGGGTAGGAATAAGCTGATTCTTCTTGTTTAGAACAACTATAGTGCCTCCTTTCTTCGGCACCACTTGTATAGAACTCACCCAAGATGAATCAAAGATAGGATAAATGATCCCTAGAAGTAGTATTTGAATCATCTCATTATGCACAGTCTCTTTCATAATTGGGTTCAACATGCATAGAGTCTCAATGAAGGGATTGTAGTTGTCAACTATGTTAATTTGATGCATGTCGAGGTCTTGGCTCACTCTAGTTAGATCAGTCAGATTATTGCCTAATGCCTTCTACCTCTTCCCTAGTTCTGTTAACAACTTTTCTTCTTGCTTAGTTGTGAGATATGAATTGATGATGATTGGTCAAACTTTCTACTCATCTAGGAAGACATACTTTATCCCCTCGGGTAGAGGATTCATCTTTGGTGTGGTAGGCTCCTTTTCTTCTTTTTGACGATAGAAGAAGATTTGATCTCTTTGATCTCATCCTCAAAGTCTTCCACAGTAGAGTTAAAGTGAAGGATAAATCACTCCACATGTTCATCATTCAAATTCACAAGCATTGGGGTTGATAAGCGCAGCCTCAAGAGGGTCTTTGGAACTAGGATCCACCTGCTATAGTTGTGCCATTTTGTTAATGCAATCAATCAGATAGCATTGTTCTTGTAAATAAAGTCCTTTGAGACTCTCCATGACTTTGAAGTTGATCATGTATGTCCTGATCCTTGGCGTCGAGATTTTAGCTTCAATGTAAATGAGTGTGTGAGAGGTTGCAAGGAAAGGAAAGACAAAAATGAGAGGATAAAGGTCCTCCTTGATGTCCATGATTACAAATTCACATGCCAGTTTTATTTGGGACTCACGCTCAAAGGGATGTTCTCTATGATAACCATAGGGGTAGTGATAGAAGAGCCAACGAGTTAAATTACAATGTCGATGGGAAGGATATTAGTGGTGAATCATAGCCTCTTGCATAGACTATAGGGAATGATAGAAATGTTATACTTAAGATCAACGAGACCCTTAAGGCATGTTTTTCCCAAATAAAGCAAGAGATGTTGAAAGATCCTCAATATTTTACCTTTCTAGGTGTCTTGGTATGGATGATGTTTGGTTTCATTTGTGCTATTTTTTTTATCTCAACTTCCTCTATTAGGTATTTGTGAGTTAGGAGAGTCTGAAAGAATGTTGTTCATGAGGGGATTTTTTAAGAGAGTCAAGTAAGGAGATGTCAACATGTAGCTTCGTCATGGATTCCTTAAACTTCATGAACCTAGAGTTCAGCTTTGTGTGAGCTAGACATCTCTAGTAAGGGACTCAAAATTTGTAAAAAATCACTATAGGTAAAGAGTGAGAGGTTGGTGTAGCTTCAGGTGCCTTCTCATGAGTGGGGTGTTTCTTGTCTATGGGGTAGTGTATCACCCTTCTTTGGTGCTTCACCATTTGGATCTATAGGTACAACCATTGGAATATCTATTAGTATAGCCATCAAACTGACTTCTTCATAATCATCATGATCTTGAAAACTAGTATGTTGTTATTGATGGCTAGAGTTGAAGGCTCTAATAGAACACGTCTAGAAAGTGTGTCCACATCTTTCAACTTCTCCTCTTGATTCTTGGGTTTACCTTCAGGTTATCCCACAAACGAACACACTAGAGGGAGAATGGTAGATATGTCTGCTAGTTGAGCCTCCATAGACTTATTGTAAGCTTGTTGGTTCATGAGTATCTTCTCAATGGTATCCAAGTGACTTTGGTCATTAGAGACATGCATATTCTATTGGGTGCCCTACTCTAGGAGAAGTTGTGCTTACTGATTGTAGGTTTGGTGTCATGGATTCTAATTGTTGTGATTTTTTTTAGGATTGTAGTTATTCTTATGATAGCTCTAGTACTGTCGGAAACTAGGGGGACCACAAACTTGATTTTTATTGTGTTCCTGCTTGAGCTGGATAACATTTTTTGCTCCATCTGGTTTCCATACTAGAAGTCAAGATGGTTTCTTGACCTATTGGGGTTGTAGTACCCCTATCGTATAATAGAGTTGGCAACACTGACTTCTTTGATGACTGGTCTGTTGTCAAATTGAGGTTGGTGCATTTTCAAGGTGGCTTGGTATAGGTGATTGTACTATAGACTAGTATGTCTTTCTGCACTATTGACAAGGAAGACTTCTGGGTCTAACCTATCTTGAGAAGAGGATATACCTCTCTACCTATTTCTTAGGAGATATGACTCAAGGTTGTCTTTCTTGAGAGCGAGCATCTTTAGAGATTTGACAATTTCCTTCAGCTCATATATGTCTTCTACCATGGATACCTAGAGAATGACTCACTTGCTAATGAGCCCAACTAACTTGGTTCTGAGATCCCCTATTGAAAAGATTCTATGTGTTGTTAAATATTTTCCACATGAAGTTTCCATTGGAAGTAGCATCAGAGAACTATTTTACATCATGATCAACTCTCCTATGGAATTGGTCAATCAATTGGGCTGAAGGGATGCTTTCATGAGGGATTTGTAGGAGCTCCTCGAATCATTCACAAGCTTAAAATAAAGGTTCTCCTGGGAGTTTCTTGAACTGAGTAATATTCCCTCAGATCTGATATTAAGTGACTCTAGAAACAACATCTACAAGAACGTTTTCTAAAGTTCCTCCAATGTTCTAATACTACGCTCATCTAAGCAATTTTACCACACCCTAGCCTTGTTGTTGAGGGAGTAGTAGAAGAATTGTAGCTTCATTTTTTCTTTAGAGACCCGGTCTTGTATGATCAATCCATAACAATCTATGAACTTATAATGATAGTCATGTTCTTCCTCTCCAGTTCTGCCTACAAAACTATTGGTTGGCATCATCTTCCCCTATTGCATCTTGATTTTGATGTTCGACACCACAATGATAGGTTGGATGATGGGGTTATGAATGTCAAGCATCTTTTGGAATAGAGAATTTTATAGTTCTCTTTTTTGTTCGTCTTCCTTAGTTGCTATTAGGTCATCCTACGCTGGATCAATAATGAATCTATCATGTTGTGTTTCTAGTGCTACTTCAACCCTATGGTTCATCTCTCTTTGGCCATCTTAGCTTGGTGCATGCGATGGAGTCTGTGGTATGTTTATTTGATCTCAAGATCAAAATATAGTCTTGGACCAATGCTAAAAGAGTGCCGCATGCACTAGAAATGATTCTTGAGGAAGAAAGACTACCATGAGTAGATGACTGGCATGGAGTTTAGTTCAAGAAGATTTTCAATGTTGTCAATTGAAAAATAAAAATACTAACTAATTCAAGATATTAAAAATAATAGTAAATTCCATTGTCCCCAACAATGGCATCAAAAATTGTATTTGGTATATTATTTCACTAACAAATTCACCTAGGGAAAGGTCCTAAGTTTTTACCTAAACTAACATGCAATAACCGCCACCAAGAAGAGGATGGATCTTATTGTAGTATAGTTTAGGATCAAATTCAAAGGACAATGTATTTAATAATGAATTTGACCAATATAACCAGGAAAGAACTAGTATTTAACACAAGATGATTCATTATTGAGTATTCTATAATTGGGAAACCAAAGGGCAGAATTACAGGTTTATTATTAAATGATGAGATCCGGACTACCATTGGTTGTTGACGGCAGAACTTCCTTCTGAAGTCTGAGCAAAAAGTTAGTAGGTTGAGGAGTGCAGGCATTCCATCAGAAGATGCATGCAGGTCTTCCTTTGGAAAGTGACCATTGGAATATAAATGCTAGAAATCCTTCAGTTGTTGGTCATAAGGAAAACATGTGCAGAAATACCTTCAGAAGGTGGTAGTAAAACTTTCATTGGAAGGGAACCACATGATTTCCTTTGAACGGCAGGCACTACACAACCATCTATGGGTGGGACATCAGAAGGAAAGAGTGATGTATTTCCTTTGGTTGTTGAGTGTAGGGAAGCCTTCGGAAGGTGACCATCGGAAGTGGGTGCTTAGCTTCCTTCAGATGCTAAACAAAGGAAGGATTGATTGATTTAAATTGAAGGTTTGGTAAGTGCAATGAAAATCAATGGTTCAACATATGTGATTCCAAACCAATGGTTTGGAAAATGTAACCTCACCCTAAGTGGGGAAAATTTTCATGTGTCATAGGGGCTACACGCATGAAGCATCAACCGAAGGAATCATCAACCAATAGAGGGACATATTAGTGGAAATGTAGTCCATTTAATCAAAGATTTCTCCCTCCTACTAGCCGGTTAGTGGGACCGCCACCTCCTTCACTCCTAGCATGCAATGAAGTTCAAGCATGCCATGAAAATCAAGAATTTGGGTTAAAATCTTATAATATATCATAAAATTAGGAAAACCTAAATGCAAGCAAGTTCTAATATAAAATGATGGGAATGACTGCAAAACTAGGTTGTAAATGCAACTAAAACTAGGATATATATGCATTCATAATTATCTAGTAAGATTTTGATCTTATTGAACTGGTAAGATTTCATTTCCATCTCGTTAGTTCATTTTTCTAGTTGTATTTTCTACTTGAACTTTCAATTCATCTAGTTTTTGGTTCACATTTTTCTTTCAGGTGATCTCTAACTGGAAGAGATCATGAGGACCCCTTGATCGGCTGACCAAACTCATTGATCGAATGACCATAGAGTCCAAATTTTTGCATAGGGACTCAACTACAAACTGGTCGACTGACCACCCTCTCTAGTCAAACGATCTACATGTAGTAGGCATTTTTCTTAACAATGCATATTGCCTGACCAAGCCTACAGATCGGGACACCAAAGAGGGCCCAAAATTGTTAGCAACCATTGGATCCAGGGAAGTAATTGAGATCGAACTATTAGACAAGTGGATCACACAATCATGTTGAAGGATAAAGATGTTAGTAACTTATGATCCTAAATTTTTTGGTGATGATGGCCCGACCATGCTTGTTGATCAGTTGATTAAACTGATTCCATTACAAAAAATCATTGATTGACCATCTGAATTGATGAGATCATCTAACCAACGCCTGATCTTCCCCACCATGCAAGACTCTGATCAATAAACCCTAGAATGCTATTTGACAGATCCCCCTATTCGATCTTGCCCAACCAACACGGGTTTTCCAACTGTTCAGGTGCCCTACTCGACTAGCCAACTTTCATTGATCTCTCGATTAGTCATCTACATCAACCACCAACCATCACACTTATCATCCAACCACCTCCCTTGTTTTCTTGATCTTCCACAATTAGCATCAATTGATCCTCCAATGATCGCCCAATCAGATCTTTCCCATTTATGTGCATGATTTATATTCTTTTTTCTCACTTTTTCATGCAATTTAAATCCATTTTCTACCTAAAGTTTCCTCTAATAATGTTGGAATTCCCATTTTATTGTTATCTTTACTAGTTCCATGTTTGTAATTTTAGGTAAAATATTTTGATGAAAAAATGGGGTAAATTCAATCAGGATTCACCTTTGGTTATCTTCCCAAAGAGTTTAGAAACATGCCATTTGGTTTAGCCAACATGACATGTTTGTTGTAGATAGAAACAAGCTTGCTCTGGTGTACAACAACACAATGTATTGGTCAATAGACACACCATGTCCTTTGATTCCATGAATTCACCACACTCCCTACCTAGAAACAACATGGTGTGTCGCTAAATACACCCATTGTGTCCTCACAATTTAGAAGATGTTGTAACACAACAACACGAGTGCCTTAAATGCACACACCATGTTCACCGAATCTAGACTTGCCGACATCTTCTCCAATAGTAGCAATATAGTGTATTAGACAATCAACATGTCGTGCAACCTTTGCACAAGGTAGTTTTACCTTCAGTTGTTGGAAACGACATGTTGTGTCTCTTCTCCAACACGTCGTGTTTCCAGTGATTTCTACACAATTTTAAAAGAAACCATCTCTTATTTTTAAATATGAATGGACTCTTTTGGGATGGCTATCATTCATCATTTGAAGAGTTTTTCTACCAAAGAATAGAGCAAAGAAGGAGGGTGATTTTGGAGAAGACGAGGTGGTTACTCGAGAGAGGACCTCTTCTATATTCCATTTCTCTTCACCAAATATAGCAAAGGAGTCTATTAACCATTCCAACCCCTAAGGAAGAGAAGGTTGTTGGAGTAGGAGCAATAGCATGGTTGAAACTTCATCTTCCATATGTAGTTCTTCCCTTGTTTCTTTCGTTCCATGGATTCTTTGTTCTTTCTCTTCTCTATCCATGTTTAACTTCATGATTCTTTGCTTGTACCCATGTTTTACCACCAAGTGTGAGTAGAACTCCCATGTCATAGCTTATATGAAATCCAATTTCATTCTTGATACTAGTTGTCTATTGTTCTAAGATTGCATCGGTGCTTCAATTACTTGTTTGGTTGACTGACCATCTTGTTTGCTTATTTTATTCTTCTAATATAATCTAGGATAAGTATATGGGAATATGAAAATGTGATCTTGGAAACACTTCCTTGACCACATGAGTGGCTGGGAATGTGTTGAGTAATCAAGGTTTGTAGTTCGAAACAAAGCATATGCATGGGACTGATATGTGGAGTTAAAGTTGTCTCATATCACCAGGAGGTTTATAAGACACGAACCTCCTTTTCATGCTTAAAGAGTATGTTAGATTTTCTTTTTTCTACTTAGATGTGATATGGAAGTGAAATGTCATTCCCAAGATTCCTTAAATCTGGTTGTAATCATTATTCAAAAGAATTGTATTTAATTAGACTGCCTTTTATTTGAAATAGTTTAATTCAATCGATCAAACGTGAGTGAATGATCTAGATTGTTGAAATTTAACATTCTTGGGCCTAACTAGCCTACATCCTTGTGGACACAACCTTGACTACAATCTATTTCGTATAATTTCTAGGAGAAATGAGTTGAGGCATTCAAATAATAAAACTTGTTTGTTAATACGACAAACACCCATCACCCAATCAGCAGTCCATAGGGAGTGCAGGTCCACCTCCGTTCGCCTAATCAACCTCTTTAATTATCCAATCATATGACATCAAATAGCATGCTTCTCCCTCATATCCAATTCTCCTCTGATCTCCCAATTTGAATACAAATAGATGCCATCATGCCACAAACTCAAGGAAGTGGGCCAGAACATCCGTTAGAAGGATACATTCGTGGGCTTCTATAAAATCTCAACATCTTTGGCTCTATGAAAGGCAAAGGAAAATCTACAATGACATATCCCGATCTCCCCTACTCACACTCCACTTAGTTTGTCAGTGGCATCCACATATGGTAGCAAAGTGAGATAGACACTTAACAAACCTTCGACTACATGGAGCATGCTGAGTTCATCACTAAGGAGGCCATGGTGGTTAACAAAAATAGTATCCAGTAGTTGATTAATGACATTGATGCTCAGTAGGGAGACATTGCCTGCAATGTGGGCACTTATTCTATTCCTCCCCCAATCCAGACATCCCAAGCAAGAAGCAGGTTGCATGCCTTCTCTTTTCCCTTCCCCGCCTGCATTGATACTCTTCTGGCCAAGTAAAAGGCCCTTGTCATCGCCGAGCGCCAGAAGTGGCACAAGATTGTGGAGGTCATTGGGGTACAACTGACCTACTAAGCATGCCCTAAGACACTCATAAGCATGGCCATCTACAATACCTTGATGCTCATTCTCCACTGTGCACACATCTCCATCGTCTCCTTTCATGTGTGGCCCATCTTGAAGGATCTCACTTTGGAGTTCCTTTCAGGAAGCATTTTAGCAATGAACATGAGTGTAGCTTCTCTTCTACATGTTCAGGGATGAGCACTCCTAGTATGACAATGATCTCACAACTCTCATCCCTAACATTGATAAGGATTGATAGAAGAAATATGTGAATAATATCCTACCTGCCCTTCCATGAAGTACACCACTAACAAGTTATGGGAGGAGACAACTGGGTAGCTTCCCTCCTTTCAACATGGTGCCAAAGCATCATTTATTCACATCCTATTGGTCTGATACTTCCACCACATCCTAGATTGCACAAACTTTAGTCGAACTAGTGCACCAGGTGTCATCACTCTAATTGTTCTCTACTGCTTGTGGTGTGTGGTGAGTGATGAGTCATACCATTATGGAAGTTCACTCGTTGATCATCTGCACAATTAGCATGCAACACCAGAACAAGGCTTCTGAGTTCTTCCAGGGAGGAGTCATCACTGCCATCTCTTCTTACCTCAGCTATACCCACATCCTCTTTACATCGATGATGACATTGAAGAATCATACTTGATTGACATCAAGTACCTAGTGACTTCTTGAACCTCAGGATTGCTAAGGAGGAGGGCTTCTACAACTAGTTGTTTAGGGATAACCAGGACATTCTTGTACTTCCCACTCATGCTTACTTCATGATAGTGAATCTTGTCTATGACTACAATTTCATGTGTGCTTACATCCACCATTACATGAGGATCATCATAACCATTGAGGGTGCAGTTCCTGATATGATGTTTGGCAGATGTAGTGCCTCCATTGGGGTTGTGAGAAATAATAAAATTATTGTATATTGAATTGTTATCAAAGATCGTACATCCTAGTCCTATGTATAGGAGAGGAGGATATTACAAGGAATCATACTAAAACCTAATGGGCCATGGGCAACAAGCCCATGTACACAATTGACTAACGAACCTATTAGCTAAATAGGCTAAAATTCTAACCCTCCCCCTCAAGTTGGATCATGGGTGAAACATATGTCCAAGATTGGAGTTACATGACTTGATTAAATGATAAAAGAAATGATAAATGCATGATAGAAAAGATAAAAGATAAATTTCACTCCCCATACAAAAGATTGATACTCCCCTTAAACAATACTCCCCCTAAATCCTATGATGATGACACCTCTCTTCTTTGGAATTGTATTCTGCATTATGAATATCCTTGAGATTTGACGAAGGTCTTTTGGAGTGCATCTACAATGAAGAACATTTGTTGAATGGACCTGAATACTAAAGTAGAAATGTGCCACTTGGAGCAGACAATCATAAATACCATGACTACTGCATCTTCATTGGAAAGGAACGTGTGAGTGGAAAAGAGAGCACAATCACACATCATGTGTACTTAACACATCATGAACTCGGATACACAATTACGATTTTAGTAATAGTGGAATCTACAAATCATCTAACAAATGTGCATAATGTGGAATGAACGTGAATTGATGATGTGTTGATAATACAATGTAGGTACCATAACTTTGGCACATGAACCTTGGGGGCTTGAAGGGAAAGTAGATCATCATCAAAGAAAGTCCCAAGTAGATCAATGAAAGGTGACTCTAAAACAACAAAAGCAACTTAGAGAAGGCACGATGAAAGTGGATTGATGAAGATAAAACTAGATGAACTATCAACGTTACATATGTAGACTTGACAGGCTTGAAATTGTTGAGCTTCTAAAAGTCTGAATAATCACCCATCCATCACCCAAGAATGCAGCAAGAGTGATCACTTGAACCACCATTTACATCGAAGGAAGAGAAAATACGAGGGCTGAAATATGCATAGAAAACTCTTGTCCTGGCATACATAAAGCAGTACAAATGTGAGAAGCTCAGTGCAAATGTTGTAATGGATATCCTTCAATGTTGTCTGGAAATGGAGAACAAATATGTTGAACAATATCAAGCTCCATAACGATAGTATCTTGGAATATATATATCATCACTCTCATCTCTCTCATACTCTCACTCATTCTCTCCCTCATACTCTTCTCATGCTCTTTCTCTCTCTCTTCTCATACTCTTCCTCTCCTCACTATCCCCCCTACACACCAAATATGACGAGAGTGAGTATATGGTGTGGAGGAAAGGATATAGGACCCCCCCCAGCACGTGGAAAAGGGGATACACACATGATGGGTGGAAGGGTGGGAAAGGAATTGGTAGGATTGAGTGGAATCTGTGAAACTGATATATATTGGAGAAATTGATATCTGGCAAAAATTACTAAATGGGTCAATGTAAGATCCAAGTAAGAAAATTAAATGGATCTAATCTTAACCTGAAACGAAAGTATACTTGGAGGTGATGGGTGATTGCAGTTAAATGTCTAGTTTTGATGGCACAAAATTACATGACATATAAGACCAACTTGTGATGTATATATCATCAAAAATAGTAACACAGTAGAAAAACACAATTCTTTTGGAATGTAAATTTCTAGAATACTAACTCATTTTACTCGTAGATCTAGGATTGAATGCTCTTCCAGCCGATAGGACCCTCTAGGAAGTCGATCCTTCTTGATTTCAGACCAAGAAGCACCTATTTTCCCCTACTTAGAGGCCTTCTTGATGTTGACTATGAGCTTCTTTTCCTACGTATGGAGTCCTTGTCGCTCCCGCTCGATCTCTCATATTGACTTGTCTAGCATCTGCATGTTCTCCAACAGCAACACAGCGGGCGTCTTCTTTTTGTCGAAGAGGAAACTCTTCTTGCTGATTTGATTGCCGCCTCAAGCTTTCAAAGTACTAATCTATCTAACGGATTGGTGTAATGCTCTAGGGGTTATATGGTTTGGGATTCCAATCTGGATTGGAGGTTGTCTTTTTTGTCATGTAGGCACTAATCCCGATTAACCCAGTCGGGATCCACTCTTGTTTTGTTTGGCAAAAATAGGATTGACGGGTCCATTTTGGATTCCTTTAGGATTCTAGGATCCCAGTCCAGATTTGGCTCTATCTTGTGTGTTATTTTATTTTATATGCTAGGCTGAAAAACACAAGTTATGAGGTCATTCCAATCTAATGAGTGCTTGCAATGAGATTTGGTTTCCAAACAAAAATGGGATAAAATCCAGATAAACTAATTCAGATCTATCAACTAACCTGGTATGGATTTCATAATCTTGATCTCGAACCAAACAAGGGCAAGTGAGAGTCACCGATGCCACAATGAGTGGAGTCGCAAGACACGAGGAATCTGTCGAGGCATATGGCTACCACTAGTTGAGGTCGATAGGAGTGTGGCAGCAGTAAGAGGGATGACAATCCAGATTTTGCAAGAGTAGAGCCTGGATTCGCAATTGCGAGGTTGGCTAAGGATGAGTTGATCAATTAGAGAGGGGAGATGAAAAATAGATTACAATTTTATAAAAGAAGAAGGTAGGAGACTACCATAGAGGTCAGAATGATTCCTGGCGGGCACCCAAGCCAAGATTGTGGCTACCCACATGCAGAGTTTTCTCCTTTGTTCTCTAGGGTTAGGATCTAATTATCTTATACCAATATTGGATTGATATCAAAGATTGTACACCCATGTCCTATGTATATAGGAGAGGAGGCAATTACAAGGAAGCATACTAAACCATAATGGGCCATGGGCAACATGCCCATGCATACAATAGACTAATTAACCTATTAACTAAATAGGCTAATATTCTAATAGAGGCAAATGATGAGGATTTAGGCCCATCCCCGCCCCCTTATGTACATTGTACGAGGTGATGTGTGCCTAACACTACAAGGCCTTGATCCCTACAACTTCACCAAGATCTAGGAGCAACTGGACCACATAGTGGGTATGCAGACTCACATGGAGCAGGAGTAGCAGACATATAGCCAACAACACAACCACATGCACCTCATACAGTAGGTGCATTAGCAGTTCCACAAAGCCGAGGCAACTACCAATAGGAGTGAACTTATTGTGCCAAATTTAGTTTTGGACAGACATATCCTTCCCCGACCTCTTAGTATTGGGGTATACAATATATAGAGATGCCATGGCTTGAGGAGCTTCCCAGATCATGCATACAATGGCATTGGTCTGACAGACCATCCTAGGAATCAATTCCAAGGACCACCAAACTAGTACGCCCCCACTTCCACAACAACTACTACTGAGTCAACACGGGAACTAGTGGAATATCTAGTTATCTTCTTCCTCTCCATTCAATATTTATAGTTTTCATGAGGATGAGTAAATTTCTAAGTTGAAGATGGAGGGTGGGTGGTATGTTTTTATTACACCCCCTTATTTTCCCTTTTTTGTCACCTACTTTCTATATTATGATTTCATTTGTTTCCTTCTATCATTTTCTATTTCAAATTTCCATGATTAGTTATATGTAATTAGCCATTATCTAGTCAGCCTAGACTCAAATTTTGTTTGCATGTTTGTTCCTATAAAATCAGAAATGTACCCCCGATTTGAATGAAATCATTGTTTTCATAATTATAAATCTCAATTGACAATGCTAGAACTTGTCATGTCCCCAATGATCCTAAATAATAATTACTCTCTAAAGAAGATAGAAATTTGTATTGGATTGAGAGGAATAAATGTAGTATATCTCTTTTTGACCAACATTAGCTTCTTGTGGAATTTTCATTTATTTGCAGTTCACATGATATGATTGAATTTTTGTTTGAAGTTTGTTCCTATGATATGAATTTCCAATTATAGGATGCATAAGTTCAACTTTTCTATGCTTCTTCCACCCCCTTCTCACCCCATCATTTTCTAAAATATAAATCAAGAAGACAACTTTGAGGTGGAAACCCTCTATCACCCCTTCCTTTCTCCCATATTCCTTGTATGTATTAGGGGTGTACCACAATAGAAAAATATTCCAATGTGCACACCAAGAAAAATATAGTTGATGTAAATGCATCAAAAATAAATCAATCTCAAGTTGAATAGAGGAGAGATTGACAAACCTTTCCCTTCCATACCTTCATTCACTCTAATCTCTTCCCATGGGGTAGCTATCACCCCAAAAATAATTTATGTCATAGGTGAACCACGTACTTGAGTAAATCTCATCAGAATATGTGGAAACTTCTTAGACACCAATGATAATATGATTGTGATGCACATCTTTGATCTGAAAGCTTGTTTGTGGATATGAATTCGATACATGGAATTTGAAGTTATAATTTATGATTTGAGGAGATCAGGTTGCTTGGCCATATTCAGTTGTATGGAACCAAGGGATGTTATGAAATGCAACATGATAAGCTAGTAGTATTATTTGAAAGTTTGTTCTAATTTTGTGTTTCTCGAGGACGATTAATGTTCAAGTTTGGGGTAGTTTGATGAATGCATATTCATCACATTTTCATTGTGGTTTCTAGATTAGTTTTACTCTTTTTAATTGACAATTGCATCATGTATTACCTAGTTAATTTTTTTGTCCTTAATTTGTATTGACATTCTTTCTCTTATGCAGGGGAAATAACACATCAACTCAAGAGAAATATTGGTTTCCTCCCCATGTTTCATGTTCAACATTTAGGAACAATTATATAGTAGATTAGAACTAAATAGCAAAAGTTAGGAATGTTAATCGGGTGACCGGTCTTGCTAATCACCCAACCAACTTTCCTATCCAAGCCATCTCCAAGCCAAACCACTAGGTCATCTGATTTCCTTTGCTAATCAACTGACCAGAAGGTCGTTCAAATTTACAATAGTTGTGATGAATTTTTAGAACAAAAGATCAAATGGTCCAATCCCTTGAATGGAAAATCAATAGGAAGTAGAGTTCCTCAAAGATGGGGTTGATCAACCAATCCACCTTGATGGTTAGTCAACTAGAAAAAATGTCCCTCCAAAGTTAGAATCCAATAAGACCCTCAACTATCCACTTGATCAACCTACCCCTTCATTGGATCGAATGCTTAACTGAATCTCCTAAAGACTTATCAAAGTATGGTCAGCAGATCATTCCTGATGGTCAGTTGAACATAAGTCAATCGGTCATGTCGCTAAGTAGGTGGTCAGTTGTCTAAACTGTAATAGTGTGAGGTATAGGATATTTTATAAAAAAAAGGGAGACCCAACCTATTTATTAGAGATTCCATTCAATCTGAGTCTAGAGCACATTTTGGACTGGTGGGAGAGGATATCATAAGGAATAAGACCATTCTAGTAGAGCTCTTTGAGCTTGTCATAGTCAGATCAGATTGTGGAAGTCAAAGACCTTTGGTTGCTTCTTTCTTCTCCATCAGTGACATGAGTGCTCCTCTCTCTTCTTGTATTTGTGTTCTTTCCATGACAATGAGCAAGTGGACCTTATTGTTGGAGCACGGAGAGTAGCCCCATAGCCCATACTCTATCTTAGTTGTCATCAAACTTAATTTTTTGGATTGTACTAATTGTTCTTCATTTGATTCATGATTGTTTCTTGATCTAATCTCTCAATGAGCATGTTTTTTATTATCCTAAGAATATAGAAAAAAAATGTAGGGTTATATCCCCCAAAATGAATGCCTGGGATTCTGGATACAATTGCAGAAGGGATCCTACAAGACGACTGGATCATGAATCATTGTGTAAAGAGACCTCGAGCCCATAAGGAATTTGGTCATGGTGTAATTTTCATGAAATAAAGAAGCAAATTCATTCAGTCCTAGTTTAATTATTAAGGTTAATGAGTTGTGATGACTTAGATAGGTAATCAAGTGATGGTCATGAAACCCAAATGTCTTAGTGTTCTTTTAATATTGATTCAACCCATCATTTAATCTATTCTTTGCATTTTAATATTTAATTCAACCATTAATGTATGATCATTCTCAAACAAACGCTTTTACATATTGTTCTTAATAATTGATTCCAAAGGTGATTTTTATAAAATGTTGTCTTTTGGGTTTGACCCTTTACTATGTTGCAATTGATCCTTCTGCTTGCGGGCGAGTTACTTACAATTGTGGTAAAGATTTAAAACCTAGGATAATTCTTCTTAGGGAATTTATTTGTGAAATAAACTTGCATCATTTCTCCCAAATGAAAGATCAAAATCTTGAAGTAGTATTTCTCTCCTTGATTGTCATCCATCTTCTCCTACTTGTGGAAGTATTGCTTGGAGAAGACATTGCTCTGATGTCAATTGTTGGATTTATTGATGGGCTCTCGATGCGGGTGATAGTGCTAAAATCACATAAATAAAATTAATTAGACCCTAAAATATTTCATAATATAATGTTGCAAGTATGAAATTTGTGTGCAATTAAACAATCATATCAAGGGAGAGAGAGATTGAAAAACGCCAATTAGCATAAGCACTTATAGTGGTTCCAACCTCCAAACTAGGAGATGTACATCCACTACGTAGAGGGGTCAATCTTTAGAATTTTCAACCATGGCTCACTCCTTAATTCCATTTTAAGAGTTACATAATTAGACCACCCTTTTTTAGTCCAAGGGAAAACTAGCCTTCCCTTTAAGGATAATGGATCCAACAAGCCTATAAAGGACCTACATGTCCATGATCAAGAGTCTTTTGGCTTACCAAGGATTTACCTACTTTTGAAATCATGCTACGACCTTCACCAATGACTTACCCACACATGCAATGAGGTCTTCGACCTTCAAGGACTTATCCCCTCTTATCTTGTATATTCCACCTTTAACTTCACCTTCAGCAAGGAGAAGATTTTCACCAAGGTCCTCCTTCCCTTTTTCTTCTTCTTCTTCACCTCCGTTAGCGAAGAGAGAGAATCTTCATCTTCATGGTAAAAAGAGAGATTGGGAGGTAAGGAAATGCGAACCTCACAAGATATACGTGTAGGGATAGCACTCTTATATATTTCCTACTCACTCTATTGGATGTAGTAAGCGATTAAGATCATGAGAGTGCATAGGGGCTCTTTGAGAGAATTCTCTCTCAAACTATAGTATAGGGACCATCATAGTCTTGGCTAACCATGGGATGAATCCCAAGTGGCCCTTTTTATAGTTGAGGATGTCTCCTAGACATTAGAATCATTTAGAATGAATTTAGACTTTTTGGAGAGAGTTCAACCAATATATTTTAGTTTGGGACTCTCTCTAATGACTAATTTACAATGCAAAGATATTGTACCATCAAACAAGATTTAGATAGGTTATCTCAACTAATGACACTAAATCACAACTCTTTTAGAGTCACAGTTTGAGATTCTTATCAGTTAGTATCTCGGTTGGTGATCATGCATGATCAAGCTGAATGGCTTGTTGTTTGAGTTGTGTTCCAGGATAATCTCAGCCGAAGAAATGCACTATAGTTCATTTGACAATTTCGTGTAAATGTGCATGAATCATTAATCTAATTCATTCTATTACAATTTTGAGCTTAATTACAAGTCATACAATCATTATAAGTGATTAAAAAATTGACTTAGGAGATATACTATGTTATCTTCAAAATTGATCTGTTTTGCATGTATGACTTGATTTTCCCTACCTAAGGTTCACAAGCTTAAGCATTTGGAGTATGTCTATCTAAAATCACTTGAGTAAAGAGACTAGACACAAATAAGTGGAGTGATGTATTAATAATCAAAATAAGGGATAGTCAATTAGACTATGAGTCTACAATAGCATCCTATTTAGTCTGATGGTGGACTTAGGTTGTGTTAGTTGTCCTAGAATGAAGAGATAAATCCTAAGAAATAGATGGCGAGTCATGCACATGGGCATACTGTGATGATGCCCTCTTGGTTAGATACTAGTTAAGTAGATTCAAGATAGAATAATAAAACTTTACAAGTTGATTGTGTTGCCATGAATGTTGTTAATGAGCATGGCCTTGTTCTAGGCTTGTTGGGTATTGTAGATAATTACTAATTTATGTTTTTGTAGTTATTGTTATCCAACTATGCTTGATTCATGATGATTATATTCATTCAATTCATGTTCATCATCTAGTATATTGTTACACGCCTCCTCTACTGAGACAAATGATAACTTATCTCAGATGCATTCCTAAATGTTGAACTTGTTGAAAATCTATCTAGTGAGAAGAAAGAGAATGAAAAATATTCCATGTTATACTATATGTATATTCTCACTTACACATTGTCAAATCAACCAATGAACAAATTTTTAGGTTTGAAGTTGAGACAAGGATGGGAAATCTTGAACTATTTTCCCATATAGTAGGTGTGTCCAAATGTTAGATGTGTCTACTAGTTCGTGTATTGGTGGTCTTGGGAGATTTTGTGCATAAGTGTTGATTTGGAAAATTTCAAGTAAGTCATTTTATGTGTGTGATCCTGATTCAATACTCCCATGATAAAATTTATAAAGTCTTCTTATAATAATATATATGGAACATGTTACATGCAAATTGTGAATATTGAGTATTATGATGGTTCCTAAAACTAAAAACATGAATTTTTTATTCTTGAAAAATTTTCTTCTACTTTTCGCCAATTTGAAATCGATAACATCCAGGTTTGAGGTTTAAGTTTGATCCAATATCGAGTTTGGTCCTTAATAATTAGGTTGATGATGATTATTGAGATCAGGCCGAACATGCTTTTTGACCCTACTCCATGGAACCAATCCTCTTCAGTCTCTCAAATGTCTTCATCGAACCTTTAAAGACTTGACACATGGTGATGGTACCTTAGATGGTGTAAACAACACCCTCTCAACCACGTGGCAAGGTAGACATCTATTTCCCAACATCACCTAGAATGATGGGCCAATCAATGTTGTTGGGTTTGAGGAAGGGAGTATAGGATTCATTGTATAAACCATGGTCACTCTTAGATTTGAGACTCTTTGCTGCTCTCGACCTCCTAGATCTATGAAGCTATTGTGTTCTTCACATGAGTGAGACATATTTATATAACCATAAATGGTAGAGACATGGTCATATGAGATCAAGATTACTAAAATAAAATCAATCCTACCTTAATAAACATCATCAACCATTAGTGTATAGTAAATATAGAGTAAAGTAAAATTCAATTCATATACAAAAGACATGCACAAAAGGGTCGACTTTTCATTCATAGTAGGTAACTTTGCGAAGCTTTTCATTTAGTTGAAATTGTCAGAACTTTTACAAAAGAAATACTTGCCAACGTTTATCACATCAACACTTTATATACAAAACATACAAGCAAAAAACATGATTCATTGGTACATATGCTATAAAAAACCCTTCCCATACCCAAGTGTCCTATATGACTATATGACATAACCAAAAGTTTGCTATGAGCCTCCATCTATTATTGTCCTTTATAAAGAGGCTTGTCACCTATGAAACCATGGGTACATTGATGAACACCTAAAATATGTGGATAAACATGATTGTGGGACCCATGTCCCATCAATATAATATAACAAAAGATATAATTATATTCTTACAATCCTACTATTATTAGGTTAACAAAGATAATTAATCAAGAATAGTAGGTTTGTACAAGATATGAAACTGCTGTAATACAACATATACGTGTAGTTGGAAATATGAGTAAGGTATAGAAGAGTAATAAAGGCATACTGGGTGAATCACCAAGTTACTTAAATAGATATATATTCAATGCTTGATTACTTTGTTATTAAGCCCTGGGAAGTTTTAGGCATACCACTCAAACCACTAGTAGTGATTGTGAAGTCCCCTAGCTCATTGTGTAAGGTCTTGGGAGTACTGATTTCCATAATATGCCACTACACCTAGGTTAGAGTGAGTGTAAACAAGTAGGGGTTCAACATCTAGAATCCTACTAGTAGGGATCAAAACTCGACATATACCATTATGTGTATATTGGGTACTTAGGAAGCAACACATTGGGTATAAAGACATGTATGTCCACATGTCACATATCACATGCCTTGTATATATATCCACATTTGTTTCGATGGGACTACTTATGATTATGGAGAAAATGGGTTTTCCCTACTACCAGAGGAACCAGATTTCTACTCTTCTCAACTATGTTAGAAACCAATTTCTTATAAATGGTGAACCATCTAAGTTATGTAACCCTTGTAATGGGCTAAGACAAGGGGATCCCCTCGCTCCACTTCTCTTCATCGGCTATATGCAAGGATTCACTAGTATGATAAAGCATTATGTGAATAATTTGAATTTCACCCCTCTCAAGGCTTCTAAGAATCTTCATATTTCTCACACTATCTATGTTTATGATATTCTAATTTTTGGTAATGCTACTAGGATAATTCATTGATTCTTTATGATATTGTGGAGAAATTTGGGAATATATTCTGTTTATTTTTTCAGCCTAGATAAAAGTTCAGTGTTCCTAAGTAAGAATGCTACTACAAAGCATATATGTGATATTCTTAATATTGATGAGTGAAATATTCCTATTAGGTATCTTGGAATCCCTCTTTCTATGGTAGACTCATAAAGAACCTTTTTCATTCTCTAATGGATAGGCTGAAATCTATGCTTCAAGGTTGGAAGGTAAATTCTCCTTCCCTTGCTGGCAAAGTTGAGCTAATTAATCCGCCTTGACAGCCATTTATTAGTTTTGGTTCTCCTCTTTAGTGATTCCCATTAGAGTGAGTAATAAAGTTGACAAGTAATGTATATCCCTTTTTGGGGTGATAAGCATGAGTAAATGCACATTCACCTTGTTGTTTGGAATAAATATATAGAATAAAAGAGGAAGATGGACAAACATTAGAAAAGTTGTTGATATTAGCCACGTTTTCCTTGTGGTTGATTTCTAGAATTTGATTGAGAAGAAAGAGTCCTTATGGGTGAAATGGATGCATTCTAAATACTTCAAAAGGTGTTGACTCTATTTGGAAAGGTTCCCCATCACCTAATTACTCATGGATGTGGAATCATCTCATGAAAATAAAAGAGTTTGTCTAGGCCATTTTGAACTCAAAATAGGTTATGTCTTACATATACTTATGTGAAGTGACCCATGGCTTGATAATAAGAAGTATCTTTTTGATAGCTTTGATAAGTCTATGTGTTTGAATCTAGCTAAATGAAACTTCATCCTTCTTAGTTACATTATTAAGAATAATGATTTGCACCTTCCTACAAATATTAAGACTTTCTTTCCTATATAATTTCTAAGAGAAAATTGTAAACCTAGTGACAAGATGGATAGTATCAACGTTAACTTTCTGGAATTTGGCTATAACTAAGCATTCAATGGTTTCCTAGTATAAATGGGTTTGGAAGTAGGGGTTACTAAAAAGTTCAAGCTTCATACCTAGAAGATCTTCTCTGAGTGTATTCTTATGTTGGATTATCTTTGAAGAAGAGGATTGTACTTCCCCTCATTTTGTATTTTATGTAAAGCTAATGGTGAAAATATTCAACATACCTTCTTTGAATACAAATTTTCTTCTAAATCTAGAAACTTGCCTATAGTGTTGAGTTCATCAAGAATATCGTTGATTGTACCATGAAGCTCTTGGAATTCAACAATACAAGGGAACATGTGTGTATAGTACTATCCTTCTCAATATTTGAAATCTATGAAATCATTCCATTTTTGGAGATATACAACCCAACTCTTTTATACTCTAAAAAAATTCTTTCCCATTACACTTCTCTTATGTACAACTATATATCTATAGTTGTTTATTCGCTTTAGTTACTTATGTAGGTTTATTTTCTCAATCTTAACAACCCTATAATTTTTTGGAACGTTTTGGAGTGGTGTTGTACCCTCCTTGAACATTGATTGGTTTTGGTTTAATAAAGATGGTAACTCGCTTGGGTGTAAAAAATGTCTCATATTGCATATCATTGGAGTTACAGCCTTGATAGAACTCACACATATCCAAATAGATGTTGAAGAAAACAATATCTGATCACCATTGATACTAAATAATATATGACTCCAAGTACCTTCTCATAATACAAGAATGTTACAAGTATACCCATTTTGCTATTGCCACTTCTAAACCCTGAGATAGCTCCTACAGAGGCACTATATGGTTATAATTCACATGATTAATTAGGCCAATTTACTCACTTTCCATTTTGAATTGAGAAATGGTAAAAATAAGGCACATATATCATGATATTGATCAAATATAAGAAACTGTACATGATATAAAATGTCTCACATCATGTATCGAAGTACCCATGTATAAAACAATTCAATTTTCGACCATAACAAGGAGATGCCTTCATAAAAGCTCAGAAATTTTGTTGAATAGCTTATTTATAGTCACATATCAGCCATGAAACACTATGCATGGTTTTGAGGACAAACTCCAAAGTATGAGAAAGTAATCGCTAAAACTAGATTGTACATAAGATGCCATTTTAAGCATAAATCAGGCAGCTTTAGGTATGGAACATCTATTCCACAAAAATTTTAGCACCATAAAAGTTAAGAGGAAATATTATTTTCACCATATAAGTCATGAAAATAGTAATTAAGGTTGTGGAATTCATTTGTGATCAACATGGTATCAAAAGACATAAAAGAGCCAATTTTAGGTATAAAATATTCTATTATTATAATTTCATCCCTTAAAACCTCAAGAGGGAATAACATTATTATTGTGGATCATTACTATAAGGTAGGGAAGCAAATATTTTTTGTTATATCGTTTCACCAGGACATCCCATCAAAACTTCATTCTATGTATAAAAGTATGTGTATAGGAAGATTACATTTGCATATAATAGATGTAAGCAAAGAAAGCTAAAAGAAGTTATATCAGTTGCATTAAATATGGAGAAAACATTTTCCATAAATAAACCACTAGGTAACTGTCAAAACACCCCCAAAAATCCCACCAATGCTCCAAGAAATATCCTCCAAGCAAGATATATGTGCCACTACAGAAAAGAGAGAGAGAGATAATGAGTGATATTTATCTATTTGGAGCAAGTTTCGCCATGGATAATCATGAATCTCAGACAAAGTAAGTTATTTGAGGTAACAACAAGAAATAAAAACAATAAGAAGAAATCTAACATATTTTATGACTTAAACAAGGTGTCTTACTTTACAACCACCAAAGAGAGCTTGATCACCAACCTGCATGCACATGTAAGCTCTAAACCATGGCCATCAAGGTACTAGAAGATCCCATAAAGCATCGAGGCTTCTCTTCATGTTTCCTCAAAACCTCTTGGTTGAAAATGGGCCATAGGGTCGATGAGGTTGCGTCTTTATAGATGCAATTGTTGTTAAAATTCCAAAACAACCCTTATAAGTGAATCCATCAAAGCCCCATTCATGGAGACCCATTGAGTCTCTTGACTTAGAAGCCATATAGGGTGACCCACTGAGTGCTCAAACCATCAAGGGTCATTTCCCTCAAGACCTATTGAATCTTTACTCAACCTCCCCCATCGAGGAGCATCTACCTTTCACGTATCCAAATCTAATTTAATCAAGTTATCAAGGTTTAAATCCACTTCACCCAATGAGGTTCAACCTTGGTACAACCCATCTAGGATCAACCTTAACACCAAATCATAGAGGTTCAATTTCAATATAACACATTGAGGGTTCTCCCATCATTCTCAAAGCCATTGATGTATCAACTACTATATCCAATAAGGTACACATCCAACACCAATTAAGGTACCTTTTACCTAGCCAACAAGGCTCAATAAAACCAAATCCATCAAGGTACCATTTCCCTTCAACATCCAACCCATCAACTCTAGGTTCAAGTGAGGCCATCAAGTCTCCTCACCCTTAGAACCGTCATGGTCTAGGGTTGATCCATCTGCGATCCCACCCTCAACCTATAAGCTTTGGATTGGGGTTAGTGTTAGATGTCAAGGGTGGAATACAACTCAACCAAAGTGAAATACAACTCCACCAAGGTACAAAAGTATATTAACCACATAAAATAAGATACATACCTGGATTAAAAAATGATATGAGATATTTTTCACATTATTTGTAATTAAGTCATCATACTTTCAACTACTCAAGAACACCATGCAATTAAGGAAAGAAAAGTGCAACTAAAGACAAACTAGGGTTTTCTCTTAATGTATTGATTCCAAATATTAACCAAGCATTCAATTATAATTAACATGAAATACTAGAGGCTAAGCTAGTTTAGGGACCTTACCGTTGTTAGAGGACCTTTCACAAAATATGTCACTATTTTGTTATTGAAAATCTATGTTGTTGTGAACTTGTCGTATTCAATTCAATACAATTTGCTTTCATGAATGGAGAATTGGATTATAGATTTTCTTTAAAAATGAAATTAATTCTTACATGTTTTGTGTTACATAGTGAAATTTTATGTTGGTGAATAATTATATGAGTTGTGATGTTCCATTCAATGTGTCATGTTTCATGTCATTTCTTTTCATCGTGTAAGTTATAGTTTGGTGGGGCAATTTTGATTTTGTTTCATTAGTTCTTAAAGTTCTACAACCTACATTGTAAAAAGAGACACTTGTCATGATGGTTAATATTCAAAATGAACAGTTAAATACCACCTGAAATAGAGGTTACGAACAATAAAATAACTCTTATGAATCACTACCAGGATGGTTTTCTTACATGAATTGTTAACACAAACTTAAATGTGATGGATTTTCAACCTACATTATAGATGTGGTGTTCCGGCAACCACATAGGTTTGAGTTATAAACTGAGTCTAAGGTCTTCTATAATTGCCACTAAAGACTTGTTTGTAGTAGAGATTGTAGTTCTTGAGAGTTTTTTACTCTTGATTCAAAAGTACTCAAGTTGCTTCGTGAAGCTTATGTCAGTGTGGATCTGCATTAATGTGCATGTTCAACTATAGGTGTCACCTCAATAACGTGGATATCCCTAATAAGATTTTTCTTGGGGTCTCAATGGTGAGTAGTTTCATAATGTGGACTAAGGTAGTATTGTTGCTTTACCTAGGTGAGTCATTTGAATTCATCATTGACAATTGTATTTTAATTTTCCTCCATAATTGGAAAGTTACTTATAGTTTCATCATGAAATCATCATGCAAGGATATCTAGGATTTGGGGTCAGGTCCTTCAACCAAGAAATTCATATAAGATCTTGGTGTATTGTGGATGAATCACCATCTCCAAGGTAATGGTGGTAAAGTAATAGAATGATACCAAAGTCCTTGGTTGTTAATTCAGCCCAAGGTTCTTCAAAATACCTTAATGTTGATTTATTTTGAAAAATGCATTGTACATTTAGATGACATTATTGTTGTTTCCTATTGTGTCCTAGCTGAAGTCCTAATATTTTGCTTCTTGCTTCTTCAGGGCTAGAGGTGCATGCCATATGTTATGAAATCAATGGGAAAAGGTAACTATGATGTGATCAATATTAGTTACTCCTGAGCTTTCTCTTATGTACCGTATAGTTTTGAACATTTTGTGCGTTCAAAAATTACTTATGAATTTATGTCCTTTCCTTAATTGATCATATATGACCCCAACAACCTTCCATTTCACATTTGGAAAACTCACCATCACCCCTGGTGAGTTCAAAAGTATCACAAGTAGCCTTTTGGGGTATTTATACTAGGAGTATTCTTGACAGGACAATGAGAATATGAGAGCATAGACTATCAAGGTGTAGATCCCTATACAAAGGGGGAGGTGCATGGAATGTGTAAGTAGTGTGATTCCTATATTGTTCCCTAATCTCACAATCTACTTTTGGTTATGAGGAAAAGTGGCACCATTACTAGCATTCTCAAGCCTTTTACCAAGATCTAGTGTAAGGATGACACCATTCTATCAGTGCATGTTGCCAGTCATGCTACCTTATAAGAAGAAGGATCATGTGATAGGAAACCATAGGTGAAAAACCACAAGAAAACATGCCATTGTGTTGTACCTCCCAAAATCAAAGGTCAACATATATTTAAATAACCAGGCATGCTATTATGTTAGGAAAGTATAACGGGTTACTTGTAGGAAGAACAAGATGTGCTTACATGTATGATATTTGAGGCATTAAACCAATTTCATATTCAATTTTCCTACTAAGTGCAACAATATATGATATATAATATTGAGAGTAATTTTATATGCCTAGACTTAATTTATCTTAAAATATAGAAATATGTCTAATCCAAACTTCAATTATCTAAGGATGATAAGAATTTGGGCTTTAATGCCAAATTCACAACATAATTGGTTATCCTATTATTTATTATAAATCCTAAAGTTTAAACAAAACTAATTCATTTAATGATTTTCAATGCCCAAATCAAGAATATATGGTCACAATTATAATCTATATGAGAAATTAGACATGTGGATAAATTTTGGTTCTTTTTGAGACTCATTTGAGTGTCTAGATAAATCAAAGAAAAATGGAAAATGATTAAAGAAATTATGATATATATAGCAAGTTTTTTTTGTATTTTGGACTCTTTGACAGGCAAGGACAATCCATGAGGTCCTACAAATATTTCCCATGTTCCCTTTGCAACGCTATTAAGTGGGGAGCTCCACCCATGAACCAGTGCCAGTTAAAGCTCCTAATGCTTTTTCGATGGCAAGGAGCATGCCATCGTGTGAAAAGGGGAGAATTGGACTTGGTCTTGGGATCACAGAGAAACTGTTTAGACCCCCAGTTCTTATCTAAGGGGAGGTGATGCATATAACCCTACCATGATGCCATCACAAATTTGATCTTCATTCTCACCAGCAACAACCTAGATATGTCGAACCAATGTAAGATAAACGAACTAAGCCGATAGTTAATTATAAAATATGATTAGGGACTTTTTGGAAGATGTATTTCAAATGCCTAGGTTAGTGGGTGATGCCCTTGAATTCATATTGTATATTTTAGATTGATAGTCTAATTATTATTCTCAAAATAATCCATTAGACACATGGTCTAACGTACATTTGTTGAGTACTACTTTCCAGTACAGTAGAATTATTTTCTCAGATAACTCATACCTTAGACCTTACAAAGTATATGTTTCAAATTATTATTCATGCACAATTTTTAGAAACTAGTGTGTGAATTATTAAAATTTAGAATATCTTATTAGAATTTATTTTAGCATTTAAATTCATATCTATCATTTAGAGTTTATAATCTCTTTTAGAATATCAAATTTAGATGCAATATCTAGAATTTAGAGTCATCACAACTCTTTACTAATTGGGATTTAGGATTTACAATAGAATTACTACAACTTATAATGGAAAAATCAATATTTATCAGTGACTTTTAGTTGATTATTGATATACTAACATTTTTAAGTCATGATAGAATTCAGAAATATAGAATGCCACAAAAATAAACAAATTCAAAAAATTATCTCAATTACATGAGATATAGAATCACAATAGAAAACTAATCAGAACAAAATGAAAATCAAAAGAATAAGAATAGAAAAAGAAAAAGAATAGAAAGAGAGACTAGAACATAACTAAATATTATATAATAAGTTCTCATAGAAGAAGTACTATGGCACACAGAATAGAAGGCATTTATGCGGAAAAGGTTGTTGCACCATTGAAGGCAAGGTTATATGTAGAAGACACATTGGTGTAACTAGAAGGCATTTATGCCACAGAAGGTGTATTGCACCACAAAAAGCATGTTGTGCCATAGAAAACACCTCGGTGTCACCAGAAAATATCTATGCCATAGAGGGTGCATCGTACCATAGAAGGATCATCCTACCAAAAAATAGTACTTATTGATAGTAACGGCCATAAAGAGATAAAAGAAAATTTCAAAGATATCTAGTCTAGTTGTAAAATTCCCATATTTCGTATTTTAGTTACTTTCCTTATAATTATTTGAATCAAGTGCCACTTACACTAACGACTATTTTTCCAATGCATGTATAGGGACAAGATGTCAGTAGGCAAGGAGAAGGAGTTGGAGAAAACCCAGAGAATGAAGTATAAGGATAGAGCAGGAATCGTTCTGGTGGGGTGTGAACTATAAACCAATACATAGTGTTATGGTGTCAACTTCCATTATGTTTCATGACATGTAATAGTCTTTCATGTTCCTTTTGTAAGAACTATAATGAGAATGTTTAATATTTTATGAATGCTAGTTTTATGTAATACCCTTTGAGTACATGAGTTATGGATAACTAGTTCTTGGTTCCACTACGTGCATGTGTGTACCTAGGGAGGCATTAATGAATGGAATTAGAGTGACATTATAGTTGAACACTAGATGAATTCTCATGTTCTTACCTTCGATCGCCCAATTAGAAGCCACATGACTCTAGAGTGTTAGGAAATATGGTATAGAATAGGCAGCATAATTTAAAATTTTATCTTTCATATTCCCCATAATCAGTAGATCGCATCAATAACTATAATGTAGGAAAAATGGTTTATGGATATACCTGGTCCTAGGGCAAGCCCAGTGACAATGCTCGTCATTGTAGATGCATAACTCTGAATCATAGTTGCATTGGGACACGTCTGAATGTTGTGCCTCCTAGTCTGCACCACAGACTGTAGCCATGAACGTTGTCTTCTTTAGTATCTCCTCTTATCATGGACTTCTAGTTGACGTTGTCCTCTAGGTGGAAAACAACAGCTTTCCACCTGTATGGTAGTCTACACAGACTGCCTAGAACTCCTGTCATCCTGCTAGACCAGACAGGAAGGAGTTGTCTCTCCCGCTATCGTACTAGTCACCAGCTTGCTCTCCCACCACGACAACTCTTATTTGTTCTCTCCCTTGTCTATCCCTCCCTAGTCGGGTAGGACTTACCTAGGCTCTCATGGTTATCACAACCAGATAGGACAACAGTTGTCAAAGAAACGGATTCTTAGTTGTTTATGTTATTGTACTCTGGGAAGCCCCCAATACCCCTCTATTTATAGTAGATGTGAGGGTCAAGGTTCTTAGTTGCTATCCAATGCTGGATTAATGTGTGGGAGTGGAAAGGACCGTAAGAACCCATATTTTTGCAACATTTCTGAAATTTACTCAAACTGCGACAACCAAAACAGCCATTTGGCCTAGTGTGGAGCTTCCAATTGTGTGGAGTTGCGTGCACCACTAAAAATCCTAGAGATAGTAAGTCTCTAAGTTTAGCCTTGTGTGTGCTATAATAAGATCTCTACCCACGTATGCTAAGGTACGTAGAAGTCTTATCATAGTACAGTTGATGGTCAAATCCACGAGACAATGGTCTTGTTAAGGATTACCAAGATGGAAAACGTTATAATTCTATTTATCTACTTAAGAATTGATATTTAGATTGAACAGTTGGGTTGATGATTAAACTAAAATGCAAATGTAAATTAAATGGCAGGAAAGTAAAATTAAGGTTGTAAACAATATTTGGAAACCACTAGGATGTGATCGAGCTTCACCACCACTACACATAGGTCATAACATACATCATAATAACATGTCTTGCAAAAAGGGTCAAATTAGTTAGTATATTTGTAGACTTAGCTTTCTTTTGAATAGCCAACTACGAGAAATGTGGAAGTATTGCAATGCCAGCCATCCCCAAACGAATGGTCACTTACTTTGCATCACTCCCTTTGCAAAGTGTGTTCCACGACCTGTCAAAGTTGTACTTCCATACATCAACTGATTCCATTTCATAGTATGAAAGTACAATGATGGAGGTGAGTTTACTCCACTCCTTGAAAAGTGCTCCTAGATACCAAAACAGATATATGGTGACTACATACATCAAGAACCAACATACAATCGATAATCGAATCTAAAAGCACAAACGTAGACAATTCACACTAGTAGATAATAGGTAATACACGTTGGTGATCAAGCAACTAGCATTCATTAAATGATTGATGTTGAACTGAAAAGATAGTATTTCTCTATTGCAAACTCATGAATTACAATGCATGAAATGAAAACACGGGTAGCGAGGCTAATCCCCGCACCCTAGTGTATGGAACTACTCGCTCATGGCAAGAACAAAGAAGGAGATAGGAAAAGAGAAGGAAAACATCATCTCCACGTAGGAGGGAGGAAGGTTGACCCCTTGGAGTAGAGAAAAACTATCTTCATACTGTGTGGTTTCTTTGGTGATGAATCCTTCAGTCCCCACCTTCTATGTCGATGAGAGAGAGAGAAAGTAGGCTTATGGATGGAGTGTGGATCTTAGACTGGCATCCTTGGGGTGAAGTATGAAGGATGAAATAGCTCTGGAACAAATGAGGCAGCCTTTGGGCATCTCTCCGTTCCCCCCTTATGAGGACCCCTTTGGTCTTTTTTATATGTTTTAAAGGGGGTCTTGAGCGGTCTCGAGACCGTTGGATCTTCATGGTTTGAAAATCGTTTGGATCCTCATGGTTTGAAAACCGTTTGGATCCTCGCAGTCTGGAGACCGTTTGGATCCTCGTGGTCTTGGGATCAGTCTCCTTCACACGTTCTTTGGATCAGTAAGTCTTTACATGGTCTTGGGAACGTTCAGACCTTCACGGTCTTGAGACTGTTTGGGTTCTTCACGGTCTTGGGACTTTGCTCAGTCTTGGGACCATTAAGACTTTCTCGGTCTTGGGACCATTTAGACTTGCTCGGTCTTGGGACCGCTTGAGTCCTCACGGTCTTGAGACTGGTTGGGTGGGAACTTTTGTGACTTTTTTTGGGTTTTTCTATAAGATGAAAAGGAGAAATGTCAATTTATTGGTGAATACACAATAAGAGTTAGGTATTCTATTTAATTTATTTAAGAAAGAGTGTGGAAAACTAAGAGAAACTAATAAGATAATCATCATGAAATGGGAGGTTATCACCCCCTAACTTAGAGTCTAGCTTATCCTCAATCTAGATAGAGATAAGACACGTAATAGTGAGGCGATTTTATTTAATGAAGATTCCCATACTCTTGCTTCAGTTCTATACCAGAGATCTCCCAGTATCTTTTTGGGGCTTCTACTTGCATTAACTATTTCAGGTATCGGGAGTTGCGTGGACCTCAGGTTTCTTTTGTATCACATAACTTGCATTGGGACCATCTTTTCCTTAATCATATTTTGTGCATGTCTTTGACTCTAAGAAGTTTTATACTTCTTTGATATTCCTACCGGAAGCTAGTATAGGTATGAGGGTTGGCTGAAGGATGTTGTGTAATTCCCCCTTCGAAGGAGGGCTTGTCTAAGCATTTAGGATCTCACTATTCGGCGCGACACATCTGCCTTTGTGAGGGCAGATGAATGCATCGGTCGGGCAAGACCTTTGTCAGCTTTTCATATATTTGAAAAACTTAGGATCTTACTACCAGACGTGACACATCTTCCTTTGTGAGGGAAGTTGAATGTACCAGTCGGGCAAGACCTTTATTGTCACTTCATATAGGTCCTTATACATTTCACAACTCTCATGTTTTTATTCAACACTCAGGCTTTTATTTAGATGCTCATCGGCTTAGGAATTGGGTATTTAGGTGTTTTATTTGGGCTGCCAAGCCTCTTTTTTTTAAAAGAAGAAAATTGTTCCCTAGAGTTTCCAGACATGCACTTGTTTCGATTTCGTACTCGGTGGTCCAGTTGCGAGGTTTCTTGATTTCGATTTCACCTGGTTCCCTTCCAACCTTGAGATCATTTGTCTTGTTTCGGTCACGGTTTTGACCTGTGGAGAGTCTGATGTAGAATTGAAGCAAAAGCATGGATATCGAGTGTGGAGGTGATTTATTAATTCGCCACTACATGTCTAAATGCTACTATGTAAGTGCTTATGAGGACTACTTTGTCTCTAATTTAGCTAGGGGTGTCCCCTTACCAAGGCAAATGCTATCTTTCATAGAAGTTATTCTATCAGAAAATCTAAATATCAAAAAGAATAATTTGTTCGAAAGAACAAAGGTAAATGAGAAGGTAGAAAAAGAAGGTTTGAATGTGATACCTCTCCCTTGCCCAGTGTACTCCCCCCCAACTTATCACTCACTCTGTCCTTAGAGTGTCAAGGTGATAGGTTGAGAAGTACATGGGCAAGGGTGTCAAAGTTCTATTAAACCCTTGTTGGCTCCATAAGAACGGAGAAGATTGGCAATGAACTTCCCCCGTAAAGCATGATAATCCACGTCTTTCATGTCCTCAATGCGTTTTCCAAGAACAGTGAGGGTATACATCCAGTAGAGGATGTGGAATCTGCAATCATTGGATTCTTTGATTTGTTGTGGACATCTGTGGCAGAAGGATGGGCACTTGAAATGATCTATGTTGTATGCCTTTATGTATTTTCCGAGAAGATCATACAGTCATTTGGCAAAATCCTTCGCCACTTCCTGTGTGGGCGTCTTTTCTATAACATCATACTCTTTCTGGTTTAGATTGAACTGGCTATCAGAACTATTGTAGATAATTGTAGTTTCGTTATGTAAGTTTGTTGTCAGCAGCATCCAATGCTCAGAGTGAAGGAATGGAAACAAGATGAACTTTGGAGTCGTATGTTGAAGATATGAAATAAGGGTTTCAGTAGTTCTGAAGTTCTTTGAGTTGAGTAAATCATCCTTCAAGTATGTTGATGCCATGTAAACCGTAGGAAAGTCCTGTGCTAGAAGAAATTGGTAGGCAGCCATCACGCTCATGGATAGTGAACCTTTTACTTGTATGGTTTCACAGAGTGCATCTGCCATTACAAGAATATTCCCTTCAAGGAAGACAAGCTCATCGTTCTCTACATATAGACGAGACATGATGAATCTGAGTTCACTATCTAAAAGACGCTTGCATGCAGCAAGGTCAAAGTTTGGTAATGTCGGTGGTATATCAGATAGAGCCACATATCTTTGGAGTATCTATTAATGGTAGATCCTATTAGCAGATCTATGTCCCCCTTGTCTTCCGCCATATCAAAAGTGTAGGGGTCCCATTGTCATTTTCTGGGACCTTGGTAGTTTTTTGTTGTTGTTTCTCCAACTCCTATAGAACTTGTCTGAAAGGTTGCTTTTGTGGACATTGGATAGCAAAGAATAAATAAAAGGGTATGTCATCATGCGCCATTGTCAGGTCCTTGAAGAACCGTTTGTTGCAACTGAGATCCATGGTGTATCGTCCCCATAAAGCATGCATATCTTCTGTAGCAAGCTCGGTAAATGGAATATTTCTATTGAGCGCTTCAATGAATCTGATTGTGCAGAGAGCACAGCCCCTGAGCCTTATAGCATCTGAATGGTTGGGTTGATGATTCTGAACCAAGGTTGGTTCCAGTCATGTACGAAAGATGGGAAGGTGACCCATATGACTTTAAGAAGCCATAAAGGAATGCATCACACTTCTCAGACTTCTGAACCAACAAAGTTAATGTTTCCTTCCTTAAGCTCACTGGCATAGAAAATTATACACCTTTGCATCGTGGGCCTCGGTGTCAACAATCATAAGGAGCCAGTGGCCAGAAAATTTGAAAGACACTGTGATGTAGCGTGCCTTTTTCGCAAGACATGTTTGCAATCATTTGATGGACTTTGCATGTAAGTCCTTATGTAATAAGCATAATGCTAAAGTGGGTGAGGCGTTGAAAACTGGCTGCATTTTCTTTGGGCTCTGAAATTCCTCTATAGAGTTGGCAAGCAGGACACAGAAGATAGTCATATTTACCGACGACTGAGGTCGTAGAAGAACACGGAAATCTTCACGTGTCAACTTGTGCTTTGTCTTTGTGTTATTATAGAGGATGTCCCCCCCCCCGTTCTTGGAATCGTCTATAATAGTGTTCAGGATGAACATGTCCTGAACATCTAATGTAGAGATGGTTGTCGTATCAAAGTCGTGCATCTTGTGAGGTAGAGGTGGTGGTGGGGGAAGGTCTGTTGGAGGAGGAAGTGAAGTATGTTCATTGTTGTCAAAAATTTGTGGCAGATCTTCATCTTCGTCAGAGTCGGAGTCGAGTCTATCGTCGGTGTTGAGACTCACTCTGTCAGAATCCTCCTTTTCTGGGGGAAGGACTACAATTTTCTCCGTAGTAGATGGTGGAAAAGTGATAGGTGTTGTGAGCGGGCTAGTGTTGGTTTCCAAGATACATTGTTGAAACTCAACAAAAGTTGCATCTTTGGTTGTATCCCCTAGAGAGCCCATAGCAGAAAAATTGAAGAATTGGTCTGCATAGGACATTGTTACATTGTCATTGTTTTCAAGAGCACAGTGGTCTTTAGAATCTTTTCTACCACCCTCCTTATGGTCTTCATTGTCTCCCCTTTTTTGTATTATCTGCTCCTCAGTTGATGCCCTCTCCAGCATTGCCTGGTTCATCCGATTGGTCGTCTCAAGAGGAGTTTTCGGCATTGGAGTCAGCCGAGGAATCAGAATCATTATCGTCATTGTCTCCATCTTCATCATCTTTGTCATCCGCTGCTTTGTCTTTATTCTTCTTAATTGATTTTTTCTTGCATCATTGATGGATGTCTTGTAATTATTCAAGTGCCACTTGCACCTGCTCATGGGTTTCGAGCAGTGTGTCGTGGCTTTCCTTGAGATTTGTATATCTTGCTTCAGGGGAGAGGAGTCGTGTTGTTAGATCAGTCACTTTTGTTTGTAGCTGATCTAAAGCATCATTTGCATGCTCTTCCTGGCGGCGGATGAGATGTGTGAGGCTACTTTCTATGCGATCCATACGCGTTCTCATTGCAACTTGTTGTTGTTGAATATCGCAAAGGGTCACAGGCAATGGTTGCATTTGCTTGGTAACCTAGTCACCTTGCTGGACTAACGTTTGTTGTTGTCTTTTCATGCTAAGCATTAATTCTGGCAGGGTTTGCAAGTGATCGTTAACAAGGTTGACTTGTTAGACCGCTACTTCCTATCGTTATTGAATGCTTGTGAGGAGGTCTGGTAAGGCGTGAGTCTACTCGTTGAGCCTGGATACCTATGTAGAAAGTCCCTACACAAAAGAAAAAATAGATTGTAAGATGTTAGAAGGGTAAGGGAGGAGGGTTTGAATAGTGTCAAATTGACATCTGAATGCCTCACTGACTTGTGAAAAGGGGACCCCAGTGGTGGATGGGTGTGGTGGCTGGGGTCCAAGTGGAAGGGTGGTGGTGATGTGTGAGAGAGACACCATTAGTAGACCTACAAATTGTGTGGTGACTGTAGAAGGAGTCGCCAGCAGTATCAGGGTGGTGGCAGATGAGAAAGGTGGTGACATCTTGGATATGAAAGGTGGAACCGAGAATGTCGGGGGGAAGGTGATGGAAGTGAAGGTGAGATCGGGCGTTGAGGTGAAAATTGGCTCACCTGTGGGGAAAGGAAGGGGATCAAATGATGTGAGTGGGGTTGTCATTGTGGTGAATGGAATGGTGGTGGGTGGTGGAATGGTTGAAAATAATGGGGTGGTAGAAGATAGAGATCTTGACCCCTCTATCCCTAGGGTGGCGAGAGTGGATGTAGAGGTGATCCCAATATCCAGACCCAAGAAGAAGGGGTCTGATGTTGGATTCACGAATGTGTCTGCATGAGGGTGCTCTAGCTCTGGGGTGATTTTGGATGTCGGCGTCCCGGATTGCTGTTGCTTATGTGTTCGCAGTTTGGATGGCCACATCATCGATATTTTCTTTGGCTGTGTTACGGGAGCAGTGACACTGTGCTTCGTTCGCCCTTCTGTCACTTGTTTCCCCTTCCCTTTTACAGAGGCTAATAGAGTAGCCAGCTCCTCTTGAGTGAACATATATTTGTCTTTATCATAATCTGTGAGCTCGGGAAGTAGTAACAACATTCTTGATTCTTTGACATTGGGGTAGAAAACATAATGGAGCTTTTTATCCTTCTCTTTAATGATGTATGTGTTTTTCAGAATCTACTCGTTGGTTAGGTTATCACCTTTTATGATTGTACATTTTTGTAGTGGTATGTCCATCTCGAGGTACTTCAAAATTGATGTGATGTGACCACCCATGCAAATTTCCTTTTTAGGGGAAATATGATGTGTGTTTATGTATCGGTTGTCGGCCGATATTGACCGGCTACCCCTTTAGGATGGACCATAGTATGAAGAGGTTTGAGATGAGGACATTCCCACTCTCTATTCTAGGGAATAGTGTGACTATTATAATCCTATGCAGTGTTTGCATCAGACAGGAGTGAATGTTGGAGGCCTTGCAAATCTTGGAATCATAATTGGAGATTCTAATCAATGATTTCCAGAAGGTGTGCTTCTTGAACTGTAGGTGATCCAGACCTACTTCCATAACTTTCTTCATCTGATCTGGGTTGTCAATAAAGATTTTGTTCAACAGGTTTTCAGTCAGTGTAACCTTATTCTCAAAAACGAGGTTACAAGCTTGCGTTCACCCCCGTCTCTTGGTTTGTCTTTTGCGTGTACTGGTTCTTTGGTAAGGTAGGTGAAGAATTCCAATGTGGGATCGAGGTAGGAATTCTCGGTGATAAAGCAGAGTTTGGAAAGATCCGCCTTGTTGAGAAAGGCAAGAACTCTGTCGTATACTCCCATCTTTTTAAGTATGTTGGAGCATATATACTGTGTTGGTCGTAGAATTTTGTCACCAACTTTCAGGTGTTGAATATAAATGCCAATTGATCCTGCTACGGTTGTGGCTTGTTTGACAAGGGGGGTATCTTGTTCTGCCAGGATTGGTTCCCTGGAGGTTATGGGCTGGACTTGCTTCCTTGCCCGTCTTTTAGTAGGTCATTCCTTAATAACCTCCTGGGCCTTCCGCTTCCTCTTTGACTTGGTTGCTGAAGATTCCTCATCAGAGTTTGGCATGTAGTCAGAGCCTTTGTTAGTTGAGGAAGGGTCTGAGAGGTTCTTGATTGGCTCATCGGCCAGACACTTGTTGACGCACTCAAGGTCATGAATGACCTTGGGCAGTTGAATAGGAGATTTGCCTATCTCATCGCACATATCAACAATGTGTTGGAGCTTATCTCGGTACTCTAGTAGCTGTTCTCTGGTCCAATAGCCTGCTTCAGCAACTTCCTTTGCATGTGATGCCATTCTATAATATGTGAACAAGAAATGATATATTAGAAATATTTTGTATGAATGATGAGGAATGTGAAAAATGGTGCAAGCATCACGGTATTAAGACTGTGAGGAGGCTATGCAGTTTAAAGACCGTGAGAAGTGAAACCATTAAGAATGAAACCGCAAAGAGTGAAACCGTTCAGATTGAAACTGTGAAGGGTGAAACTATTAAGATTGAAACCGTGAAGGGTGAAACCATTGAGATTGAAACTGCGAAGGGTGAAACTATTAAGATTGAAACCACGAAGGGTGAAACCATTAAGATTGAAACTGTGAGGGTCCATGCAGTTTGCAAAACCGCAAGGGTTCATGCGGTTTGCAAAACCTCAAGGGCCTTCTCAGTTTCAAAAATCACGAGGATTCATGCAGTTTGCAAAACCGCTTGGGTCCATGCGGTTTGCAAAATCGCGAAGGCCTGCTCGGTTTCATAACCGCTAGGAACCTGTAGGTGCCAAAACTGGAAGGGAGGCGAAGCAGTGGTGGTGACGAATGCATCGATGGTGATGAAGTAGTGGTAGAAGAGATAGTAGATGCCATGGTGATGGTTGCAGTGGTGATGATAATGGTACTTTAATCATGAAGGGAGGTAATCGTTCTACCTTGCTGTGGAGTGAAACGACGGAGAAGAAGAAGAAGTCGGTGCTACGAGGTGTGAATGAGAGAAGGTGGATGCGCGGTGTGAGAACTGCTACTGGAGGGGTGTGGAAGAAGAAGAAGATGGATGTTGCAGCTAGGTTCGTAGGGAACAAGGAAGAAGGAAAGGTGAGTGAAGCGTCAGTGCTGTTTGGGTCGCACAGGAGCAAGAAGGAGGGAGTAGGGTCGCGCGGGAGAATAACTAAGAGCGGAAGGAATGGAACAGAGTCACGCGGGAGAGATTCGAGAATTGAAGAAAAGAAAAGGGACGGTTTAGGGTTATATTTATAGATATGGGGGGACTATTCATATTCCCTTAGGGCAAATGGTCTCGGGACCGTTTGGGTCCAAACGGTTTCAAGACTGTGAGGACCAAATGGTTTCAAGACCGTTTGGCTCCAAACGGTTTTGAGACTATGAGGAACAAACAGTTTGAAGACCGTTTGGCTTCAAACGGTTTCGAGACCGTGAGGACCAAACAGTTTCAAGACCATTTTGGTCCAAACGGTTTCGAGACTGTGAGGACCAAACAGTTTCAAGACCGTTTGGTTTAAATAATTTTGGTTATTTATTTTTATATTTTTATATTTGTTTGGTTGCTTATATTATTTTTTATATTTTCTAAATGAGATTAAAAGGTCTAAAGAAATAATTAAATAAGAGACTAGAAAATTATCAAAACTAAGCAAGGAAGAATTTAAAAAAAAAGGTGATACTCAGTTCTTGGGTTGCCTCTCAAGTAGCGCTTTGGTTTTACGTTACTGGCTCGACGAGATTATGGCTTGATCAGGTTGATGCAGTGGGGTCATAAATGTCAATGGTTTGTCTTAGAGTTTGATCGACTGGAGTATAGTATATTTTCAATCTGTGGCCATTAACAGTCCTTTCTCCTCCATTGTCATCAAGGATGATGACCGCTCCACTTGGGTAGATATGCTTGATAGTGAAGGGTCCGGACCACTTTATGTGGAGTTTCCCGGGAAATATTTTGAGTTTGGAATTGAAAAGAAGGACCTTGTCTCTGACGATGATATCTTTTCTTTTAAGGTGGCCATAATGCCACATCTTAGTTTGCTCTTTGTAAATCCTGGAGTTCTAGTAAGAAGACATTCTTAGTTCTTCAAGTTCTTGTAATCGAAGCTGTCTATATTCGCCAGCACTTTTGAAATCGAAATTCAACTATTTAATAGCCCACTCGGCCTTATGTTCTAGTTCAACTGGAAGATGGCATGACTTTCCATACACCAAATGGAACAGATTTGTTCCTATTGATGTCTTGTAAGTAGTATGATATGCCCAAAGAGCATCAGGAAGCTTGGTGGACCAGTCTGTGCAGTTTCTATTGATAGTCTTCTCTAAAATAGCTTTCAGTTGTCTATTTGAGGCTTCAACTTGATCGCTTGTTTACGGATGATAAGGCGTGGTGAGCTTGTGTTTTACTCCGTATTTTCACAGAAGTGCTTCAAAACTATGTTCCAAGAAATGTGACCCTCTGTCAAATATGACTGTTCTAGGAACTCCAAATCTAGGGAAAATAATATCCTTGAACAACTTAATAACTGGCTTAGAATCACAAGATATAGTAGGTATATCTTCTACCCATTTGGATACGTAATCCATAATGACCAATATATACGAGAATCCATATGATGAGGGAAATGGACCCATATAGTCCACTCCCCATACATCAAAAAGTTCAATCTCCTTCCATAGAGTTAGTGGCATTTCATTTTGTTTGGATATCTCTCCAGAGAGATGCCATTTATTGCAAGATTTTACAAATTCATGAGCATCCTTTGTTATTGTCGACCAGAAGAAACCTGACTGTAAGACTTTAAGAGCGGTCTTTTTTGAGCTCATGTGCCCCCCAGTGGGGCCAGAATGACAGTGTTCCATGACTAGGGTGATCTCTTCTTCAGGAAGGCAGCGGCGGAATAATCCTTCTGTGCATAGGCAGAAGAGCTATGGTTCATCCCAGAAGTACTACTTGACGTCATGGAAAATTTTCTTCTTGTCATGATAGGAAGTAGAAGGATAGACAATTCTCATAGCCAGATAGTTTACTATGTCGGCGTACTAGGGAAATCTAGTGGTAACTTTCATGAGTTGGTCATCAAGTAGAGAATCACGGATAGGTATATTATCTTCATATTGAGCCTCAATGTGACTCAAGTGATCGGCGACAACATTTTCTACTCCACTTTTATCCTTTATTTCCAGGTCGAATTCTTGAAGCATCAGCACCCAGCGAATAAGTCTGTGTTTGGTATCTTGTTTCTATATCAGATATTTTTTGGCTGAGTGATCTGTGTAAACTGTGGCCTTTGATCCGATCAAGTAAGAATGGAATTTCTCAAAGGCATAAATGATTGCCAAAAACTCTTTTTCTGTAGTTGTATAGTTCTTTTGAGCTTCATCAAGCATCTTTGATGTGTAATATATCACGTAGGGCTTCTTATTTATCCTCTACCCTAGTACTACTCCTACAGCATAGTCATTTGTGTCACACATTATCTCAAAGGGTTGTGACCAATTAGGGGCTCTTAGTATAGGCGCAGAGACTAAAGCGTTCTTTAGGGTCATGAAGTTGTGTAAACATTCTTGATCAAAATTGAAGTTTGTATCCTTGGTTAACAGGTGAGTCATGGGTTTGGCTATTTTTGAAAAGTCTTTGATGAATCTTCAGTAAAATCCGGCATGGCCCAGGGAGGCTCGTACTCCTCTGATGTCTTTTAGTGGTGACAACTTTGAAATGACATCTATTTTAGCTTTGTCTACTTCAATCCCTCGTTCACTCACTCGATGCCCAAGGACAACACCTTCTGTCACCATAAAGTGACATTTTTCCCAATTAAGGATTAGATTTATTTCATCGCATCTTTGCAGTACTTTACTGAGATTAAGTAGACAATAATCAAAGGAATCTCCATAGACTGAGAAGTTTTCGATGAATACTTCCATGATAGATTCAGTTAATCCTACAAATATGGCGGACATACACTTCTGGAATGTAGCGGGTGCATTACATAGTCCAAAGGACATCCTTATAAAGGAATAGGTTCTGAAAGGGCAGGTAAAAGTTGTATTTTCTTGATCTTCAGGGTGTATCAGAATTTGATAAAACCCTAAGTAGCCATCGAGATAGCAAAAGAATTTCTGGTGAGTTAGACGTTTAAGAACTTTGTCAAGAAAAGGTAAAGGAAAGTGATATTTCCTTATTGCCTTGTTCAATTTCCTATAGTCGATGCACATCCTCCACCCGGTAACAGTCCGGGTGGGTACTAGTTCATTTTTATCATTCAAAACAACAGTGGTTCCCTCCCTTTTTAGGGACCACTTGAACCGGACTTACCCATTGAGAGTCAAAAATTGGATAGATAATACCAGCTTTTAGCAGTTTTAGAACCTCAAGGCAAACTACCTCTTTGAGATTCGAGTTTAGCTTCCTCTGGTGCTCCCGTGATGGTTTAAATTCTTCCACCATAGGTAATATGTGCATGCACAAAGTTGGATTTATCCCGGTTAGGTCAGTCATCTTATATCCAATGGTTTTCTTGTGCTTACTTAACTCAACAAGGAGTCCTTCTTCCTTATCATCTATCAAAGTGGAATTGATAATGACTAGATATACTTTTTCTTCGTCTAGAAAGACATGTTTGAGTCCAACTGGTAGGACTTTCATCTCAGGTGCCTTGAGCACTTCAGTGGTCTCCAGAGTGGTGACAGATTTCAACTCCTCAAAAGTAGCTTATGGAACTTCTTTGACTTGTTCTGGGTATTGCATACATTGTTTAACTAGTTCTTCAGTTGAAAATCGGCTTCTGGATTTGTTAAGATGTCTTCTAGAGCATCAAATGGTTCAGGAGTTTCTTGCTTCAGCTGGGAAATTTAATCTATTGCCTCTAGAACAAAGACTTCTTTGTGGATTATAGGACTTTTAAGGATGTCAAAGACTCTGAATTGAACATTTTCTTTCCTCGTCCTTAAGGTAATTGTGCCAGCTTCAACCTCAATTAGTGTTATGGCTGTCGTGAGGAAAGGTCTGCTGAATCTTATTGGATACCTCATATCTTATTTTATGTCCATGACAACAAAATCACAAGGGACATAGGAGTCTCTTCCTACTCTCATTGGGATATCTTTAATAATTCCCAAAGGTGTGGAAATGGTAGAATCATCCAGCTGGATTGTCATTGTTGTAGGTAGGAAGTCAATAAAGCCCAATCTTTTACTCATAGAAAAGGGCATGATAGATATGTGGGCCCCCAAATCAGCTAATCCTTTCTTGCAAGAGGTGTTTCCTATAGAACATTGGATGTCGAAGGAGCCATGGTCCTTTTATTTTTTTGACATTTTGTTGAGAATGATGTTAGAAGTAGTCTGAGCTAATTTGACTGTCTCGTGTTCTTCAGTCATGTATTTCTTTGATAGCAAAGTCTTTAGATATTTAGACCAAGCTGGAATTTTAGAGAGAGTGTCAAGGAACAGAATATCAACATATAGCTTCTTCATTGCTTCCTTGGACTTTTGGAATCTAGAATCCAATTTAGTCTCCATCAATCTGCTTGGATAGGGTATCTTGGCCTTGTATGGTGGGACCTATGGTTCCTTGGGAACTAGTTCTTTTTCCTTCTCATTTTCATCCTCTTGATTTGTGCTTACAGTTGGGATGATTTCAGTTGTATCTTCGTCTTCTTGAATGACTTTGGTAGCGTCGGTAAGAACATGACCATACCTTGTGGTAACTGGATTCAGTTGTTCTGGTCTGTGTTGATCATGTCTCAGATTTATTTCTAGATGACCAACAAAAGTACCTACTGGTGGTTTCAAATGAGCTGTAATTTGTGCTAGTTGGGTTTCTATAGCTTTTTGGTGAGCTTGTTGGTTGGCAAGCATGGTCTGTTGAGATTGCAACATTTGCCTTATCAGAGATATTTCATCTATTGGTGGAGGTGGAGCATTCTTTTGTTGGTATGTGTAATTTTTTGTTGTCCTTGAGGCTGCAGTTGTTGAGGTGCTTGCGACTGCGGTTGTTGAATTAATGGTTGTTGTAGCTGAGGTTGTTGCAATTGTGGGTGTAGCGGAGGGTGAGTGTACTGATAATATGTAGAAGAATTTCTTGGGTAAGAAAATATTTGAAACCCTTATCTATAGTTTCCTTGGTTTCGATTGTAATTGCTTTAGAATCCCGGTGGTGGTCTATTAGAAGACCCACATTGTGCTTGGTGTTGCGGGTTGGCAGTTCCCATAGGATCCCATATTGAAACCCAGGGTGGTTTCTCGGTTGATCCTGATTATAATATGCTTGACCTGGTATGGTTTGGATAGAATTAACTTGCTCTAGCAGTTAATCCTTGGGATGTTCAATAATTGGTTCATATTGTGGTTGAGGTGTCTGTAGATTCATCATTACATCGTATAAGAGGCCACATGATAATGTGGGGTGGTCAGATGCATGACAAGCTTCACAAGTCTCAGTAGCTACTTTGACTTGTTGAACTTGAGAGTTCTTCTTCCTGTCACATTCTCCAAATGATGTTTCAAGGATTTGTTGCTTATGAGCTATGGTTTTCAGAGCTTCAGTAATGGATTTCATTTCTAAAAATTCTTCATCTTTGCAAACTTTTAGGACTCCTCCTATAGATGGCCTTCCCCAATTAGATTGGTTCTCGGCTCCGAGCATAACAATCTTCTAGGCGTCCTCATAATTCTGTCTCATGAAATTTCCTCCAGATGAGGAATCCAAAAATTTCTTTATCTCATCACTTACCCCTCTATCGAATGTTTCTATGAGATGGTTTTGTGAGATTCCATGATGTGGGCATTTTCTCAAGAGTTCCTTAAACATTTCCCATGATTTTTCTAGTGACTCTCCAGGAAGTTGGAGGAACTAGTTGATCTGTCCCATTATCTAGTAAGTCAACGAGGGAGGAAAGAATTTCTCCAAAAAACAATTCTTCCAAGGGAGCCCAGGTAGTGATTGGCTCTCCATCTAATGAGTTATACCAACTTAGTGCCTTTCCAGACAAAGTGAAGTTGAAAAGTCGGAGCATAATTGCATCGAATGTAGCTCCGGCTTGTGGTACCAATCGGTAGAGTGCCTTGAATTGCTTCAGATGGTCCATGCAATCATCTCCAGTGCTTCCAAAAAATGAGATGCCTTGCATGATTTGGATCCATTGTGTTTGAATTTCAAAGTTGGGAGCACTGATGAGCGGTGGCTGAACTGGGTGATTATCCTTAGAATTCTTAGGAACAGCGTAGTCTCGAAGCTGCTTGTTCCTTATCAATAACTGAGCAGCTACTGTGGCTGCCTCATTTTCAGCTTGGATGTGAGATTGGTCTTTAGCTCATACTTCAGCTTGGACTTGAGCTCGTGTATCACCAATGAGTTGTTCTCTCTGAGCTACTATAGTTGTGTTGACTCTCTCCAGTATCAAGGCATCTTGGTGTTGTTCTTCAGCCATCTATCTAGCTTGTTGGAGGTTGAGTCTGATGCGTCGGTGGAAGTTTCATTCTACCTCAGAGTCGTACTCTGGATCAGGGGAGAATCTGTGGTTATGCAAAGTTGGCATACACGTTTTATACCTGAGTAGAAGAAAAAGCACACTTTAGATGGTGGAAAGATGATGGAATCAAAAAGATATGAAGTAGTTATCAAGGTAAAATGTAAAATCCTAATCAACTAGCAAGTTGATAAATGAAATTAAAACGTTCTGTTGTCCCTGACAACGGTGCCAATTTTTGATGGAGCTTCCACTTGCGTGGAGTTGAGTGCATCACTAAAAATCCTAGAGATAGTAAGTCTCTAAGTTTAGACTTGCATGTGCTATAATAAGATCTCCACCCACGTATGCTAAGGTACGTGGAAGTCTTATCATAGTACATTTGAGGGTCGAATCCACGAGAAAATGGTCTTGTTAAGGATTAACAAGATGGAAAACGTTATAATTCTATTTATCTACTTAACAGTTGATATTTAGATTAAAGAGTTGGGTTGATGATTAAACTAAAATGCAAATGTAAATGAAATGGTAGGAAAGTAAAATTAAGGTTGTAAACAATATTTGGAAACTACTAGGATGTGATCGAGTTTCACCACCACTACACATGGATCATAACATACATCATAATAACATGGCTTGTAAAAAGGGTCTAATCAGTTAGTATCTATGTAGACTTAGCTTTCTTTCGAATAGCCAACTATGAGAAACGTGGAAGTATTGCAATTCCAGCCATCCCCGAACGAATGGTCACTTACTTTGCATCACTCCCTTTGCAGAGTGTATTCCTTGACCTGTCAAAGTTGTACTTCCATACGTCAACTGATTCCATTTCATAGTATGAAAGTACAACGATGGAGGTGAGTTTAATCCACTCCTTGAAAAGAGCTCCTAGGTACCAAAACAGATATATGGTGACTACATACATCAAGAACCAACATACAATCGATAATCAAATCTAAAATCAAAAATGTAGACAATTCATACTAGTAGATAATAGGTAACACAAGTTGGTGATCAAGCAACTAGCATTCATTAAACGATTGATGTTGAACTGAAAAGATAGTATTTCTCTATTGCAAACTCATGAATTACAATGCATGAAATGAAAACATGGGTAGTGTGGCTACTCTCCGCACCCTAGTGTATGGAACTACTCGCTCATGGCAAGAACAAAGGAGACAAGAGAAGATAAGGAAAACATCATCTCCATGTAGGAGGGAGGAAGGTTGACCTGTTGGAGTAGAGAAAAACTATCTTCACAGTGTGTGGTTGCTTTGGTGATGAATCCTTCACTCCCCACCTTCTATGTCGATGAGAGAGAAAGTAGGCTTATGGATGGAGTGTGGATCTTAGACCGGCAGCCTTGGGGTGAAGGATGAAGGATGAAACAGCTCTGGAACAAATGAGGTAGCCTTTGGGCATCTCTCCATTCCCCCTTATGAGGACCCCTTTGGTCTTATTTATAAGTTTCAAAGGAGGTCTTCAGCGGATTCAAGAGTGTTTGGATCTTCATGGTTTGAAAACTATTTGGATCCTCATGGTTTGAAAAATGTTTGGATCCTCACGGTCTAGAGACTGTTTGGATCTTTGCGGTCTTGGGACCGGTCGCCTTCATACGTTCTTTGGATCAGTAAGTCTTTACATGGTATTGGGACCGTTTGGTTCTTCACAGTCTTGGGACCGTTTGGGTTCTTCACGGTCTTGGGACCATTTGGGCTCTTCATGGTCTTGGGACCGTTTGGGTTCTTCACAGTCTTGGGAACATTTAGACTTGCTCGGTCTTGGGACCTCTTGAGTCCTCACGGTCTTGAGACCGGTTGGGTGCGAACTTTTGCAATTTTTTTTTTGTTTTTCTATAAGAAGAAAAGGAGACATGTCACTTTATTGGTGAATAAACAATAAGGCTAGAAAGTTAAGTATTATATCTAATTTATTTAAGAAAGAGTATGGAAAAATAAAAGAAACTAATAAGATAATCATCACGGTGTTTGTATAGTTCCTTTTTCACTAATGTCCAGATGGAACTAGTGGCATGGAGCAGTCACCCTCATTATTATTCAATCTTGTTTCTTAAACCAAGAGTAGACTTCTTGAGATATATGTAAGCTCAATATCACATATTGACTCACATGTACATGGCCATGCTTTTCTCAATCTCACTAATTAAGAGGCCTAGGACATCACACTGTGGTAGGAGGGACAAATACCATGTCTATCACTCATAGTCAATCCCCATGTGTCAAAGCCACCCAATCATCACTGTTATAACAACCCATGATTCAAGATTGCATTTGATGATGTCAAAGTGTACCCAACGACATGTGTTGAGTGCGGTGATTTCAGGTTTAAGAACCACAACCACCTCCATCACTGTGAGAGCTGGCTATGACTTCCATGATGATGGTTTCCATGTGTCAGTCTCACCGTGGGTCTGTCTGATACATTATTCTGTAACATGTATCTATGTGTGTGCTTTGATATCACTATATCATGACTAATGAGATTTAGTCATCAAACAACTCACATTGTGATCTTATGTGTCATTGTTGTCTATCAACCTTCCACAATGACAACCGATCAAGGACATAATGAGAATATGTATATTTACTCTTAACATCTGTATGATCTCATCCACAAGAATAGTAACTTGAATACATACGTCATTGAGTAATATAATTCTCTAGACATTTAAAATGTTACATTAATATCTCATAACTAAATTAAACACAATAAATCAGAAGCTTGCCTTTTATTAATAATCAAATCGTTTTTACATGATATGTCATTACAAGATCATCACATGATTGACTCTCTGGGCATACATAACCAACAGACTCCCACTAGAACTTAGAGAAAATCACCCACGAATCTTATTCTGAGTGATATAACATGACCATCATGCTTTTACTGTCAAGGGATCAACAACATTGCTCTCAGTTGGAACTTTGCAAATCTTAACATCTCCTCGCTATACAATTTCTCATATGAGATGATATCGCCTGTGTATATTCTTTGAGTGTTGATGGGATCTGGGTTTCTTAGCTTGCACAATAGCTCCATTGTTGTCACAATATAGCTCGATTTCCGCATTGATGCTAGGAACGGCCCCAAGTTCAGTGATGAATTTCTTGATCCACATAGCCTCCTTTACTGCACTTGGTGCAGTAATATACTCATCCTCTATTGTAGAATCAACAATTATTTCTTACTAAGAACTCTTCCAGCTCATAGCTCCATTGTTGAGGCAAAACACGATTCTAGATTGTGACTTGTAATCATGTTAATCAGTCTAGAAGCTTGCATCGGTGTAACCTTTTACAACCAACTCTTCCTCTTCTTCGTAGACCAAGAAATGGTCGATGTTCTTTGTGTCTATCCAGTGAGCATCACCTGGATTTGACTGATATCTTCTCATTCTTCTCAAAGCATATGAAACGTCTGGATGGGTACAAAACATTGCATACGTGATTGATCCAATTGCTGAGGCATATGGAATCTCACTCATGTGTTCCCTATCTTCACAAGAAATGAGACATTGAGCTCTAGAGATGGGGACACCATTTCGTGCAGAAAGATTTCCTCTCTTTAAGTTCTCCATGCTAAGCCGCTTCAGCACTTTGTCAATGTATGTGCTTTGACTTAGTCCAAGAAGCCTTTTTGATCTACCTCTATAGATCTTTATCCCCAAGATGTAGTGTGCTTCTCCCAAGTCGTTCATAGAGAATGCATTTCCAAACCACGCCTTTACCTTTTGTAAAGTAGGGATGTATGTCATCTGCATACAATATGACGAATGTTAGTATGCTCCCACTAACCTTCTTGTACACACAAGGTTTGTCTTCATTTTGAGCAAAGCCAAACCCTTTCACTATCTCATCAAAATGAAGATTCCAACTCTGAGATTCTTATTTCAATCCATAGATTGACCTTTGTATCTTATAGACTCTATTGGTAAAATCTAGATCTATAAAGCCCTCAGGTTGTGTCATATACACATCCTCCACAAGATTCTCGTTAAGGAATGTGGTTTTAATATCCATTTACCAAATCTCATAGTCATGATAAGCTGAAATAGCAAGCATGATCCTAATGGATTTAACCATGGCCACTGGAGAAAAAGTTTCATCATAGTCAACACCTTGAACTTGTCTGAAACCCTTTGCAACTAGTCTTCCCTTATAGGTTTGGACCTTTCCATCCATGTCAGTCTTCTTCTTGAAATACCATCAGGTGGATCCACCAAAGTCCATACTATGTTGGTATACATGGATTCCATCTCAAATCTCATGGCCTCAAACCATTTCATAGACTCTGGTCCCTCAATAGCATCTTTATAGGTAATTGTCTCATCATCTATGACCAATTCACTACCTTCCTAAGTCACAAGATATCCATATCTCTCAAGTTCAAGGTATGTCCTACTAGATCTCCGAGGTTCCTGTGTTACATGAGGAATTTGAGATTCCAAAACATCTTGTGAACCTCTTTGTTCCTCCAAATCATCTATCAGTTCAATGTTTCCTTGTTGGTCTCGAACCTCTTCAAGTTCCACTTTTCTCCCACTAATTCCTTTAGAAATAAAGTCCATCTCAACGAATGTAGCATCCATGGCAATAAACACTTTGTTGTTATATAGGGAATAAAAGTAATATCCTCTAATTTTGTTAGGATATCCAAAAAAATACCATTTACCGGATCTTGAGCCAAGCTTTTTAGGAAACATTTTCTTAACATAAGCTTTGCAACCCCAAATATTCATAAAAGACATATTGGGACGCTTCCCATTCCATATCTCATATGGTGTCTTTTGAACTGATTTAGATGGTACTCAGTTTAGCATAAATGCGGCAGTTTTTAGAGCATACCCCCAAAAGGTTGTTGGAAGCTCAACTAATCTCATCATTGATCGCACCATATCCAGTAATGTGTGATTCCTTCTTTCCAATACACCATTATGCTGAGGTATTCCAGGCGGAGTCCACTGGGATACAATCCCATGGGCTCTAAGAAGGTCCTCAAACTCTTAGTTTAAGTATTCTCCACTTTGATCAGAACGAAGTGCCTAAATACTTTTATGAAGTTGGTTATGTACTTCATTCATAAACTTACTTGAACGTTTCAAGAGCATCTGACTTATGTTTCATCAAGTAAATATATCCATACCTACTAAAGTCATCAGTGAAGGTAATGAAGTATTGATACCCACCACTAGAGGTTGTTCTAAAAGGTCCACATACATCAGTATGTATGAGTCCTGATATATCACTAGCCCTTTCATTGTTACCAGTGAAAGGGGTCTTAGCCATCTTGCCCAACAAATAAGATTCACATGTCTCTAATGATTCGAAATCAAAAGAGTCCATGTAACCATATTTATGGAGTCTAGATATGTGATTCTCATTTATGTGCCCTAGACGACAATGCTAAAGGTATGTTTTGTTTCAGTCGTTGAGTTTTTTCTTTTTGGTATTCATGTTATATACACTTGTCTCGAGATCTATCAAGTATAGACCATAAGACATTGCGGCACTACCATAAAAGATCCCATCATATTAATAGGACATCTTCCATTCCTTATAAGAAATTTAAATCCTTTCTTGTCCAAACAAGATACAGATATGATGTTGCAATTAATGGCAAGTACGTAGTAGCAGTTCTCTAACTCTATTACAAGCCCATTTGGTAGAGTTAACTCATAGGTTCCAACTACACTGGCTACAACTCTTACACCATTAGCAACACATAGTTCAACCTCACATTTATCTAAAGGTCTACTTCTTTTCAGATCCTTCACATTTGAGCAAATGTGTGATCCATATCTGGTACCAAGTACCCATGATGAAGAAGTAGTAAAGTTAATCTCAATAACATCTACCCCAGAAGTAGAGATCTCTATCCCTTGCTTCATTTTCCTAGGCTCCCTTTTCCTTCTCCTTACTTTGAGTGTAAAAGATTTGAACCTTAGCTTAGCCACAAAATGCTTTTTGGATTTACCTTTGTCCTTGAACTCAACTCCACTGATCACCATCACAGATACGCCCATCTTCATTTGTGCTTCAACATTTATCAACATGTCAAGCAACTTTGACAGCAGTATAGCCATGTTTCATAAGTGATAAAACTCAATGAACTGGCTATATGATTTAGGCAATGATTGCAAAATCATATCGGTGGCCAACTCTTGACCCAAAGGAAATCCTAGTTTCCCAAGATGCTCCATATGCCTAATCATATTAAGCATATGGGGCTCTATTAGATTTCACTCTGTCAGTTTGCACTCAAATAGAGCCTTAGAGACATTATGCATTTCATGCTTATCATGTTGTTTATGCAACTCATAGTTCATACAGCCCAGCATAAGGTTTGTGATGTTCACAACATCATTGGCATGCTTCAAATAAGCATCCATGTCAGTCTTAGGTGAGTTTAGAGCAGATACTGGCTATGTTGTTTCCAGATCATGCAGAACACTTCTCAAGGTACTGAACTAGTTATGGAAATAAATCTCATTTAATTTGTCTGAATGTGATGATTTGTTTGCCATTTGATTCTACAAGAGTTAAAAATTGCATTTGTTAAAAACCTTTTTGATTTGATTTTATTTGGAAATTTTGATGATATAATTAGGTCTTTAATTATTATTGCTCCCACTATTATATTAAAGTTGATAGCCCTCAATCTCAATTCAAAATATTGCAGCGTACAATATTCTAGTGGGCCAGATCCAAGATGATTCAACTGTGGCCCGGTCAACATTGCAAACACGGTCAACCATCAAGGTAGGAAACTCTTACCAATTGCATCAGATGCAATTCTAGATAGATGATATGTGCAAACCCTTGTCATAGTCATTTGCATGCTTTTGGGCCTAGACACTCTAAGAATCATCAGTCAAGCCTGACCCAAAAGGAGACTCGATAATAATGCACCCCCTCGGAGGCAGAACCTACATCATTACCATCACACTTCCACAAGATTGATGGCACATCCCGTGGAGGCAGAACCTACACTTAGTCGATCAAGCTTTTCATGTGTGACTCTTTTGGAAAGAATCTAAGACTTGATATTTTAAATGAGGGAGTTTGTATTTATAAGTATACACATATACTTTATCTAATCACTACATATATATTATATATCATATACACTCTATATCCCAAAAAAAATACATTCAATAAACAACAATGATAGATATGGCAAGTCCTAATGTAATCCCTTGGAGCCACAAGGAATTATGGCCATCTAGGTCTACATCACATGTAGAACCTGTTGCTGATGAAGATTTGTGCTTGCCAATTTGGGTTGATAATTTCAACCCTTGAATTGATTGGCTCACTTCCTAGTTGGTTGTTAGGTCATCTCATTGGTCGTCTGGTCCTTCTTCCCACCATCGATTGGCTCCTATAGCTAATCAGTAGGGCCCACCAGGCGCTTGTCCACCATGCCCTCCAAGGTCCTTCCATCGGTCAACTCGTCTTCCAGACGCCTTCATCTTATTCATCATAGGAAAGAAAATTATCCTACTTTTACATGATTATATGGTAACCTCAAGTTACATTCTAGGGGAGAAAGGGTAGGAGAGAATTAACATTACATTGGGAAGATCAGATAAAGGCCCGGTACACAGACCGAGATAAATAGATAAACCTACCACATACACACATGCACAGATAGGGGTTATTGGCCATAACCATGCTACACATCCACCATCAAAACCACTTTAGGGTGATGTGTGTAAATTGCATATAGATATATTATCATTATATATATATATATATATATATATATATATATATATATATATGTATATATGTCTGTATAAATATGTATATATATATATGTATGTATATATATGGGATTATATATATGTATATATATGTATGTATATATATGTATATATATGTATGTATATATATGTATATATATGTGTATATATATGTATATATATGTATATATATATATATATATATATATATTGTGGTATTTGGATTTGACAAGATATTATTTGCATCGCATACTACAATAATAGAATGACAAAACTAAAATATTATCATATTGATTATTCTATAATATAGTAAATTGATGTTGGCTCTGATACCACTGTGGGAAAATATGGTATAGAGTAGGTAGCGGAATTTAAAATTGTATCTATCATATTCCCCATAATCAATAGATCACATCAATAACTATAATGCATGAAGGATGGTTTATATATATACCTGGTCCTGGAGCAAGTCCAGCGACAATCCTCGCCATTGTAGATGTAAAACTCGAAATCCTAGTTGCACTGGGACACGTCTGATTATTGTGCCTCCTGGTCTGCACCATAGAATGCAGCCACGGACATCGTCTTCTTTAGCCGCTCCGCTTGTCACAGACTGCTAGTTGATGTTGTCCTTCGAGCGGCAAACAATAACTTTATGCCTCTATTGTAGTCCACACAGACTGCCTAGAACTCCTATCATCATGTTGGACCGGATAGGAAGGAGTTGTCCCTCCCGTTGGCATACTAGTCACCAGCTTGCTCTCCCACCATGAAAACTCGCAATTGTTTTCTTCCTTGGCTATCCCTCCCTACTCAGGTAGGACTTGCCTAGGCTCTCGTGGTTACCTCAACTAGAGAGGACAACAGTTGTCAAAGGAACTGATTCTTAATTTTCTATGTTGGTGTACTCTAGGAAGCCTGCAGTACCCCTCTATTTATTGTAGAGGCCATGGTCAAGGTTCTCAGTTGCTATCCAATGCGAGATTAATGTGCGGGATTGGAAAAGACCAGAAGAAATTGAATTTTTGCAACAATCCTGAATTTTGCACAACCTGTGAGAGCCGAAATGGCCATTTGGTTCAACCAGATGGTCGTTTCTTGGTTCCCAGTTGTACAGAAATTTGGATAATCAATTTTCATCAATGTTAGACATTGATTTCCTTTTGGCACAAGTATTTCTCAAGCAAAATGAGTAGGGAAACAACAAAAACCTTCCTCAACCGAACTAAACCATCTCTCCCATGAAATACGACCATCTCAGTTCACCTAGATGGTCGTCTAGTGATCTAAGTCGATCTCATTTGGTCGGGTCACTTTGTTCCATTGCAAATTTCAACTCACAACCAAGCATGACACCCAGACGACCGTTTGGCACTCCACACGGCCATCTCAACACTTGAGATGGGGTTTGATAGTGTTGTCAGTTTGTTTGTTGCTTGAATAAATTGATTAAACACTTTAGCACTTAATTTAACTGTCATTTGAGATCTGACCTCCTCTTCTAGGTCAACACCTACGTGTGTGACCCTATACGTCCCATATTACGTTGGCAGTGAATGTCCATAACAACTTATGACATCACAAGTAAATGTGGTGCCTAGTCATGCATCATTGCTACCTAAGTAAATGGAAAAGTTGGGGAACAACTTCAACCAAAAATCTATGTATGGTGTGGCAGTGTTTGTATAGTCCCTTTGTCATTGATGTCCAAATTGAATTAGAGGCATGGAGCAGTCACCCTCATTATTATTCAATCTTGTTTCTTGTACCAAGAGCAGACTGTCTGAGATATATGTAAGCTCAATAATACATATTGACTCACATGTGCATGGCCATGCTTTTCCCAGTCTTGCTAATCAAGAGGCCTAGGACATCACACTCTAGTAGGAGGGACAAATCCCATGTCTATCACTCACAGTCAATCCCCATGTGTCAAATCCACCCAATCATCACTGTTATAACAACCCATGTTTTAGGACTGTGTTTGATGTGTCAAAGTGTACCCAACAACATGTGTTGAGTGTAGTGATTTTGGGTCTAAGAACCACAACCACCACCATCACTATGAGAGATGACTATGACTTCCATGCTGATGGATTCCATGTGTCAGTCTCACTGTGGGTCTGTCTGATACACTATTCTCTAATATGTATCTATGTGGTTGCTTTGATATCACCATATCATGCCTAATGAGATGTAGCCATCAACCAACTCACACTCTGATCTTGTGTGTCATTGTTGTCTATCAATCTTCCACAATGACAACTAATCAGGGATATAATAAGAATTTGTATATTTAATCTTAACATATGTATAATCTCATCCACAAGGATAGTAACTTGAATACATATGTCACTGAGTAATATAATTCTCTAGACATTTAGAATGTTACATCATTGTCTCATAACTGAAATAAATAGAATAAATTGGATGCTTTCCTTTTATTTATAATCAAATCAGTTTTACATGATATGACATTACAAGCATTACATGATTGGCTCTCTAGGCATACATAACCAACATAGAGTACATATATGAAAAGATAGTTCATAGCCCTAGATACAGAACAAGTGAGTCAAAGATAGTTAAATTTATGTTAGAGGCCTATTCGGGAGATAGAAGTTTAGATACAGATTAGGGTTATTTTTCTATATCATTTGGACTTTTATGTTAACTCTAGAACCTTATATAGAACACCCTCTCTCTTTCCCACATGTTTGTGGTATGAGACACAAGCTCATGTATTTTTGTAGAGAGTATGTTATGTGAATATCAATGCATTACCATGTTTTTCTTGACCTTTCAAGTGCATGTGGTATAGTACTTGTGCACTAGGGAGGTGATAAGATAAGTATGATAAGACATGTCACATTTAGATATATGATCGACTGACGTGTATCCAAAGGTGACAAAGAAAAATCAAGCTGGCACTAAATGTTTGAGACATACTGTCACCTCAACCTAACAATATGCAAAGTAACACTATGCATAGGGTAGATAATTTGACATATCTAAGTTGGAAATAAAGTGGAACCAAAACCCTAATTTAGTTCCAAGCTAGGTTCTTCCATGTTAGATGATGCTGATGTGAAATAGATTTAAAGTGTTATTAGTAAAGTATGAAAAAATGTTAGTTTAACAATGTTGTTAGACAAAGATTATTATCCAGGTCAAGGACACACCTAGTGTGTGTTAAACCTTCAAAATAATATTAGAGAGTTAGTGTAGATGGAATATGTAAAAACCTAAGGTGGGTAGACAAATAGAATTTTGAGGACAAAATTTCTATAATGTGGGTAGTATTGCAACATTTTGAATTTTAAGAAAAGGACTTGGTTTGAAAATATAATTCACATATGTACTCAGATGAATATTTATAAAATATAAGGACCTTTTATGCCAATTTCCATAAAATAGGGTCCATCTTCTTAAAAGTTTGAATCCAACTGATGTCTTAGTCTTAGTATGATAATTAGAGGCATTGAATTAATTTCATATTTAATTTTTCTATTAAATGCAACTATAGATAATTTAGAATATTAAATGTAATTGTATATGCCTAGACGGGATACTATCAGAAAATATAGAAGTTTATTTGATCTAAACTTGAATTATCCAAGGATGATAATTATTTGGAATTTAGTGCAAAATTTGAAACCTAATTGATTATCCCATGATTTAATACAGAACACTAAATTTTATACAAAATTAATTCATTTCATGATTTTTGATGCCCAAATCTGGGAATCTAAGCCAAAAAAATTATCTAGTTGAGAAATTAGACTTATGGATATGTCACACCCTAATTTTTGGGACCTAGCAAGTACTGGATTAAGTTGTTGATGAAATTAATATAGGATAGATTAATGGTTACACTATGGTCCCATCTAATTTTCAGGGTATTTGGATTTAAGGGAAAAAGAATGTAGAGGGGGTCTTTTGTGTAATTAGTATTATCCTTGAAGTCTGGAAATTTTATATTTAATTTGATGATATGAGGTGATCACTAAAATAAAATAATCAATAAGACATGACTGTTAATGGTTTGAGCTTTAGAAATAGTTTAAACCTTCATATTAAGTAAAGTAATGATGATTAAATGTATCATAAGACGCTTAAATTGAGGAATTATGTTAGTACAAACATTAATTTTTGTAATCTAGAAAATGTTTAAGTTTAGGAAACCTTTGGAAGACCAAGGAATGGGCCTTTTGCCCTAGAAACCAATTCAAGCCTAATTAGGCCAATCAAGATTCACAAATGGGTGTAACACCCCAATTTTCTAAAACATGTATATAACTGAGCGGAAGCATAAATCTCATTGAGAGTGTCATAAATATGATGTCCATTGCATAAAAATAGAGTTTGATCAACCAACATAGGAAATAAATAGTTATCATACTCAAGTCCTCGACTTAACACACACACTTTAAACTGGTACACGATTCTCTCAAATTGAAAGTAAAACTAAATTAATATTCTAAAATAGTTGGCACTCCCACCAAGTTTTGTCTTCTAGATTTTTCCTTGATATGTATGCTCATTTTCTAATCTTCTCAATCCTTATTTCCTACGGATATCATGTCTCTAACCATGCAAAGAAAAACATATGTTTTATTAGAGTAAGTGGTGATGAGTAACTTTATAAGAACTGAAAATATATTATACTTTTGAGAAAACATAAATTAAACATGATAAACATTGTATTCTTGTCATTGCATATAACTTTATCTTTAATTATATATATCATTAAAATTATTGTCTTATGTGGAAAATGTTGTCCTTCATCCTTATATTGCTCACACAGAGCTTATTCTCCCAAGAGATCATTGCTCATATAGAGCTTATGCACCGAAGTACTCATTTCTCCCATAGAGCTTATGCCAAAGAGGTGTCTTTATCTTAGAAGGAACAATCATAATTCATCCATCATATAATTAGCATGACCTTGATCATAATAACTTTAAAACATTAAATTTGACTTCTAAGCATATGCATGTTATGATGAATACATGATGAAAACCATAATCTAATTCATAATAGAATTTCTTGCAAGTATTTATTAAAACATGTACTAGATAACATTTTAATTGAATTTCATAAATATAAGAGAATATAAATCCCTCTAACCATACTTGTTACTAATAATGCATAAATCCACTTCCCTAAAATTGGAGCAACTCTTACTAATTCTCGTGAGGTTGATGGAACCCTAGATTCCTAAACTTGGAGTAGTCTTAGCATCAGCCTTCTTTTATCCAAGAATAATTCCCTATACCAAAAACCATGAATCAATACCCTATATTGATTCCCAAATCAATTTAGGGTCGATTGAGGTTAGGGTTAGACTTTGTCTTAAAGAGTGTTACTAACTGTGAAGTAGTAATTTGGTTACTTTGATCCAATTACCACTGATCTGGGTCTATCTAATGATATTGTACAATACTAGAGTTTACAACCTAGGTTTAGGGTTCCATGTGAAATCGTTGAGTTAGAAAGCAGATAAGGGTTTGAAAACATAATAGTCAGATTCTTTATGAAAAACCCTTTTTGAAACATATTATCTTATATTTTTCTGATTTAAGATGAATTAGTAATGGATTTTCAAAATCTAGCCAATCAGGAGGCAGGAAACTATAGTGTTACCTCAAATTAAGTGAATAGTACATTTTATTTTTGGATCAAAGTCGAAAAGACCAAAAACTATAGTCAGTATCACACATGAATTACATCTACAAGAGCAAAAGGATACAAACATGACATGTTACATTCATCTTCTCGCGATAATGAAGAGCAAGAGAAGTGCAAACCAAAACTTCGATCTGAAGACCTCAATTCCAAAAATTTGAAAAGCGCAAGAAGACAAATAGGAATGTGTCTCCATAACTTTAGCCAGATTCACAGAACCCAAATATGGTTGAGACGCGGCCAAACGCTCCTCAATACATCATTCACCATGGCCGAATATGGGAGCAGAAACCAAAGGCCAAAACAAACCAATGCACCAGATATCACTGATGCATACTACTTCAATGCATCAAATCAAGGTCGCGAGCAAAGAAAATAGGTCAAACGGAAGCCGATATTTTCGGAGTGGATTTGGGGTCACAATGACTGAAGAAACGGGGTTTTGTTAGAGTACCACACAATAGAAAGAATTAGAGGCCGAGAAAGCTACATAGGATCCCCTCAAACTTGTTTGGATTATTGGTGGTCCTCTTTTCATCTCAGTCACTGTTGTGGGTCAAATATGGGTGTCGTAGGTGTTAGGAGTAGGATTGGTATAGGTGAGCACCATAGGGAACAAGAGAACCTATGCTATAGCTCTCTTGTGGTTTGTAAGTGGTTTATGGATGTATACTTCTAGGTGTGGAATCATGGTATGTCTGGGAATCCTAATGGACATGGGAAACATGGAAAAGAGAACCCTTTAAACGACTAGGATGCTAGGAGAGGAATTCACATCGAAGCAGGGATCATACTACTCACCTAAGTTGAAGGATCATATACAAGAGAATAAACAAAGAAAATGAGGTGATAAGAGCCAAGGAGATACCAAAGCAAAGAGTGTGCACATACTGTGAGAAGTCCACGAGAAAAGTGGGAGTCAGGTGAAGGGTGTTGACTCAAGGTCAATGTTAAATCAAGGTCTAAATTGACTAGACCCTTGTTTTGATGATGACTAATCATTCTACTTATTTGTGCCTAATGCTTCTACTTGAGTGATTTTAGACTAGGTACAAACACACTCCAAATTCCCCAACTTGCACATCCTATCTTGGAGAAAAGAAAGTCAAAATCAATACAAGTGTACTTTTATGGAATCTGATGTATCTTTACTAGAATCATGTTGTAAAACACTTGTAATGACTATATGACATGTAATGAATATTAGACAAAATCAAGAGCACTTAAATTGAATATTTAAGCACTTTAATTATATTTTCCAAAATTTATTACATGGTGGTTTTTGGTCAAGTTTCTCATGTGACCAACTTGACCAATCCCCTTTATGCATTTTGAGAATGTCCAAGTTTGGTTGAGTTTCCTATGCATAGAACTCTATTGATCCATGCACTGGGAAAAACTAAATTTAAGCGATCGTTCGAGTTTCATCCAGGACAAACTCGACTGATGCTTCAAATTTGCTTTGTCACATAGTCCAACCGGTCGAGTTTCCCAAAAGTAAACTCAACCGATCACATTATACAAAAAGTGAAGAAAAAGTGTTTCAAGACATTGGAGTGTTTTATAACTCAAAAAGATATATGTTGCAACACCCTAAACGGATAGTGTTCATTCTTAAGTGTTTCTACTAGCTAGGAGGCATTTCCAATTATAAATAGGACCTGTTGGGATTCATCCCATAGTTAGCTAAGCACTATGAAGGTTCTTATATTATAGTTGAGTTCCTCCAAGAGCCTCCCTCTCTCTTTCTAAGATTAATCACTTGTTCCAACCATTAGAGTGAGTAGGATATTTGTAAGAGAGCTAGTCCTAGATGTATATCTTATGAGGCTCTCATTCCTCCCAATCTTTCATTTCTACCATGAAGATGAAGATGAAGATTCTCTCTTTTAGCTAAGAGATGTGAATAAGAAGAAGGGAAGGCATCCATTGGTAAAAGAATCTCCTTGGTAAAGGTGAAGGCAAAGGTGAAAGATCCAAGATGAGTGGGCAATTCCTCAAAGGCGGAAGACTTTTGCAAGAGTGAGCACGTCCTTGGTGAAGGCTGGAGACTCGGTACAAAGTGGGTAAGTCCTAGGTGAGTTTTAAGACTCGGTCTTGGATAGGTATATCCTTTGGTAGGTTGTTGGATCCCTTCTCCTCAAAGGGAAGGTTGGGTATCCTTGGCCTGAAAAAGAAATCCATATATTATATATCTTATAATGGAATATAAGTATGCAATCTCTAGGTAGTGGACTGACTTACTCATAGTTTGTAGTATGGAACCACTCTACATAGCTTGTGTTCTTGTGCTTATTCAATCTCTTTCATCCTTGCTATGTATGTTTAGTTTCACTCAAAGTTCATACTTACTATATTATCTTAGAAATATTTTGAAGGTCTAATGATTTTTAAAGTGTATTTATCTCTATTCACCCCCCTCTAGAGCCCATCCAAGATCCAACAAAGGGGAGGAGTCCCTGACCTGCAACAGACTGTGGGTTTGGGAGGATACTTAATTCGTGTGACTAAAGAAACTGGGAGACTTTAGGTAAAAGCAACATATTAATTAGGTTATCTATCATTTAGGGTCCATACATTATGATTTCTTGTCTATTTAAATTGAGTGGTCAAACCAAGTCAGATTTGTTTCAAACTTCCACTACAGGTTAGGGTCTAGAACATTCTTAAATAGTTACTTTCCAAATTTGATGATCAAAAGATGAGTTATTACTAGAATGTTATTAGTGTCATTGATGTACAATTAATGAATTATGGTCGATCCCCAAATGATGTAACTTTTCTTTTATGGTCACTTAGGGCTGATTTGTAATTTTATTGAGTCCACTAGACAAAACAAGTCAATTAGGCAAATATGTATAAAAATGGTGATGTGACTCCAATTAGGAGAGAAGATTTATTAGATTGAAATTTTGACTTATTTGAACAAAATGATATTGAATTAACTATCACTATAACAAGAAAATTAAAAAAAATGTTATTCATTTTTTATAATATCTAAAGGAAAAAAATAATTGCATTATTTTCATTGAAGTCCAACATCTGATATTTATTTGTAAAAATCTTTCGTTAAGACCTTAAAATTATTTTACTAATAATATAGGATGTTACAATGGGTCCTTGGAGTAGAAAATTGGGGATGGAGTATTTCATGCTCATAATAAATTCTCAAAATATACGTAGTGGGTGTATAATTGAAATATAAGGCTATGAGTGAAATTTAAGATTGTTTGAAATTTTTTGTTGAGCTATGTAATTAATTTAGTTATTCTACAATTTGTACTTAATAGGTAGGTTTGAAGGGTTTATCCATTTAGTTTTGACCTAATATCATGCTAAAGGGGAGATAATAGGAAGTTAATCTCTGAGTTGGGCTTCTATGGGATTATATGGGCTTAGCATGTATTCATAATAGTTATTTCTCTGATTTAGAGTTTTATCAAAAAATACAAAAAATAAAATAAAAGGGGTGACTCCGACCCAGGGCGGACTGGAGACCCACCCCTGTTTTACAGATGCCAAACAGAGTCTGATTGAATAGAGGATTCAGCTTGCTATCTAATGAATGGAAGTCTATAAAAGCCTATATTTCTCGAAGTATAGGGGTAGACGAGTTCTATTCTAGACTTTTGGTTGAAATTGAGGGTGGCAGAGAGAGACAAGTCGAAGAAGAAGAGATAGAGAGTAGGTGGTCATTGTGAGATCTGCTGGTGACCACCCCAATCATGGAGATAGCGCTTCCATAGTCAATGAAGGTCGGCCAAAGTCGACCCTAGTTTTTCCTTATGTGATCATGGCCTGGGAAGTGAGGCCCTCGTCGCCGGAAAAGGGAGGTGCAAACAGCATTCATTCTCTGGAAGATGAGCGTATTTATGAGGAATTGAACAAGGATTGTGACAAGAACACTCGACTGGCTAGGGAGGGGCCTAGATGGCCGACCCAACACATGAACTTGGTCATGGAGTGGCTCCATTTCAATAGACATATCGTGAAAGGACGACCACAAATAGTTGAAAGGTAATTTGTATGAAAAGTCATATCTTCTAAGTTACTTAACTGATCTTAGAAAGGTGTCAATGGAAATCTTATCATGTAAAAGTGATTTGAAATAGTATTTTGGATGCAAAGTAATTTTTATAGCTTGGTATGAGATTTTGATACCTTGTGCACTAAAAATAGCAAATGACATTGTAAATTGATGATTATTTTACTGAAGGTATATTTTGATATCTATAACACTTTGCTAAATCCTAATAGTATAGAAATGATATTTTCTCTAAGTTTTGAGGAAAAATCTAATAAGGATGTTAGGGGCCATTTGGCCGCCAACATTTACAGTATCGGTATTCATATGTTAATTTCATGTTAGATTAATGGTTGCTTGCACGGTTCAGTATTTTATATGGTACTCCCGCTCACAAAAAAGAGAGATTCTGAGTCATGTCGTGCACAGTGTGAGTGAGAAAGAACGTCTAGCTCCTGGGATCAGCCATTCGGAAGCGCTTCTCACTGTCCAGAACAACAAAAATTTTCCGCTCAAAACTCGCCGGTTAGAAGATCTGTAAATATTCATGCATACAATCCCGGTAATTCTGATGTCGGTAGCCGAACGGCCCCTAAGGATATTTCAGCCACTAATTGAATATGAAATGGTTTGACATTTCTACCTAGACCCTAATACATGGTGTATTTACTATTTTGAAGTTTTGAAGAAGTTTCATGCATAATCATATTATCTTTGATTTTTTTGGCCTAAGTGGTTACTATATAACATATTAAATGGTTTTTGGTGAACTACTACAATACTCATATGATTAAGAAATATGTAATATGGTTTTGGATATTTAAATTTAATTTTAACCAAGTTATGGGAACTATATAGAAATGATATTGCTATGTACTTTCTTATTAATCAAGAATTATTATATGCACACTTATTAGCACATTATGTGATTAATGCAAATTATTTGGGTATGCTAGTATACAATGATTATATAATGTGAGTTTTGATATACATTCAACACAAAGATTTTATCATGATTTTAGACAGGGACAGATCCAGACATTGACAACAGGGGCTGAATTACATGTACTAACTATTATTTCTAATAGGAGGGGTTGAGTGTAAGTAATTCAATTTTTATGACAAAAATTATCAAGTTCGGGTTGGAACCCAAGAAGACCCTCTAAAGGAATGCTACACTCACTACGTAGCTACTACTTTTGTCTGCCTATTATTTGTTGACCTTGTATAAGTATGTATCTTCTTATAACATAATATATATTATTACTATAGATTTATTTTGTTGGGGTTTGGGAGGGGAGCTAAAGCCCCGGCCGCCCCTTGGTTACACCCCTATTTTTAGATCAGAGTTATATTCACTCTAAATGAGAACCCTAATTTAGTTTAGGAGGTTGAATTGATGAGGTTTTGAGATTTAGATATAGAAAGAGGAAATATATACATAGACGTATAGAATTTTTTGAATGTCCATGTAAATATGTTGTGAACCAAGGAATCTAGAATATGTTAAGGATCTCTTAAAATAAGGTAAGCAGATCATGTCCATTGAGTTTCATTATGATTATGATTCAGCCTGCACATCCCTATAAAGTAACTTGCAGATTAAGTTACTTTCAAAATTCAGTAATTCATATCATGTCATGCTTTGAGAAATCAGATTTTATTTAGTTTAAGTTATGTTGATAGACTATCAGATTTCAAATAGTTGTGATTTATAGTATTTTATGCTCAGTTCACTTTATTTTCCTTAAGTCTTTAAACTTCGATGTCAAATATATGATATTAGATTTATGGTAAGCCCTCATGTTAAAACAGATCTTCAGATTTAGATTTATTAGATAGTAAGATTATCAAATTTTAGATTCATTTTAGAATTAAAAGAGACAAAAATAATAGAGACAATAGATCAAATTCAGATATAGAAATTATGAATAGATTCAGAAATAAGAGATAATGATTTAGGATAAGAAATTAAGAACGGAGATTAAAAAAATGACATCATAATTTAATTATATACATTATAGGATACGTCCTCACCAAGAGTCTCGAGACGATTCAGAGGGTGCATTTTTCCAGATATTGTGGGTGTCACAGAGGGCGTGTTGTGCCAACATAGGGTGTGTTGCATCATATATGATATCAGTATCAACAGAGTGTCTATTGCACCATAGGGGACACTTTGGTGTCACAGAGGGTGTGTTTCACCATAGAGGACACTTCAATGTCAATAGAGGGCATGTTGTTCCAACAGAGGGTGTGTTGCACCATAGAGGACACTTCAGTATTATAAAGGAGGATTTGTCATATAATGGTGGCCACAAATCAGATAAAAGACATTAAAAAAAGAGACATTGATTCAGTATATAAGTTCACAGCTTTCAGATCTTAATTTAGCTTTCAGCTATAGCTTATTTATATTTATCTTATTAGAAATTTAATGCCACTTACTCTATAGTAGTTTCCCTATTCGTACATGGCTGGGGAAAAGATGTATGCATGTATGGAACTTTAAGAGATAGTCATGACAAGATGATACAGTGACATATGTAGAAGGTTTGCTTAGTGAGGTGTCATCTACACGATCCCAGACATTAAGATAGAGTACATGTTTTAGTTTCATGTATATAGGTTTTAATATAGTTTGATGTAACCATGTTTATTTTCCTGAGATATTATTTCCTAAACACTTTGTAATTATTCTTATCTATCATTATGTAATGCATATCATGTTGGTAACACGCGCCAGTTGAAAAAAACAAATTACTTTCTCTCATGTGATAAGAAAATAGTGGTGTTACAATATGGTATCAAAGAAATAATGTAGATGTCCATCAGGAAAATTTTCATATTCTTAGTTTAGATTACCCATTAGAAAATAAGTGAGACTAAAGATATTTAGAAAGATAGTTAGTAATCCTAGTTATAGAAGAAATGAGAGAAAAATAGTAGAATCAAGGTTAGAAGTTTAGTCTGGAAATTGAAGTTGAGTTATGTATTAGGGTTAGTGTCCATGATGATTTAGACTTTTGTGTTAACTTTAAGTTTGTACATATCATAATATCTCTTTTTCTCACTTGTTTTTTGCATGGGACACAAGATAATGGGATTTTGTAGAGGGGGTGTTATGCACATATTTATATACAGACTTTTGTATTGTTAGGTGAGATAAATATGATAATACATGGCACTTTAAGATGTATGACCGGCCTACATGCATCAAAAGGTGACAAAAAAAAGTTGTCATAAAAATTTTGAGGTAGATAGTCACCTAAACCTAGTTGCAACCTATTAGAATCCTAGAATGCATACCACACATAGATATTTTGAAATAAATCAGTGACCTGCATTTAAGGTGGAATAATGAGTGGAGAGAGATGAGGTCTTTTTCCTACTATAATTTACAAGAATTAGAAAAGTCTTGATGTCTTTAGGACCTTCATTCCAAGAAAGAATTACAGTCACAAGTCGAATCATGATGGTTGTTAAAGAAAATACTTGAGGATAATAGAATTGATTTTGTGAACCGAATTTAATCTTAAGATAAGATGATTGATAAAGGTGACCAAAAGTTATTAAGGTTATACATGAGGATGATCCAATCATATGGATACAAGATATGTGATAGTATGGATCAATATTCTAGGATCACTATAAGATTGGATTAGATGATTTTCACATGAGAAAGAGCCTAGAGAAGTTGCTTGATAAAGGTTTGATTCAGTATTCATGGGATAAGAATGGGTTCATGAGAGAGTAGTGATTGTACGTACCTTGGGTTCACTTAGCCTAGAGAACCATGAGTATTCATATTTAAGCTCACTACATTTTCATATTTCTTAAATAAGACTTTCATGGTTATATATTCTAAGATGTTAAGATAAGACATGCAAGTAAGAGTTTGTACTTTCATGGGTATGTCCTTATTTCGCCTAAGATCTCAAGTAGAGACAAGTTGACAAGATCTCTTAGAATGATTGAGATCTAAGAATTAAATACTTGATAAAATTATTACATTTGAATGCATTAAGTCATGATTATGTTCCCAAGAAAAGATCCCTATATTAAAATTTAAGATCATGGTAAGACCATGAGTTATAAATGCATTAATATCCATATTAGGTCAGATTGAATGAGATGAAATGAGATTGAGGAGTTATACCTAGACCCTTAATGCTGGTCATGAGGTCTAGGCCCTTAGTACATGCCGGTTCAGATACATAACTTAGGTCCTATGTGCAGGTTATGTGACCAGACACCTTAGTGCATGTCATGAATCCCAGGTACCATCGTACAGGTCTTCAGAGAAAGATACGTAAAAACAAAGAATTAAGCGTAAAGAAAGAATAGTCATTTATGCTTAAGTTCTTCCTATACATTTCCATGTTGATTTTATATGATAGTTTGATAAGGATGTTTAGTATAGTTAGTTATTCATGATAAGGTCACACTTTGAAGGTTTTGTTGAGACTTTATGACAATTGTCAAGAGTTAGTGTATGCATGGCCCTAAGGTGGTTAGCCTCCTATACTTTAACTGAATTTTGAGGACAAAATTTCCAAAAAGGTGGTTAGTATTATCACACCCTAATTTTTGGGACCTAGCAAGTACTTGATTAAGTTATTCATGAAATCAATATAGGATAGATTAATGGTTACATTAAGGTCCCATCCAATTTTCATGGTATTTGGACTTAAGGGAAAAAGAATGTAGAGGGGGTCTTTTTTGTAATTGGTGTTATCCTTGAAGTCTATGAATGTGATATTTAATTTGATGATATGAGGTGATCACTAAAGTAGAATAATGAAGAAGATATGACAGTTAATGGTTTCAGCTTTAAACATAGCTTAAGCCTTCATATTAAGTAGAGTAATGATGATCAAATTTATCATAGGAAGATTCAATTGAGGGAATATGTTAGCATAAGCATTAATTTTCTGATTGAGAAAATATTTAAGTTTATGAAGCCTTTAGAATACCAAGTAATGGGCCTTGTGCCCTAGAAACCAATTCAAACCTAATTAGGTCAATTAAGATTCACAAATGGGTCTGTGGAGTACAAAATTGGGGATGTAGATTCATGCTCATAATAAATGCTCAAGATATAAGTCGCGGATGTATAATTGAAATATAAGGTTATGGGTGAAATTTTAGATGATTTGAAATTATCTAATTACCTCGGTAATTAATTTAGTAATTATACATGTTTTACTTAAAATGTAGGTTTGAAGGGTTTATCCATTTAGTTGTGACATGAGATCATGCTAAAGGGGACATAATAGAAAGGTAATCTTAACTCCAAAACTTGAGCCTATATGGGAATAGCATGTAGTCATAATAATTATTTCTCTAATTTGAAGTTTTATCAAAAATACAAAAAAAGGGAGGGCGACTCTGGACCAACGCAGACTAGAGAGCCGCCCCTATTTTACAGATGCCAAATAGAGTCAAAATGAACAGAGGATTTGGGTGTCTATCTAATGAATGGAAGTCCATAAAAACCTTGATTTCTCAAAGTATATGGTAGATGAGTTCTATTCTAGGGTTTTGGTTGAATCTGAGGGAGAGAGAGAGAGGAGGTTGAAGAAGAAGAGGAGATGAAGGGTTGGCAACGGTTGTGAGATATGAATCGTGAAGACCACCCTGATCATGAAGATAGCACTGCCATAGTTAATGAAGGTCGGCTGAAGGTGACCCTGGTCTTTCCTTGTGTGATGGTGGCCAAGGAAAGGAGGCCCTTGTTTTCGGAAAAGATAGGTTTGGGTGGTGTTTGTTCTCTGGAAGATGAGTATATTTGTGAGGAATTGAATAAGGATTGGGGCAAGAAGACCCGAATGGCTAGGGAGGGGCCCAGATGGTTGGCCCAGCTCGTGAACCTAGTAGTGGCATGGCTCTATTTCAATCGACAGATTGTGAATGGATAGTCATAAATAATTAATAGGTAATATGTTTGAAAAGTCATATCTTCGAAGTTACTTAACCAGTTTTAGAAAGTAAGATGTCTATGGAAATCTTATGATGTATGCTACCTTGGCAAAATTGTTTCACATTGTATATTGGATGAAAAGTAATTATTATAGCTTGATATGAGATTTTGACACCTTGTGCACTAAAAATAGAAAATGGCATTGTAAATTGATGAATATTTTACTGAAGGTATATTTTAATATCTATAATACTTTGCTCAATCTTGATTATCCATATATGTATTTATCTAAGTTTTAAGGAAACCCCTAATTAATATTCAATTAGTGACCATTTCACCCACTAATTGAATATGAAATGGTTTGATGTTTTTACCTAGACCCTAATACACAGTGTATTACTGTTCTAAAGTTTTGAAGAAGTTTCACACATAATCATATTATCTTTGATTTTCCTGACCTAAGTGGTTATTATATGACACATTAAATGATTTTTGGTGAACTACTACATTAATCATATGACTAAGCAATATGTAATATGGTTTTGGACATTTAACTATAATTTGAACCAAGTTATGCAAACTATATAGATATGATAATGATATGTGCTTTGTTATTAATCAAGAATTAGTATATGTGCACTTACTAGCACGTGATGTGATTAGTGCAACTTATTTGGGTATGCTAGTATTTATTGATTATATAATGTGAGTTTTGATATACATTTAACTCTAAGATTTTATAATGGTTTTAGATCATAGTTAGATTCACTCTAAATAAGAACCCTAATTTAGTTTAGGAGGTTAAATTGTTGGAGTTTTGAGAATTAGAAATAGAAAGGGGAAACATACACACAAACTTATAGAATTTTGTTGAATGTCCAGGTAAATAAGTTGTGAACCAAGGAATCCAAAATATGTCAAGGATCTCTTCAAATAAGGTAAATGGGCCACGTCATTGAATTTCATTATTGTTATGATTCAGCATGCACATCCCTATAAAGTAAGTTACTTTCATACTCCAGTAATTCATGTCATGCTTTGAGAAATCAGATTTTATTCAGTTTAAGTTATGTTGACAGACTATCAGATTTCAAATAGTTGATATTTATAGTATTGTATGCTCAGTTTAGCTTATTTTCCTTAAGCCTTTAAGGTCAGATGCCAAACATATGATATGAGAGTAATGTTAAGTCCTCGTGTTAGAACAAAGCTTCAAATTAAGATTTATTAGATAATGAGACTATCAGATTTTAGATTCAATCTAGAATTAAAAGAGATACAGATAACATAGATAATAAATCAGATTTAGAGATAGAAATTAAGAACAAATTCATTTTTTTGTCATCTAAGAACAAATTCATAGATAAGATATTATGATTCAGGATAAGAAATTAAGAACAAGATAAAAAATGATATCAGAATTTATAAGTCCTCAGTAGAGAGTCCCAGAATGATTCATAGGGTGCATTGCACTAAACACCATGGGCGTCACAGAGGGAACATTGTGCCAACATGTGATGTTTTGCTCCATAGAGTACACTTCATTATCAACAAATGGTGTGTTGCACCATAGAGGACACTTTAGTGTTAATAGATGTGTGCAACATCATGAGGACATTTCAATGTCAATAGAGGGCACATTGTGCCAACAGAGGGTGTGTTTCACCATAGAGGACACTTCGTGTCACAGAGGAGGATTTATCATATGATGGTGCCCATAGTCAGATAAAAGACATCAATAAAAGACACACCAATTGAGTATAAGTTCACAACTTTCATATCTTAATTAAACTTTTAGTTATACCTTATTTATGTTTATCTTATTAGAAATTCAATGCCACTTACTCTAATAGTAATTTCCCTATTTGTGCATGGTTGGGGACGAGAAGTCTACATGTACATAACTTCAAGAGATAGTCATGACAAGATGATGCAATAACAAATATAGAAGGTTTTCTTGGTGGGGTGCCATCTACATGATCTGAGACATTACGATAGAGTGCATGTTTTAGCTTCATGTATATAGGTTTTTATACAGTTTGATGTATATGTTTCTTCTCCTGAGAATTTATTTCATACACAGTCTGAAATATTTCTTATCTATCATTATTGTAATGCATATCATGTTGGTAACACTCCCCAGTTAAAAACAAAGTTATTTGCTTCCACTCATGTAATAAGAGAGGTGGGGTGCTACATGATAAGTTTTGGTTTTTAGGACTCGTTTGAGTGCCTATATAGATCAAAGAAAAATGGAAATGACTAAAGAAATTGTGATAAATATAATAAGTTGGTTTTTTTGTTATTATGGACTCACTGTGGGATTGGGTGTGACTTAAGTAACCCAATCACATATGCATGATTGTCTTCTTCAACCTTAGATTCTTTATGCATAGCATGCTCTCCATTACAATCTAGATTCCACTCTTTGTAGCTATGAGTTTCGTAAACAAATACTCCAATAGGTATGAGAAGACGATTCAGTGCTAGATAAACGCAAGTCTTAAACCCTAAATTGCCCCCTGTGAGAAATGTCCAACTCAGTGCCCTCTTCCTCCCCGATGTGAGTTACAGTCACTGCCCTTGTCCTTCTTGCCAACAACCAATGGTCTTATTACCTTTGTGATAGCATCAACTTTTATGCATATTATAGCTCTTTCATAATATAAAATCATCTGATTAAGTGATTAGGGATAACAAATTTCTTCATTTTACACTTATCACCAAATACTTCATTCTGACTAACTTCAATTGCAAATTACATAAACTAAAATCAAAATTTTGAAGATTGATGGCCTACCCATCGACCTCCAAGATTGATCATTAATTAGGACAAAGATGTCTAGCTCAACAAAGAATCACCTACCCATTGACCCATTAGGTCGACAATTGAACCATGGTCAAGAGATCAATATACTAATCTATCGAGCTTCTATGTCAAGAGGATCATTGACACTTAGAACAATGGACCCAAGATCAACACTCAGAGTGATGGATTCAAGCTCGACAAAGATCTATCAAGTCGAAGCCTTGCAACATAGCATCAACCTTCATATCGATGACTAACAAAATAGGATCCATCAAGCAATTAGATAGACCATTATTGACCTTCCCATTGAAAGTACATTATAAATCAATCATCATCCTCCAGGTTGATGATTGAAAGCCCAAGGGTCAATGCCACATGGAGCAATACATATTGACAAGGCACAAGTCAAATTCTATAAATAGACCCCAAGGGTGTCAGTTCAAGGCATCTTGTTCTTTTAGGAACAAGTCGAAGGGTTGTTGCAGGGACCAAGACCAAGTTTAGATCAGTTGATAGAGCTAGATCTATCAACCTAGCGAGGCCTATCAACCTTGAGGCTTGCCACCAACCACTTCCTCCATCAGGTCGACAGGCCAGTCTTGATCAAGAACCACTAGCAAATTAAGTGGAAATGATTGACCTCTTCAAGGTCGATTGGGATATCTATCAACCTCTATCATTGATCGATATCCTAGTCAAATCTAGAAAAAATGTGGTTAGATCAACTTCTGGCCTAGATCTAATCTTGTATCGACTTCTTCCCCTACTTCTCTTTCTATTTCATAATTTTCATTCAAGAACTATGACTTGTTCAATGTGTAATATGTTTCCTTCTTTGACCACGAGTAGCTAAATTTGATAGTTTGGGTCGAGAGTAGTCATCATACCCTCCCAACCATGTAATCTTTCCTTCTTATCTATTATATTATCATACTAAACACCACCGCCGAAATAACTCGTTTCCGTCCTCAGTGCTCACGTGATATATAACCCATGGCTTAGAATTATTCCATCCTTGTGTACATAATTGGAAATTCCATCTTAGCTTGAAAGTGAATGAGTCCGGGATTGGTAGGATTCTGATTTAGTTTGAGCACGTAGGAGTCCAAATTCGGCAGGATTTCTTGTCGAGAAGAGTCTTCTTGTAATTGGATTTGTCATGATGTATCTTATAATCTTATGAGGTTGATAACGCGGCCACCACTAGAGAGGAGAAAGGAGGAGTTGTGAAAGAAGAGCTGCTGGATGACAAAGGAGAAAAGTACGAGTTAGATGCATACATTAGTAACAATAAAACCTCCACATTGATTTCTCCTGCCCTCTTCTCTTTCGTCTGCCATTGGGCAGTCATTGACATTGCAGTTTCAGGATCACCAGATGCCCGCCGATCATACTCCCTTGACCGAGACAGGAAGCATGTAGTAGAAGCATGAAGGTCTCATCGGATTCCAAGTGTGATGCCAACGTAGACATGGCTTCCTGTGATTGTGTTTGCTGCTACATACACTAGGATCAGCTAGGTTATTGTACTGGAGCAGTACATGGAGAAGACTACCCTCTGTACAATCAACCGGGACGACCCCATAATAAATTTTAGGTTCCAATTCATGTAGTTCAAGAGAAACTGACCAGTGCATGATTCTTTTGGTTTCATCATATAACCTAATACAATAGGGATAGCAACTGACTCCGAATTCTGGCTGCAGTTTGCATGGTCGATTTTCCATTGGATGGAAACTCCTTCCTTCATAGAAGGGATCAGCTTTCGGAGCACTCCTTCCTTCATAGAAGCGATCCGCGTTTCGGAGCACGTGAAGTACCGATCAGAATTATGCAAGAAGACGTGTTGATCGTTGCTTAATCTTTTAGTGTTGCCGGTAAGTTTGACGTTTAAAATAACCTTTATTACAGTTATTTTGTAAATTACAGACTATTGTACTGGCTAGTACAAGGTTTTTCAAATTTTTGTTATTTAGAACAACGAAATATTATTTGTTTCTTTTCCCAGAGGTGTCGTCCTCGTTATCATTTGAATCTCTACTACTGTATGGCATCTGATGAAGGGTGCAACTTCCTTAATTCTTTAATCATACTTACTTCTTTAATCATACTTATTTCTTTGTTTAATAGGTTCTTTATGTTCTGTTTTTTTTTTTGGACAAAAAGGTCTTCCATTTTTAGAATTTTCATGTTTTGTGAATAGCGTCAATCAAACTTTCTTTCTATTAACATTGATTTATTTACTAATATCGTGATGTTGATAGCAGGGTATACTTAAAAATGTTCTTTTGCACTAAGCCACCAAAAGTTCCCGTAAACTTATCCATGTTTTTCATATGTAGCTTTGTAGTATTAGGAATTTATATGTAATGTTTCTTGTATATATCTACACATAGACAAATATAATGGTGTTATAAAAAAATGCCATCTTATACTTGTGGTATCACTCACTTTCACAAACTTGATTGCCAACTAATCTTGACCTATATTCATCTTTGGTGCTCAATGTACCGCCTTGGATGGCACCATAGATGTTCACTCACAACTTTGGTACTAGATGTACCGCCTTAGATTTCACATAGATGTCACCCTACTAAAGAAGGTCACGATATATGTCTACGACTATGGAAAGTTCATCCTTAAGTACACCAACTAGCAAAATTATCCAAATATGTTCACCGAGAAAGCATGTTTTTTCCATGGTTATATTCTTTGTAGTGTTCTTATCTGGTAGCCACTACAATTTTTGTTTTGCGCAACTCAGTTCTTTTTATTATCACCATAAATGCAGATTTGTAAAACCTATGATAAATAACATTACTCTTACATCATGTACAAGTTTAACTTATGCATTGTTTGACCAATTTGACCATTATTTTACAAATTGTCAAATTTAAAATGATGCAGAAATCACAAATAAGTCAGATATCACCAAATAATATATTGTGTTATGTCAGCTAAGTTATTCATAAGGTTAAACCCTTAACTTATGGTTATCATGGTTACCCACTCTAGAAACATATAATGGTTGTATTTTTGAAACATCAAGACGAGATACAATGCAAGAAGTAGTGGTTTTGCATCCCCCGATCAAACCTCATACTTGTATAGGATAACTTATGGACACTTTAGATGGATAGATCTTTATTTTGATTGTGGTACATATGGGTGAATGCTTATTTGGATTATGAATTATTTCAAATCAAACTAAAAAGGGGGAGTTAACTTTTGTGTTTACTTCTAGGTTGTTTTTTAGTTCAATTGTTTTTAGATGACTCACAGTCAACGCTCCTATGATTGACATATCCTTTCTTATCATGGGCATGCAATTCTTCATACAAGACAACCCCATAGAGATTAATTTTTCATCATATACATCGCTACATTTCATCTATTTGTAATATTTGTTTTTTAATACATTTGAATATATCAACAATGTAATAAAATTGTCAATAACTTTGCATATGATAGTTGTTGGATTACCAATGAGGAGGCTATCACTTATAGTTAAACGTCATGTGGAAAATGGAGCATGTGTACTGTGAATTGTTGTCACTTCCATAACATGGATCTGTTTGAATAGTTTAGTGGTTATTATATGTCCTTGGCTTATATGATGACAAGATATTTCTATGTAGCAGAAAGCATTTCCCAGTCGCATAGTAGGATAGGTTCTCACTTAACTGATCGATGTTTTATCCTTCATGCTCAAAAGTGAGGATTATTAGTTGAGTGCTTTACTTTGGTAATAAAATAAAGTTTAACTTTTGAACTTAGGCTCATTTCCTACGAAAATGGAGGACATATATTTTTGTGACAAAGTCATAACCTTTAATTAATCAAAGGTCTTATGGAAGATCATCATTAGTGTAACTTCAAGGATTGCATATCATATTATATATTATCTCAATCTTACTTGTAATATGTATGGGGAAATTATTTACTTCCACAAAAAATCGAAAATTTTAATATTTTAGTATTAGGAAAATATTATATTGGAAAAATAGAATTCATTTTCATTACATAGTGGTCACTTTATCCATCATATTAAATTGTATAACAATGTGAAGCACTATTATTCACCTATATTATTAAATATTTGTCCATATATTACCTATAGTTTGAGTGAAATATGACTTACATGTATCATTAATCATTTGTTTATTTGTCATTAAGAATGTCGTCCTATTTCTCATCAAGAATTACACTTTTGTACATATTTTGAAATAGTTTTAAGTGATATATCACAATTGGTTAAATGTATAAAACACATAACCATAAGTCAACATATACTTTTTCATTCTAGCCTGGGATGGGTAGTGGGTTAATGAGCTCAATTCACTCAAATTTCTATGTTGATAGTTTGGCTATGATTGATAAAGGTTAATTTATAATCTTTGTTATTTTCTTATAAAACTTGCCAATTTTGTAGCACCACAGTGGTTAAAAGTGATGTTATATGACCAAGAGGTCATGAGTTCGAACCCAGGCGATGGGATGAATGAATCATCATTAAAAAAAATCTTAGTTATTTCTAAATCACAACATAATATTTGTAGGTTAAATACTTTTGTGAACCTATCCTTATTCATTATCATTCTCATTCATTGAAACTCATACACAAAGTTCATCTATGCTAGCAATGTTTTCATAACATGTTCTCTATTGTACTACTATCTAAAAAGTAAATCATTATCATTTTTTTCATGCAAAAATGTGTGGACAATATGGATTCATATTTTAACATATAAGGAATTGAAATATGGATTGTTCAAAGTGACACATGAAAATATAAAACTAATGACAAAAAAATTTGATGCTAAAACACAAATTATAGGTATAAGTGTCTCGGTTGGAGTGGTACTCTTTTATAAATTCTTTGTATGAGAATATTGCTTGATCTGTTATGTTTATCTCATCCATATAAATTTTTATCCAGAAAACAAAACCATCTTAGGTCTTTAACAAAAAAGTAGTCTTGGTAGGACATATTCTTGTAGCTATAGTTGTCATTTCATCATCTTCAAACACTAAGATTAGCATGGTTGGGATGGACCTAAATTTAGATAAAGTGTATATATTAATTAGACAATATCTTTAAATTAAGGGCACTATACTATTTGATACTTTCTAAATGGCTCTCTGTTATTCTTATCAGGTCATACACTACATTAAAAATGCACATTGGCAAAAATGTAATGTCTGTATTCATTAGTCAAAACATGAATTATCGAGCTTTGTTATTCCATTGACAATTCAAGAATTCAATTATTCTTTTGATTTCTCGACATGGTTATAAAGAAGCATATTTTGGAAAGCTTGACATTTTTGCATTAACTATCAACGGAATCTAATTCATAACCACTTATCAGACACCAAATTCTCTATTTTCAAAAATTGAAAAAATAAAGAATCCTAAGAAGTGTATATAGTAAAATTGATATAACATGCATATGAAGATTGATTTCTCTATTTTATCTATAATCTTATATGATAGGTTAAAGTTATCGAAGATGTATATAATTTTTTATTTTCTAATTTACTATTAATTTCGTTTGACATAGTGGCATATCTTTACTTTATGATGACTTTTATTTGTTGGATACCCTCTTTCATTGAAAATACCCTAATTATCTAAGTGAGTCATGTGTAAAGCCCGAAGCTATTGGGACTTCAAATTTGTGAGTTACAAATATAAGCTTGGATCAGTGCCATTTTAATAGAAAAGACAATATACTACCCTAACTAATTATATAGTCTAATTATTAAAAAAATAAAAGAACTTAAAATACATCTGTATGACATCATTATGGGTGATATATATTTTCAACAAAAATCACTCTTACTTTTTTATGATTTTATTGTCACGATTAATGTAAATATAAAATTGGATGACTTTTTATGTTACTATTATTAGAAAATATTTAAATACAACACATATTCATCAAGTAAATGGTATCTATATGGAAATGATGGTGTGTAATGTTGTAAATTTACCCAATTTTATAAATACTAGAAGTGTCTATGTTTAGAAAATTGTATAATGCCATCTACATTTATGAAACATGTTTGTAGAGGATCATATAATCTTATTTCTTAAATTTATATTTTTTATTTTTATTCAATTTTTATAAGATATAATATCTACAAAAATGATGCAAGAACAGGAAGAGATGATATCATCATTAGGGAAAATGCTCATGACTAAATAAATCAAGACATAGTTTAAACAAATATAGAATATAAAATGTAACCGTAAAAATAAATGAAAAATGAATATCATGGATAAAAAGATAAAATGTGATAAAAATTAAAAAAACAATTTTCTAATCAACTAACGAGTAGTGATACAAAGATCTAAAATTCTAAAATGATTCTTTAGAAAATCAACTAGAAAATGAGTCTTAGTGAGTTCCTTTTCTCTTCATTGATAAGATCACACACACACCATAAATATATAGTGCATTCTTTCATATTTGTAAGTGACTAATTAAATTTTTCATATGTATGATTCATGTAAATTTATTAAATATTTATAAAAGAGGTCACATGCTTTTTTCACGTGTAATTACTAGTGTTTAATACATGCAGTCTTACAATTTTGTTTTATACTCCTATTTTAGTTTGTTTCTTGTTTGATTATCTACCTTCTTGTGATGTTTAATATATATTAATCTGAGAGTACGGGTTTAGTCAGATCCAAAGTATGGGTTAGTAATGAGACACGAGAGTGTGGAGTTACTACAACAAAAGTCATGCAGTTATTCTTGAGCTTTTGGTTATCATCCCGATAGAGACATACATCTGCATAGAAATCTACAATGGAACTTGAGAGAAGGAAGGAGTAGATATCTTATATGATTGTTTTTAAAGCATGTAAAGAACATATATAAATTGGAAGATAATGTTTTGCATGGTTGAGGATGGTTTGATTGGTGAAATCAGCCCAAGTTCCCCATTTATTGATTCACAATTATCTTTTTCTTTGCTCGATCTTTCATAACTTACATTTACTATTTTAATTATATTAATTCATTTCTCAGATGGAATAACAAACTCACTCCTTTTAATTCGACTAAACTAAGCAAGGGTTTTTTGTTCTTATTCTATTATTCTCTTTATTCATGTGTTAAACCCGTATTACTGTTATAGACTTTGTATTGAGTTGCAGATGTCTCCTAAAATTGGTTATAAATTTAAAATCTAATATCCTTGACTAGGTGATTGGGTTTACACTTTTGACCCACGAAAAAGGGTGACCACTCTGTCAAAGTCAATTGACACCCTACTCTATGTTTAATTCTATTTAATCATCCTAAGTGTCAATGCCTTATTCACCTTCTTCCCTAGACTTGCGAACATGCCTCATACCATAGGTTCTACCTCAGGTGAATCAATTAGTCAAGGACCATCCTTGAGGTCCTAGGAAGCATTCTCAAGCACCCCCTTGCGATGCAATTAAGTGGGAGATCCACCCACAAACTAGTACCACCTAAAGCTCCCAATGCTTTGTGAGCACCCCATCATGTGACAAAGGGATAAGAGCTCCTAAAATCATTGAGAAATTTTTTGGAGCATTAGTATTTCTTTAACAAGAGGTGAAGCATATAAACATACCATCATGCCATCATGAAACCAATCTTCATTGTCACTAACAATGACCTAGGCATGACGACTGGTGCCTCTTTCCTCACCTTGGGGTTTACACACCTAAATCAATTGAGTTTTGATAAGATGTGCACCTCAAAGGCTCAGACACACTTGGAATCTTTTGATTTTTTAAGGGGCCTAGACTAACACACCCAGTTAGACAAACACCCTAACTCGCAAGTTCATGGGTCATGTTATAGTATAAGCAAGCAGCAAGAATAGTGTCCATCCACGGGGAGAAAGGGGGGTACTAGATCTAGGTTAGTTTTGGCTAGGTTCCTACAGCGAGTCTAGGTTTTAAGGGTTTGAGGTTGATTATGTTTTATTACACTAAGGGTTGAACAAGAAACCAATTAAAGGAGAACAATATAAACCTAAAATAACCCTAGACAATTAGTTCTAATGATCAAGAAATGACAAGCTAAGAAAGAAAGGAGAAAATTATACTAAGGCAAAGAAGAAGAGATATACACTACACTAAGCTAGAAATTAAGACTAAAAGACAATTAAATACCTATACTAGAAAGTTCAAGGAAAGAACAAGAACAACTAAGTAGGGAAGTAAGTAGACTATCTAAGCGAGAATGGACAAAGCAAGAAGTCAAATTAGGATTTTAATGCAACTAAGGGAAGTGTAGGCTGTTTAGAGGGGTGCACTTGTCAATTGGGTTGGGGTGACAACATATAAACATTATTTTTTTCATTTTCATTTACATAGTGAAATGATACAACAATATAGATGCTCGTGAATTGCCTTAAACTACTTATGGTCGTGGATAGGGTAGGTGTGTATATGGGTACTAGTCCCTATCATCTCCTACCCACCCTTTTGAGGATCATTTAGATTGGGGTTTAGGTGGAATTCAATTAGGATCTAGTCAATCCTAGGTTTCTAGGATGTAAACGCTTAGGGTAATTAGGGGTCGATGGTAGTAATGGGAGGTGGGAATGAGGTTTTAGACCTCACATCACCTACATTCTAGCGTTCAGAAGGCTCCAAGCTAATTACACTAAATGTTTCTATATTGGCTACTTAGACCTCTCACTTTGGAGTAAGATTGATTAGCATGTAGGAGGTGAATATCTAACTAGGGATCCACTAATTGGACCTAGGAGCAATTCCCAAATTAGCTACACATAATCGATTTTCCTAGAATCCAAGGTGATTTCAAGCACAAACCACAAAGCAATTAATGGGAAATGAGACAGAAATAGATCATTATCAAATGAAATTACAATGTGTACATATCAATTTCCCCCAACTTGGTATCAAAGTAACATTGTTGATCCCAGACAACCCACCTAAGGGGCCCAACTACTCATAGTACAAGAAAATACAAAAATAAAGAAGAAAGAGGTAGAAGTAGCCATGGAGCTCATGTAGATGAAGAAATCTCCCTCTCGAGTTATTTTAGAGACATGTTCTTTCCTCCTCAAAGGTGGAATGGCAAGGGATGATGGTGGAATGTTGTCAAAATCCTAAGAAACTAGGGTTTTGGTGGTGGAAATGATGAAATGAAGTGGAATGGAGATGGAAATGAGGTGGAATGGCTAAGGGGGGAAAATGGAGAGCTCAGAGGTGGTAGAAGGTAGCTAACCTTGAGCTCTAGGTTCTACCCATGTATATATAGGTGGTGGGGAAGCACTACGTCAAGTGGAGGGTAGAATGGGTAATGTAGTGGAAAAACTTGGTAGGTCTTCAAGTAGCATGGTCGTGCTAGGAAGCACAACCGTGGTGGGTAGTGAGTGGAACACCCATGGTGGAGTGGAACAACTGAGTTGAAAAATGGAAAAAATGACAAGTTGTATTGGGGTTTTTGAAGTGCTAGTGGCACAACCATGGTAATCACTAAGGTCATGGTGGGTCATTGTCTACACAGCCATGGTGGTCCATGCAGTGTTGTTCTATTGAAGATGGGCATGCTAAGGTATGGCCAACATGACCGTTCTGGTAGGTACAACTATGTTGGGGTCTTCAAACCATGGCCGCACTGGCTGGTGTGAGCATTTTGTTGAGCTCTTTCTTCCCTTTGTAAAATGGACCTTCTTTGTGATTTTTAACTTGGCTAGCACGGTTGTTCCTTGGCACCAAGTCCGGTGCTAGGATCTTCAGTTGCACTTTGATCTTCGACTTTGGATTTTAATGGTTGTCTTTGCTTCACTTGAGTCTTGGCCACTAGGGTAGGTTATGGAAGATCTTGGACCTTCCTTAGAACCCTTAGTGGAGGAACCCTAGGATCCCCCTCCTTCTCTCCCGTCCATCCAAGTGTGGTCCAAGTACCTAAAAAACATGCAAAGAATGTCCATAAGTGCATTTGACAAAAAAATACATATTGAGGGAATTCATAAGTAATCTAACACATATATATGTGATTGAAGTGCAATAAGTACAAGATTATGCCCTAAAATAGGGTTGCATCAGTGGCCCAATCACAATAAAAAACATGTCTGTTATTTAGGGACTTTTGTTAGGGATCAAATTTCTATGAAAAAGGACTATTTATGAGGGACTCTACCTCAATGAATGGATTGTGTCCCTCAACCATGTGTCTAATGTACCAATGCATTTGTGATGATAAATTATCCCTCAAAATAAGGTACAATTTTTTTACTCCTCACACTTGTTGTTGAGAAAACTCTTCCATCATTTACCTCCAATATAACTCAATATCTTAGTCGACTAAATTATCCTCATCTTGCACTATAACATGGTGTACACATGTTGCACGGTGAGAGGAAGGTACTGGGAGCGTAGCCTTCCTGATCCTATTTTCAATCTACAAGGAGTTGAGCATCTTAGTGGCTGGTCAACGATGATTAGGACAACAATCATGTCGAGGAAGCAGCCCATGATGACCCCGACCAGCCACATAATGACGATGACGATGTTGTGGAGGTAGAGCCCCCCATCCCCATAACCCAAAGAGCAGTCCTGCATAAATGGGTGTGCACTTACGCTGCCTCGAGATCATCTACCCTGCCACCTTATCAGGAGGATCACGACCCGTATAATATGGAGGGTATGTATGGGATGATGTAGGACTTTCAGACAGGATAGCAACACCATCAGGCGACATTTGCTGGTGTACAGGAGATATAAGGCCGGCTATACCAGAATCAACAGACAATATATGAAAATGAACGTCTTCTCTTGACCAACCAAGAGAATTTCCATATGCTCTTGCAGTGAATGGATCAATATCAGCAACCATTCTTTGATCATTACTGGAACAAGGGGTACTTTGGAGGATACTCGTAGGCACTGCCAATGCCGCCATCAGATCTGTCTTTTTAGGGGATGTTTCCTCCCTATGACCCCAACATGCCACATCCACCACCTCCTCCATTTTGAGCATGGTACCTCTATTCCACTTCTGAAGTGAGAATGTTGACTATGTGGACATAGTCATATTCAATCTTAGGGGGTGTTGGAACGACCATCTATCTTAGCTTTTTATTTCAACTTATTTTAGTTGCTTTATTTTATTTTAGGTTATGCAGTTATAGGATCCACATCTATCCAGTGTAAATGGAAGTAGTAAATGCATGGTTTCTTATATCGAATAGATTGTACTCATAGGTGTATTTGCAAGAAAATGGTCACATCTTTATAGCTTATTGTAAAAATCCTTCTGCAACACCACTTGAGGAAGTGTTTAGATCAGTCATCTTTAGGATGTAGGATATGAATGAACATCTAAATCAACCTTGGAATGTGAGTGAAGATGTTGTTGAGCCTAAGCTGATCAAACCTTTAATGAGATCTTAAATGTAAATCTAAGAAAGAAACCTTAAAATTACCATGTACATAGGTCATTATAGAGGGACATATTATAATCTTATGAAAGGCACTGTCTCTTAGTTATGTGATTCCATCCATTTTCCATCCATCTTTTACTCACCACCTTAAGATGAACGTTTACTCCAATTTATTTTCTTCTGATTGCATGGCATAGAATAATAGTTGACATGATAAATTATCTTGTTCTTTGTTGCATTAAAAAACAAATATATTAAAGTTGCATTTGTATGCATGAACAATTTTAGTGCATACCAATTAGTTGCATAACAATTTCATGCACATTGCATACATTCCATAGCATTCAATTTTTTTTTCATGTGAATTTTAGTCCCAAATTATGAAGATTGAAGTGCAGGGACATACCACCACATCTTAAAAATAAATAAAAAATAGTATGAAATGAAAGCCCGAGCAGAAACTCAATCATGTTGGAAAAAAATGTGGGCTAGAAAAATAATATGAAGTTCATCAATGTTCAAAGTTTCTGAGGGAGAAAGTATGCCTTGACTTTTCATGAAGAGATGGAGTAATCTGCATGGTGCATTCTTTTATTTACTTCTATCAGTCTCATTTATTGATGAGATTACTTGACACATGCATCATTTGATAGAAAAAGAAAAAGAAAAAGACACCAGACATTAGGATTCATGCATGACATTATTTTCACTCATGTAGGTTCATCATACTATTTCATAAATAAGTTGGATGTACTTGTGATTATTCAATTTCCACCCAGTTCATACCATCAATTGCTCTTATTGGTAGGCCACTCAAATTATTTGTCTCTTCTTCCATTTTTATGAGGATATATGCTTCCAATTAGTTGGTAGTTAGGAAAGAGAAACTTAGAATAGGGAATCAAATAATGCACCAAGAAAATGCCTAATTAATTATCATATTAACTACTTTCTTGATAGTGTTCATTGATCAAAAGGTGGACAACTTTTATGGAGATTTTTGGTCACTTTATGGCAGTTATTGGTTCGGTGGTCATTGAAGATCGATTTAGGGATTGTTTGGTGGACATGATTAAGAAAATAGTTCATGTGTTATGTCCTTCTGCTAACTTATATCGACCAGATCCAAGAGAGTGTTTCTCGAGGATGAGCAACATTTAAGCTTAGGGGAGTTTGATGCTTGGTTTTTTAGTCATTCTCACAGGCATATTTTCCTTGGTTTTATGTATTGATTCATCATTTATTTGATTAATTATGCATGAAATTCTATCAATAGGCTATCCTATTTAAATGCATCAAATTATGTGATTTTTACTGATTGAAATAGTTTAAAGTTCATCCTGAGTGCTTATATACGTTCTTGTGCAATTTCAGGTACAACAGAGTTTCACATGCTCGATACTACATACATCCAAAGTCAGTGGTATCGACTTCACATCGGTAGCAGATCAGAGACTCACCCAGACTCGATACTACTGACACCAAAAGTTGGTAGTATCAATTTCACACCAGAGAGGTGCAAGAAATGATTCGCATAAACTCGATACTACCAAGTATACAGACTCGATACTATCGAGATGGCATCAGGGAGACAGAGTTAGATCGACCCAAAGACTCAGTGCTATCGAGAAAGTTTGATAGTACCGACATTGTGGGAGCATGTGTTCAACCTAACAACTTGATATTATCGACTTCTCATTTGGTACTACCAAGGTTGCCCGATCAGGCAATCCAAAGGTAGAGCCTTAATCCAATGGTTGGCGTTATTTCGCACCCCAAAGTGGCTCTTTTGATTTGAGGGGAGTACGGCCAGATCTAAGGGCTCAGCCATTTTCCATTGCACAGCACTAGAGAGAGAGGAGAGGAGAGAACAAGACTGAAGGCTACATCCAGGATGATCTGAGCACCTCTGGTGGGTGATTTTGCAGTTGGAAGTTAGTAGATTGCACGTATGTCGAAGGGGGCCATCTATATCGGCTATTCTCCAGGGGTTACTTTAGTTTTTCTAATGTTTCCCACATTTTTATCTTTCTCTACCATGTATTCATCCATAGAAACCATGCGGGGCTAATCCCCTTGATTCCTTAGGATCGAAGAGTAGCCCGGATAAGCATTGTACTTGACTTTTATGCATTAATATCACTTGTATCCCTATTTTCTAGATATAAATCTATGAGATTGTCTTTTTCTATTTATGCTTAATCACCATATGTAGATTTTTAGATCCTTAATCATTTCAGAAGAGAGGTTATGGGCTCAAAAATTATAGATTTACCCATTTACTGCACCCTTTGGGAAAGGTGGAGCATAAATGGGAGGAGAAACCCAGAGATTATTTGTAAAACACCTAACTAATCAACCAATTACTATGGAAATGAGATTGGCATTAGAATAGGTAGTGAACTACACTGCATGAGTGGGTAGTTCTTGCTAAGGCTCTTTATCCAAGGATAGGGGTAATAGATGTTAGTGTGTAGAGTTAATTTTAGTGTTATCCTTAGTGAAACCACAGCCTTGAGAAATTCGTTTAAATCGGAGTTACTATTCTTTAATCTTGTTTCGTTTCTGCATTTGCTTTTACTCAATAAACCCAATTCAACTATTTTTATTGTCTTAGCTGATCAGAGCATAGTTAGTCATAGTATTCTAGAATCTATTTCCATATGTTTGACTCGGGCCTCACAAGGTATGTATTACTTGATAGTTCACTTGCGTATAATGCACGGTAAACATGTGTCAAGTTCCTTAGTATATTTCTCTTATCTTAGAAAAATTCTAGTGGGCGTTTGTTTTATTTGAAAACCAAGGAAGAATGTCAATTCACTCATAAGACTCATTTCAAATTCCTTTTGCATGATATCACTGAAATGAGTACATAAAGAATCATTTAAAGCACCTAATATAATGTCATCAACATATATTTGAACTAGAAATCTGATTCATATGATTTAAAAATAATGTGGAATCTAACTTTCCAATAAAGAAACCATTATCAAAAAGATAGTTCTTAACTGTTTCATAGTAATTTTGGGGTTCTTGTTTTAGACCATAGAGAGATTTCTTAAGTTACATACATGATCAATCTTGTTAGGAATTTTAAAACTAGGTGGTTGGGCAACATAAACTTCTTCTTCTATGATTCCATTTAAGAAAGCACTTTTTGCATCCATTTGAAAAAGTTTGATGTCTTTATGGACAACTAGAGATAGCAACATACGAATGGCCTCTAGTCTAGCTATGGGTGCATAAGTCTCATCAAAGTCTATTCATTCTTGTTGATTGTACCCTTGAGCAACCAATCTAGGTTTGTTTCTTTCTAACCAATTCCCCGACTTCATTAAGTTTACATCGAAAGATTCACTTAGTTCCAAAAATGGTTTTGCCTTGAGGTCTAGGGACTAGATCCCATATATTATTCTTAGTGAATTTATTTAGCTCTTCTTGCATAGCCATTATCCAATAATAATATTTTAGAGATTCATTTATCTTTTTAGGTTCAACTATTGATACAAAATCCATGTTTGCAACATCTCTAAATGATGAACAGATTTTCACTTTATCAAATGAATTTCCTATGTTTAATTCTTGAGGATGACCTTTGATTATTCTTGGAGAAGGCTGATGTGACTCATTATTTTGATCCTTATTTTGTTTAATTCCAAAAATTTTATCATTTTTTGTTGATATGGTTAAGTCCTCAATTTGGTGTGTAATGTCATTCAAGTTTTCATTTTCAATTTCATTTTTAGAACTTTTGGTGTGATTTCATGAAACATTTTATGAATTGATTCCTCAACTTTCTTAGAAATAGAATTGTAAATCTTAAATACCTTACTAGTGTTGAATATCCCAAGAAAAATCATTTTTGTGATTTAGGGTCGAATTTGTCTCTATCATCGTTTGTGTTCAAGATATAGCAAGGTGTACCAAAAGTATAAAAGTAGTCAACTCTAGGTTTCTTGTTAAATATGAGTTCATCAGGAGTTTTCTTAAGATGTGAGTGAATTGAAACACGGTTTAAGACGTAGCATGTTGTATTTACTAGTTTGGCCCAAAAAGATTTTGGTGTACTATGTTCTAGTAGCATTGTTCTAGCCGTTTCTTGTAAGGATCATTTTTTCCTCTCAACTATACCATTTTGTTGGGGAGTGTGTGGAGCTGAAAAAAATATGTGTATACCCTTTATTGTGGAGTGTGTGGAGCTTAAAAAAATATGTGTATACCCTTTACATGTACAAAATTCTTCAAGGATATGGTTTTCAAACTCTCCCCCATGATCACTCCTAATGGTGTAGATTTTGTTTTGTATTTTGTTTTCAATCGTAGATAAAAATTGAATGAATATTGTAATAGTATCATCTTTTGTTGAAAGAAAATGTACCCAAGTATATCTACTATAATCATCAACAATGACAAAACAATACTTTTTACCACCAATAGATTGAGCCCTCATGGGACCAAATAAGTCTGTGTGAATAAGTTATAATGATCTAGTAGTACTAAGCAAGGCTTTAGATTTGAAACAAGTTTTAATTTTCTTGTCTAGAGTACATGGTTCACAATTTTCAGATTTATCAAAATAATGTTTAGGTAAACCACGAACAAGATCATATTTCAACAACTTTTTAATTACATGCGAGCTTGCATGACCTAGCTTTCTATGCCATAATTGTAAAGATTCATCATTTGCAAGAAGGCATTTTCCAATAATAGCTTGCATAGAATTAGGTCTAAGTATGTAGAGATTTCCTACTCTTTTTCCTTCATAAACAACATCATTAGTGTTTTCTATGATCAACTTGTGGCAAGATTTGTTAAAAAGAACATAATAGCCACTATCACATGGTTGACTAAAACTAATTAGGTTGTGATGTAATCCATCTACAAGTAGAACATTTTTTATTTGAAGATTTGTACCAACATTACCTATCCCAATGATTTTACCTTTGGTATTATCTCCAAATGTGATCGTTCCACTTCTTTTCTTCAAGTGTGTGAAAAGCCTCCTTGTTTCTGGTCATATGCTTGGAGCAACCGCTATCAACCACCCAATCCTACAAAATATGAAAGTTTTTGGTACCCATGTGGTGGTCCTTTTTGGTTAGTGACATATATATATATATATATGTGTGTGTGTGTGTGTGTGTGTGTGTGTATGCCTTAAAGATTGTAAAATTTTTTGTTTATTAAATGAATCAAGATCAAAAACATTTTGAAAGATTTAAAATATCAATGTAATCACAAGTAAATGATTTAATTTGCAAGTACATAATTTTTTCATGCTTATTTTCGGTCGACCTTAACTTCAACCAAGAGGCCCCTCAGTCGAGATCTCAATAGACTGAGCGGCAGTTTTGTAAATTTCCAAAATATACAACATTTCTAGGGTGAACAAGATATATCATTTTCAAGTATTTTAATCATTAATTACAAGTAAATAATAAAATACATAAAGATATACATTTTAAAGATCAATTTAGTTGAGATAAGACACATAAATTTCATAATGAAACTTAGGTAAAATCTCAACAAAGCATCTCAAAATCTCTAAGTTTGGGGTCTTGGAACGCAAACGATGTCCTTCTTCTTGTTGTATTCACAGGAGAATGAGTAATGTATGTAAGACTCCTGACATGTGTTTTGGGTTAACCCTATTGGATTTTCTTTATTAAGTGCTTAGAACCTTTCTCTAATCCTTTGAGATGCTTTTAGAGCTCGTGGAGAGCTTAAGTCTCCAGTTTGAGCTTGTTTGGATTATATTTGTGCTTTGTGTGTTGTTTTGGGACAAATTGCAATTAACCTATTTGAGAGGGTTATCTTGCAATTTGCCACAACTAGTGTGTACCTTATCTTTCTTGGCTTCATGAGAGAGAATGTGATTCTTTTGGGTGCCTTGGTTGAGCCGTGGATGAGTGGTGGCATCACTAGAGGTGATCAGGGTTTCTAGGGTTTTGCCTTGTCTCAACCATGTGTGCTTGGTTGGGTGTGTCTCGACCTTGTCTCAACCTTGTGGTTATTTTGTGTGTGTATCGACTGAGACACCTTCCTTTCATGAGTTTTGTCTTGACCATGTTGGTCTTGGGTTGAGACAGTTGTCCTTGAGTGGTGGTGATCCTTTTCTCTCGATCGAGACATGTGATTTGATGTTGTTTTGACCTCTTTGGAATGTCTCGACCAAAACCAAGATGGTGGTGACCCAAGTGGTCAAGACCCCACCTAGTTTCTATCACCATCTCATGCATGCAAGGTTTGAGTGGTTTCATGTTGGTTTCTTGGGTGGACAAGTGTCCCTTTGGTGCCTTCAGGTGTTGACACATCACCCCTCACCCTACCTCCCTCCTCCTTTTCTATATAGACTTTCTTCTCTTCATGTAAGTGAACCTTTCAACCCTATTTCTTCCTCACCCTCTCTTACTCATACTTGAAGCCTTGAGGAGCAAGAAGGATTGATTCCTTTGAGCCTTGGTGATTAAATCCCTTGCATGTGGTGACTCTTTCTCATCTTCAACCTTAGTAAGTGTATGCCTTTATTTTGTGGCATTTTCTTGGATTTCCTACCCCATCTTCTTCTCTTTTCTCGGCATTAGACCATGGATCATGCATTGTGGTCATTCTTGAGAGTAAGCTCCCCATCACAAGGGCTATAGGCCATGTTCTGACAAGGTGATACCCAAGTGAGAGAGAGTTTCTTCTATCTTTTCCCCTTCTTCTTTTGTTTGGCCTAGGGGTCTTGTACCCTCTTTTCTTGATCAACTTTTGACCATGGTACCTTCTTTTATTTCAGGTGACTTGTGGCCAAAAGTAGAGATTTTGATGGAGCTTTTTCCCTCCCTTGGTTATTGTGTGCTTGGGTCTTGTGATCCTTGGAATGCTCTTCCTTAAGGCGGGTTATATAACACTCTACCCTCTCTACTAGTGCATTTTTCTTTACATGCATGTAGTTGTTTCTCTCTCTAAATCATTTCCCTATTGTGCTAGTAGGTGATACTATGATCTAGAACTTGAACGATAGTGGTTATCATGCTTGGTTTGGTTAAATCTATTTTTGTGAGGGTGATGAGATGGATGGTTTTCTCATACTTTTTGACTTGGTTTTTAGCACATGCATTAGTTCATGTACATTAGAGTGACATGGAGTTATGGGTCCTATTTGGATGTTTAAAACATGTGTACATCTCCCTTACATGAGGTCTTCATGGTGGTTTACATAGATATATGTTCTAGGGTCTTGGGTGACCATTTTATGTGGAGTTTTCCTCCTAGTTGATGGTGGTTTTCCTTGATGATCCACTCCTATTTTGGTCATGCTTAACTTCAATTATGAATGAGGTTTACCTTTTGTTTTTTTGGTGGCTAAGTGTTTCCATGATGCTTTGACCTCGGTAGTCACAACACCATGTTTGGTTTCGGTTGTGACCCTTGGCTTGTCTTTAGATCGAGACACATGGGTTTGTCTAGGTCGACACCCTTGTTCTGTTGTGATGGTTGAGACGCTATGGCATGTTGTGGTCATGACATTGCCTTGTGATTTTGGTGATGACATTGCTTTAGGTTTCAGTCGTGACGTTGTGCCTGGTTTTGGTGTGGACATAATGCCTTGATGGATGGTCATGACCATGTTTGTTTCATTCGTGAAACCATTCTTTTGCTTGGGACGAGACGCATGTTTTTGTGTTGCATTGTCATCGTGACCCTATTGTGTTTTGGTCGAGACCATGTTATTGTGCCTTGGTCACAACCAACCTAGATGAGTAGTCGAGACACCTATGTTATGGTGGGTTGGATCATACATGAATTCATGGTTTTCATATATAATTGACGTAGTAAGAATGCCACACTTGTACATAATGTTGATATGCCTAATCAATCACATTGATGATAATGCTTATCCCTTATGCACTCCCACTATGTGGTAGGAGAGAGAAACATCTAAGTTTTGGTGATTGATTCATGATAAATAACCCTAACCGGCTATACTTGTAACCCTAACCCTAGTATGGGGTCCTATGGTGTGCTTGCTTGTCTCATTTGGGGTGGTCACCTTACTATGATGTTCTCTCTCTCTTATTTATGAACCTCTAACCTTACAGGTGAAATGAATTCCATCACTTATATATGCTATGGTGACTATTATGTGATACAGGGTGTTGTCTATAAGCCTTGATGAGATCCTATTGATGTGATGGGTCCTATGACCTGGTGAAGGATTGATGCCTATTGTTAGGTGATATCCTCTAGTGATATGATTGAGGGATGGATATTCCACAGTGGACCCCCCGCTTCCCCTGTCGTGATGCTTTCTTTGATTGCTTTGACAATGTCTGTAGATTGATAGACGGCAGAGGCTTTGGAAACGACACAAAAGGAGAACAGCCCCTCACTCCCCCTGCCCCCGTTGGTCTTTTGCCGTCACCATTCCCTTATCTTCGTAGATTTTTTTTTGGATTTTTACATTGTAACTTGATTGATGCTAAAAGACACCCAATTGGATTAATTAATAAAGTGTAACTCTAATCATGTAGGTTCCATGTGCCATAGATCCATTCTAGTGTCAGTCTTCAATCTGGATGGTGAAAAGAGTCATTCCTTCAGGAAACTCAGAGCACATATTTTGGAATATGCAGGGGTGCAAGTCGAGTATCTCCTTGCATCCACAATTACAAGTTGTGTGAGATGCCCATGCATGAGTTGTTCTCCTTGTGATATGGATAACCATGAGTGAGACAATCCTTCTTTTTAGAATGACCATGTGTGAGCATGTTCTTCTAGCGACGTTACTGATACCAAGGTGGGCTAGGTGTATTATATGATGATGGCCATGTGTGAGACAATTATTCAACTTGACTATATGTTAGTGTAGCAGTTGATGTCTCTTTGGTGTTTTCTCTTGTTTTGATCAAGAGGTGTTGGGGAGGTCATGGATTTTGGCTTTTCTATTGACCTTGCATGGAATCAATTTTGACTTAGCAGTGATCAGTTGGATTTGGGTGGTATTACTCAAATCCTTAGGTAAATAATAAAGGACATAATACAATTGTGTAGTATATCTTTCTTAGGGTCAAATGCGAATAACATTGGTTGAACCCTTTGCCTTATGTTTGTACTGATTACTTGAATTATAAGGTGGTAAGAGAAATCAATTGTTATACATGTTCTTCATATTTCTTTTTAGAATATTAATTCTTCTACTACTCAGTGGTAACTGTCTAGTTTTTCTTAATCTACAAAATTTGTTAGATACATATCATCTAATTGAATCTTCTTAACCTGCTTAGTACTTTATTATTAGTTATTTGTACTTTAATAGACGTTGGCAGATAGTTATATGTCTTGTTGGGACATTTGGTTTCATCTTATGGGTTTCTACATTCTTTAGGTGGTCATGCACGAAGAGGTAGAGATCGTGCAGCTGAGGAAGAGCAACAACAAGAGATGTAGCTGATAAGGTTGGATGTGATCCTAGTCTTTTGGTGATAGAGTCTTAGATTTTTTCCTTGTACACTCTGGTCTTTGGGATTGTTCTCAATGTGTTTTCTAGATATGTTATCAATACAATGTTATTGGATTTGATCCATGTATGTAAGATATGGCATGTGTATATGTATATATGTGGAACAAGTAACTCATGTAACAAGTTGATGACAGGAATGATGATGCACAGTGTTGTAAGCACCTTGTGATATGATATGTAATGCTTGTGACAAGCTTGTGGACTTATATGTGATAAGTTTTTGTCTTATGGTGATTTTTCTAAATAAGTTTTTAATTTCTTGTGTTTTTGGTAATATGCTTGTTTGGTTATAATTTCGTGTTTGGTTTTGAGTAATCTCATTTTTGGCATGTCGGGGCATCACAATTAAGGTTGGTATCAGATTTTTAGGTTCTATGGGTGTACAGGGACCTAGGACTAGGGTTTGTGTCTATCCTCCAATATGTCTTATCATGACTTCTGCTTATGAAGAAGAAGAAGTAGAAGAAGAAGAAGAGTAGAAAAGATGTCTGGAGAACATGAAGAACACGATATAGAGAGTAGTGTTTTTGCACTCATAGGTGGTGTAAGGGATCTGGCGAGAGAACATCGGGTTCCTGAAGTGCCCCAGTTTGACTCAGCCATGATGGAAAATCCTACCTTGTGGTCTTTGTTTGGGTAGTTCATGGCAATAATGACGTACATGGTAGACATAATGCATGCACCATATCCAAGGGTAGTTGTTCCTAGTGATGAATCTCTAGGATCTGGGAAGACCTTTCAGAGGCTGAGGGGTGTTGGGGATATGGAGTATTCTGGTATGGTAGACCCACCATTTGCAAATCTTTGGTTGACGGAGTTGGAGAAGGCCTTCGAGATCCTTAGCATCCCTGAGGTGGATAAGGTGAAGCATGGTGTGTAGCTTTTGAAGGGGGTTGTTGGCCATTGGTGGGGCATTGAAGAGGAGAAGTGGTCTGGTGTTGCTATTAGTTTGGAGGAGTTCTAACATGAGTTTGTCAGTTGGTAATTTCCTCAAACCTACATGGATGAGAAGATATCCCAGTTTGAGAGGATCCATATCGATCAATGAGTATGAAGTGAAGTTTATGGAGTTTTTGAGGTTCTATCTTCACATGGCTACTACATATCACGAGAGGATCTGACGCTTTGAGAAGGGTTTGAGTGCGGAGTTAACTACACCAGTGTCATCTTTGAAGAACTGTGAGATTTTTTCCATGTTTGTGGAGTCGGTGAGAAGAATAGAGAGGTCAGTGGTTGAGAAGCGTGAGAAGAGTGCCAAGAAGAGATCAACATAGTTTTAGGGATATTTGTCTGGAGGCTTCAAGAAGCCTAGGTTCTTAGCATTGTCAACACTATAGAGTTCAAGTGCACAGATGCAGTGGTCACCAAGTAAAGGTAGAGGTCGTAGTCTTCCACTAACAGGAGCCCACAATACAGCTTCAGTGTTAATGATAAGGTCATCGAGGTTGTGGTATGAGAGTAGGATTGGTTACAAGTGTGGCCAGGTTGGGCATACAAATTTGTATTGCCCCATGAAAGATGATGAGGTGACCTAACAACTAAGGCAGAATCAACAGGGCTCGTAGAGATATCAGTTTAGTAGTGGTGGAGGCTGAGGATGTTGACAAGTGTCACAGACATGCTCTTCTAGATAGGCTAGAAGAGGATGGGGACGGTGGCAGGAAACAACTTGATTCTACTCCATGAGTCATCCAGAAGGAGTGTCAACCCACGATTAGTGACATATAAGATGGAGTTGTTTCATTCTAATTTGTCTTCTTCGTGCTTTATATTGTATAGGTTGACACGGGTGCGATGAACTCTTTCGTCACTCGAGAAGCGATTGATAGTTCTTCTTTTCCTGTTAGTCATAGGTGGGATAGTCTCTATTTAAAAACCTCATTAGTTGGTTCCGCTGAGTTGTAGGAGGTGTATCCTTCTTGTGTCTGTACTTTTTCAAGGCACAACATTCAAGTGGATCTCATACTACTTGATATGCATGGATTCATTATGATCCTTAGAGTGGAAACCTTGGAGAAGTATTAGGTGGTCTTGGATTATAGTTCTAAGGTGGTGACGTTCATATATGGTGATGTGATGTGGATCTTCCAAGGATACAGGAAGATTCTTTCGACATGTCTCATGTCGGAGATGGTGGCTAAGAAGTTATTGAGGCAAGGTTGTGAGGTGTTTTTGGCTCATGTAGTGGATACTAAGGTGGGGAATCCTAGTATCTAGGAGGTGTTAATGGTCCATGAGTTTGAGGATGTATTTCTAGATGAGTTTCCAGGTGTCCCTCTAGTTCGAGAGATTGATTTTGAGATCAATCTAGTGTCATACACGCAGCCAATAGCTCAAACACCGTACATGATGGCTCCATATGAGATGGAAGAGTTAAAGAAATAGTTATAAGAGTTGCTTGAGAAATTTTTAATCAGACCGAACAAGTCTCCATGGGGTGCTCCTATGTTGTTTGTAAAGAAGAAAGATAGTTACATGAGGCTATGTATATACTACAGATAGTTGAACAAGGTGACGATAAAGAACAAGTATCTCTTTCTGCTGATTGATGATATGTTTGGCCAATTTTGTGGTGCCATAGTGTTTTTGAAGATAGACCTGAGATCGGGTTATCACCAGTTGTGGATTAAGGCAGATGATGTACCTAAGTCATCTTTTAGGACTCAGTATGATCATTATGAGTTTGTGGTTATGTCGTTTGGGCTAACCAATGCACTGGCAACATTCATGGACTTGATGGACAGGGTGTTCTGACCGTTTCTTAATCAGTTTGTGGTGGTCTTCATAAATGATATCCTGATATACTCCAAAGACAGTGAGAAACATGAACAACATCTTTGACATGTGTTGACTGTGTTAAGATAGAATCAGTTATACGCCAAGTTCATCAAGTGCGAGTTTTGACTGAAGAAGGTGTCTTTCCTAGGACACATGATATTTGTTGAGGGTGTTCGTCTGGACCCCAAGAAGGTTGAATCCATGTTGGAGTGGGAACAACTAAAATTTCCTACAGAAGTGTGTAGTTTTTTAGGTTTGATAGGATACTACAGGTGGTTCATCAAGAACTTTAGCTCAGTGGCATTACCCCTAATGAAGTTGACAAGGAAAGGTGTGTCTTTTGTCTGGGGTGACAAGTGTCAGTGTTCCTTTTAGTCATTGAAGGATAAGTTGACAAGTGTGTCAATGGTGGTTTTTCCCATGCAAGGGAAAGGATACATAGTCTTTTGTGATGCGTCAAGGAATGGTTTGGGTTGTGTGTTGATGCAGGATAAGAATGTGATCTCTTTTGCATCATGACAATTGAAGAAGCATGAGGAGAACTACCCAATCAACAATCTAGAGTTAGTTGATGTGGTTCATCCCTTGAAGATCTGGAGATGTTACCTTTATGGTGAGAAGTGTCATATCTTCACAGATCACAAGAACTTGAAGTACATCTTTTTGCGACAGCAGTTGAACATGAGGCAGCAACGTTGGATCAAGTTAATTAAGGATTATGATCGCACCATGGATTACCATCCACAGAAGGCGAATGTCATGGCAGATGCATTAAGAAGGAATTCATCTTCATCATCATCTATGGAGAAGGCACAATTGTGTTCCTTGGTGTGCCATAAGAGAGACATGTTGGTCTCCTTGTGTCAGATGAATGTGAAGCTAGAGGTTTCTTTGTTAGGGTTATTGGAATAGTTGTAGGTGAATCCTACATTAAGATAGCAGATTAGAGAAGTACAATAGAGTGATCCTATGATACAGCATATACGAGTAGAGTTTGCAGTGAGAAGCATGATGGTTTTCACGAGGCAAAGGATGGGACAGTTTGTTACCACAAAAGAGTTGTAGTTTCTGATACTGATAATATGAGGAAGATGGTTCTAAAAGAGGCTCACTCTTTGATGTACGCTATGAACCCAGGTAGCACCAAGATGTACCATAACCTTAAAAATCTATATTGGTGACCTGGCTTGAAGCCTGATGTGGATAAGTTTGTGGATAAGTGTGAGTATGTCAGCAAGTTAAGGAAGAACATCAGAAACCTGTAGGGATGTTGCAATCGTTGCCTATATTGTAGTGGAAATGGGATCAAGTGAGGATGGACTTTGTGGTTGGTCTCCCTAGGACAACCAAAGGTCATAATTCCATTGGGGTGATCGTTGACATGTTGACTAAGTTAGTGCATTTCCTTCCTGTAAAGACAATGTATACAACATATAAGCTCGCTCAGATATATGTTGATGAGATAGTGTTTTTGCATGGTGTTCCAGTTACTATCATGATAGATAGGGGTCCACAATTTACCGGTCACTTTTGGGAGCATTTGCACACAGCTTTGGGCACATAGTTAAGGTTTAGTACTGCCTTCCACCCATAGACATATGGACGGTCAAATAGTACCATAAAAACTTTAGAAGATATGTTGAGAGCTTGTGTCTTGTAGTTTTTGGGTAGTTGGGATATCCATCTCAGCTCGATAGAGTTTGCTTATAATAACAATTATAAAAGGAGCATTGACATGGCATCGTATAAGGCATGGTATGGGAGACGTTCCAGATCTCCGTTGTGTTGGTATGAGACAGGTGAATATCAACTTCTTGGTCATGAGCTTGTGCAACAGACGAAAGAGAAGATCAAAGTAACTCAACAACAATTAAGTGTATCATGGGATAGACAACATCCGTTTGGAGATAATTGGCATAGACCATTGGAGTTCCAAGTGGGGGACATAGTGTATCTCAAAGTCTCCCCTTGGAAGGTTGTTTTGAGGTTAGAGAAAAAGGGTAAGTTGGATCACAGGTATATGGGACCTTATCCTATGGTGGAACGTGTTGGGAAGGTGTCTTATAAGTTGGAGTTTCCACCTGAGTTGCATAGGTTGGACCAAGTATGCTATGTTTCTATGTTGAGGAAGTACCACCCTAATATCGAGTTGGTTTCATAGCCAGTGGAGGTTGAGCTGGATGAGGATATGTCTTATGTTGAAGGACCCGTGTTGATCCATGATAGAAGAGTGAAGAAGTTGAATAAGAAAGACATAGTGCTAGTGAAGGTTCTATGGCATCACCATGGCATAGAGGAAGCCATGTGGGAGCTTGAGGAAGAGATTCTGAGGAAGTACCTGTCTCTTTTTGTTCAAGATTTTAGGGGTGAAATCCGTGTTAGGGGTTTATGTCTTGTAAGACCCCTGACTTTTGTTTTGGTTTAACCTTGTTTGCTTTGCTTTATTAAGTGCTTGGAATCTTTATCTAATCCTTTGATATGCTTTTATATCTTATGGGGAGCTTAAGTCTCCAATTTGAGCTTGTTTAGATTATTTTTGTGCTTTGTGTGCCTATTTTGGGCCAAATTCTAATTTACCCATTTGAGAGGGTTATCTTGCAATTTGCCACACCTAGTGTGTACCTTATCTTTCTTGGCTTCATGAGAGAGAATGTTATGCTTTGGGTCACCTTGTTTGAGTCGCGGATGAGTGGTGGCATCACTAGAAGTGATCAGGGTTTATAGGGTTTTGCCTTGTCTCAACCATGTGTTCTTGGTTGGGTGTGTCTCGACCTTGTGGTGGTTTTGGGTGTGTCTCAAATGAGACACCTTCCTTGGGTGTTTTTTGTCTCTAACATGTTCATCTTATGTTGAGGTAGTTGTCCTTGAGTGGTGGTGATCCTTTTGTCTCGACTAAGACATCTACTTTGGTGTTGTTTCGACCTCTTTGGAATATATTAACCGAAAACCAAGGTGGTGGTGACCCAAGTGGTCGAGACCCCGCCTAGTTTGTATCATCTTCTCATGCATGCAAGGTTTAAGTGGTTCCATTTTGTTTTCTTGGGTGGACAAGTGTCCCTTTGGTGCCTTTAGGTGTTGACACATCACCCCTCACCCTACCTTCCTCTTCCTTTACTATATAAACCTTCTTCTCTCCATGCAAGTGAACCTTTCGGCCCTCTTTCTTACTCACCCTCTCTTTCTCTTCCTTGGAGCCTAGAGGAGAAACAAGGACTGATTCCTTGGAGCCTTGGTGATTAGATCCCTTGCATGTGGTGACTCTTTCTCATCTTCAACCTTGGTAAGTGGATGCCTTTCTTTTGTGACATTTCTTGGATCTCCTACCCCATCTTCTTCTATTTTCTTAGCATTAGACCGTGGATCATCCATAGTGGTCATTCTTGAGAGTAAGTTCCTCATCACAAGGGTCATAGGCCATGTTTTGACAAGGCGGCACCCAAGTGAGAGAGAGTTTCTTCTCTCTTTTCCCCCTTCTTCCTTAGGTTCGGTCTAGGGATCATTTACCCTCTTTTCTTGAGCAACATTTGACCTTGGTATCTTCTTCACTTTGTGGTGACCTTGTGGCCAAAAGTGGAGCTTTTGGTAGATCTTTTTCCCTCCCTTGATTATTGTGTGCTTGGAGCTTGTGATCCTTGGATTGATCTTCATTAAGGCGGGTTATATAATACTCTACCCTCTCTATTAGTGCACTTTTCTTTACATGCATGTTGTTGTTTCTCTCTCTAAAACGTTTCCCTATTATACTAGTTGGTGATACCATGCTCTAGAACTTGAATGGTAGTGTTTATCATGCTTGGTTTGGTTAGAATCCAAAACCCTAATTTCATAGTACCTATTTTTGTGAGGGTGAAGAGATGGATGGTTTTCTCCTACCTTTTGATCTTGGTTTTGAGCACATGCACAAGGTTCGGGTACCTTAGTGTGACATGGATTTATGGGTCCTATTTAGATGTTTGAAACGTGTGTACATCTCCCTTAGATGAGGTCCTCATGGTGGTTTTCATAGGTATATGTTCTAGGGTCTTGGGTGACCATTTTATGTGGAGTTTTCCTCCTAATTGGTGGTGGTTTTCCTTGATGATCATCTCCTGTTCTGGCCATGTTTAACTTCCATTATGACTGACCTTTTATTTTTTTGGTGGCTAAGTGTTGCCATGATGCCTTGACCTTGGTGGTCGTGACACCATGTTTGGTTTCAGTCATGACCCTTGGCTTTTCTTTGGGTCGAGACATGTGGGTTTGTCCAGGTTGACACGCTTGTTCTGGTGTGATGGTGAAGACACTATGACATGTTGTGGTCACGATGTTGCCTTGGGGTTTTAGTTGAGATGTTGCTTTTGGTTTTGGTCATGACTTTATGCCTAGTTTTGGTTTGGTCGTAATGCCTTGATGGATGGTTGTGACCATGTTTGTTTTGGTCATGACACCATGCTTTTGCTTGGGATGATACACATGTTTTTGTGTTGCGTTACGATCGTGACCCTACTATGTTTTGGTCAAGACCGTGTTGTTGTGTATTAGTTGTGACCAACTTGGATGGGTGGTCAAGACACCTATGTTATGGTGGGTTGGATCATACATGAACACATGGTTGTCATATATAAATGACATAGTAAGAATGCCACACTTGTACATAATGTTGATATGCCTAATCAATCACATTGATGATAATGCTTAACCTTTATGCACTCCCACTATGTGGGAGGAGAGAGAAAGATCTAAGGTTTAGTGATGATTCATGATAAAGAACCCTAACCAGATATACTTGTAACCCTAACCCTAATTTGGGTCCTATGGTGTGCTTTCATGTCCCATTTGGAGTGGTTACTTACTATGATGATCTCTCTCTTGTTTATGAACCTCTAACCTTGCAAGTGAAATGAATGTAATGGCTTGTATATGCTATGGTGACTATTATGTGATATAGGGTTTTGGATATAAGCTTTGATGATATCACATTGATGTGATGGGTCTTATGACCTGGTGAAGGCTTGATGCCTATTGTGAGGTGATATCTTCTAGTGATATGATTGAGGGATGGATATTATGTAGTGATGTGACATTGATGATGATGTGACTAGTTCACATCTTATACATTTTATATCAAATGGGGTTGCACCATTCCCTTATCTTTGTAGAGTTTGTTTTGGATTTTTACATTGTAACTTGATTGATACTAAAAGACACCCAATTGGTTTAATTAATAAAGTGTAACTCTAATCATGTAGATTCCATGTGCCATAGATCCATTCTAGTGTTAATCTTCCTATTGGATGGTGAAATGAGTCATTCCTATGGGAAACTTAGAATGCATATTTTTGAATATGTAGGGGTGCAAGTCGAGTTTTCCTTGGATCCATAATTACAGGTTGTGTGAGACAACCATGCGTGATCTTCTCTCCTTGTGATATGGATGGCCATGAGTGAGCCAATCCTTCTTTTTAGAACGGACATGCATGAGCCTATTCTTCTAGTTCCATTACCTATACCAAGGTGGGCTAGGTGTGATTATATGAGGATGGCCATGTGTGAGCCAATCCTTCAGCTTGACTATATGTCAGTATTGCAGTTGACCAATATGTCTTTGTGGTATTTTCTCTTGTGCTGGCCCGGAGGTGTTGGGGAGGTCGTGGATTCTGGCTCTTCCATTGACCTTGTATGACACCGATTTCAACTTAGCAGTGGTCAGTTAGATTTGGGTGGTACAACTCAAATCCTTAGGGCAATAATAAAAGATGTAATATTGCCATGTCATATATCTTTCTTAGGGTCAAATGTGAATAACATTGGTTGAAACCTTTGCCTTATCATTTTACTGATTTCTTGAATTATAAGGCGGTAAGAGAAAATAATTGGTATACATGTTCTTCATATTTCTTCTTAAAATATTAATTCTTCTACTGCTCAATGATAACTACCTAGTTTTGATTAATCTGCCAAATCCGTTAGATACATATCATCTAGTTGAATCTACTTAACCTACTTAGTACATTATGCTTAGTTATCTACACTTTAATAGATTTTGGTAGAGATTTATATCTCTCGCTGGGACATTTGGTCTCACCCCGTGGGTTTCCATATATTTTAGGTGGTAGTGTACAAAGAGGTAGAGATCATGCAGCTGAGGATGAGAAATAGAAACAGAAGTAGTCGATAAGGTTGGATGTGCTTCTAGTCTTTTGGTGATAGAGTCCTAGATGTCGTCCCTGTACACTGAGGTCATTGGGGGTGTTCTCAATGTGTTTTGTAGATATGTTATCCATACGAGGTTTTTGGCTTGCGAGCCATGTATGTAAGATAAGACATGTGTATAAGTATATAAGTGGAACATGTATCTCATGTAAGAGGTTGATGACTAGAATGATGATACACAGTGTTGTAAGCACCCAGTGATATGATATGTAATGCATGTGACAGGGTTGTAGACTTATATGTGATACGTTTTTGGCTTATGGTGCTTTTGCTAAATCGGTTTTAATTACCTATAAATTCTGGTAATCTGCTTGTTTAGTTATAATTCCATGTTGGTTTTGAGTAATCTTGTTCGTGATGTGTCGGGGTGTCACAATGTCCTAGATGTTGGTAGTAGAAACTAGATACAAAGTCAATTTGATTTCTTTTCTTAACATTTTGGGTATGAGCTATATTGTTCTTGGGCACATATATGATCCAGGTTCTAGGGGCTTGTGTTTTTTTAGCTCTAGGCTTTTGATAAGATTTTTATTTGGGTAGATATCCTAGGCCCCTTCTCCCAACCTGTCCGGAAGTGTTTTCAAGACTTTATCAAGGATGACATCATTTTTTAACTTTCAACATACTTTTGTAATTCATCGATTTTAGCAAGTTTCTTTGTAATATCTAGATTGGCTTGAGCTAAATCTGAAAGTATGGTATCTCTTTCTCTAATAATGATATCATAATTTGATTGAGTGCGTAGAATAGGTTGAGTTTGGTAGTAATTTATCTTAGCAAGCAATTCAACCTTTTCTTGAGAAAGAAGATCATTATTATTTTATAAGACAAGCAACTTCACATTATAATTATCAATAAAATCTTTCAAAGTATCATTACCAGAACTAAGACATTCATTAAGCAAGATCATATAGTTTAGCATGTAACTCATCATTAATTTTAGAAAACTTTTTCAATTTTCTTTTGCGATCAACATATTTAGTATGAGTTTCTTCAAGAATATGAACTAGATCAGTTTTAGATAATTCAAAGAGATCTACCTCATTTTAGTCTTCATCTTCATTTTCTTTAGCCATGAGACACTCCACTTCTTCCTCTTCACTCTCTCTATCATCACTTGATTCATCCCAAGTTGTTGTGTAGGCTTTGTCTCCCTTGTCCTTCTTCTTGAAAGAGGGTTTCTTTCCCTTCTTTATTTCAGGACACTCATTCTTTACATGTCCCTTCTTGCCACAGTCAAAGCACCTAAGGGAATAAGAAGAAGAAGTACTAGAATTTTTGTTAGATTTATACCTTTTATATTTCTTACCATTTATAATGAGTGCATCCTCTTCATCATCTCCTTCACTTGTCTCATCACTTTCTTGAGTAATAACTTTTGACTGAGCTTTGGTTGTAGCCTTGAATGCTATGTCCTTCCTTCTCCCCTTTTGGAGTTTGGCCTCCACTCTTTCTTCTTCTTCAAGAGTGACCTCATATGTCTCAAGGTAGCCAATGAGCTTCTCCATCATCAATTTGGTGAGGTCATTGGCTTCTTCAATGGTTGTCACCTTGGGCTTGTACTTTGGAGGCAAAGATCTTAGTATCTTGGATACTTGATCATCATCACTGATGTACTTTCCCAAAGCATTGAAGTTGTTGATAATAGAAGAAAATCTAGCATACATCTTAGTTATAGATTCATTAGACAACACACGAATTGTTCCAACTTTTACTTGAGCATATTAATTTTAATATTCTAAACTTGAAGAGTACCTTCATGTGTAATCCAAAGTTTATGCCAAATCTCATAATCAGTTTCACATGAAGATATGTGATTAAATTCATCAAAGGATATTGAACAATATAAAATGCTTACGGCCTTAGAATTGAGTTGAACCTTCTTTACCATTTTTGGATCCCATATATCATATTCGGTAGTTGCAAGCTCATATAGGTGAGTCACCATTCTCCATAGCTCCAAGCTTATTCCTAGAAGTAGAACTGCATCCTCCTTTTCCAATAGGTGTAGTTGGATCCATCGAATGGTTGTGGTTGGATCACATACATACCTACAAGGTTGAGGTTGTTCAACAAGTTTTTCCCCATGCTTCAGGACTCGTGGGAGCTCCTTGAAGACTTGCTTTGATGCCAATTGAAAGATCTAGAGAGGGGGTGAATATAGCTTTTGATAATTCTAAAATTAATCTAAAACTTAAATTTCAAGAAGGAGAGGGACACAATGAAGAGACTCTCAATTTAGAGTGGTTCCACCTTTCAAATTGAAGGATGTCAGTCCACTACCAAATTGTTTCTAATTGGGATTTGCAAGTGATCAATTCTGTTACCTCTCAAGGATTTACAATAAAATACAACCACTTCACCTCAACCTCTTCTTTGTCAGCACGTGGAAGAGAACCCAAGGAGAGGATGACAATCCACCTCCACCACCTTGATGCAACCTTCACCTCCTTGAAGTAGCGTCAAGCACCTTGGATCATCCTTCATTCCTTAAAGTAGCTCTAATCTCCTAGGAGCGACCTTCACATCTTGAAGTAGCTCCAATTGCCTAAGAGTAACCTTAATGCCTTGAAGTAGCTCCGAGCAAGCTCCCTTGGACAACCTCCCACACTTGGAGTGATCAAGGAGCAAGATTACATCAACTTGAAGAAGTAGACTGGAAGAAGGAAAGTTACACCAATGTAGTACAACACTTTGATCCTATATCAAGCGTTAGACCTCCTAACCACTTAATATGTACATTTCTATATGGTGTCTAGGATATTGTAGCTATAGGACACTAACTAGGAGCTCAAGGAAGAAAATAGAAAGTGTAGTTCAACTATGTTTCTCTCTAGAATGATTGCTCAAGTGTAGCTTGTCTTTTGGTGTCCTAAGGTCACCTCTATTTATAGGAATGGGTTTTAGGCGACTAGTGTACTTTGGGGAGGTTTCTAGAGGTTCTAGGATGAGATATAGCGGTTAGAGTTGTATAAAATTAGATGCAACTACTACCTAGTCGAATGTAAAAAAACAATCCAGAACCCAGTTCGGTCGACAAGTTTTTCGATTGACCGTGTCTCGATCAAGAATTTCTTTGAATGAGCCTAAGTTGAATGCACATCTATTCTAATGGCTATCCTCAACTACAAATAATCAGTCTAACATTCATATTATTTGGACTGAAGATGCGTCAGTTGACAATGCTTTCAACCAAAAATGATTTTGAGCACAAATGTGTAAGATTTCAACCAGTGCTTTGACTCCTCGACTGAGTTGGTTCTCGATCGACAACTTTCTCGACTGAGAGGTTTTTGGTTGAAAATTTTCTTGACCAAAAAATCCCTATAAATGAGTGTGTAAAGTTGTGTAAAACCTATCAATTTGTTTTTCTAATAAAGGATAATGACTCTAGACTCTAAGAGAGGTCCTAATCAAGGGTTCTAGGTGGATAGGGAAAATCTAACGCTTGATTTTACATGATTTCTAGATACTTGTACATTATATGCTTGTACAAGTTATTACAAGTTGTACAAACATGTAAATACAAGTATTTGAACATATTAACTTCATACATCCATTGATTGTGATGTACTTGACCCTGAAATACTCAAGTAGCAAGTTAGATCCACAAGAATGAATTGTTTATCATCATCAAAATAGAAGATAAGATAATGTCCAATTTAGCCAACATACAAGTTTGTGCAATGGCCAGTTGACTGTGAGAAGATGATGGTGACTCCCTAATGAATGCATATTCATCTTAGCTCTAGTCCCCATTTTTTACCATGCTTAGTACTGAAAGCTCTCATATACCCCTCAATCTGCTCATATACAATTTTCCTCAGTTTTAGATGATTATTTGGAGTTTTGATCAAATCCATTTGTCTCCATTGTAGGATTAAGCATCGCACTATGTGTACAAGTGTAGGAGGTGGTGGTCCCGCTAGTCAGAGGATTCATCAATGTAGGCCCATCGACCCATAGCAATATTGTTGGTATGTATGCCCTAAGAGCCAATCATGGGATGATTGGTGGGATACATTAAGATTGATTTGATAAACATCAAAGGCAAGCTTACAATTCTTTCTGGTTCAGTCATATGAGATAGTGATAGAATAGATTGAATGTCTAGAGAATGACAGTACTCAATGACGTATGCCTTCAGGTTAAGGATCTGAACGATGAGATCATACGGATGTTAAGAGTTTGTACATTCTTGTTATGTCCCTAGTCAGATGTCATTGTGGAAGGTAGATAGACAGCAATGACACACAAGACTAGATTGTGGTGTTGGTTGATGACAGAATCTCATTAGTCATGATATAGAGATATCAAACCAAACACATAGGTACTAGTTAGAGAACAAGTGTATCGTACAGACCCACCGTCAATTTGACACATGGAACCATGACATGGTAGTCACAGTCAGTACTCACAGTGATGTTGGTGAGTGTGATTCTTTGACCTGAAATCACTACACTCAACACATGTCATTGGGCACACTTTGACATCATCAAACGCAGTCCTGAAACATGGGTTGTTATAAAGGTGATGATTGGGTGGCTTTGACACATGGGGCTTTTGAGGGGTGAGTGATAGATATGGGATTTGTCCCTCCTAAGGGAGTTTGATATCCATGGCATGTTGATGAGTAGGATTGAGAAAGGCATGCACGCATGTGTGAATCAGTATGTGATATTGATGTCATACATATCTCTTCCAATCTACTCTGAGATCAAGAAAGTGAATGAACGTTGACAGGATGACTGTTTCATGCCTCGAGTTCATTTGGGATATCAGTGACAAAGGAATTATACATTCACTGTAACACCATTCACGAATTGTAGGATTGAAAGTTGTTCCCTAACTTTCTTTTTCACTTGGGTAGCACTGATGTGTGACTAGGCACCGCTCTTTGCTTGTGAAGTCATAAGTGTTATGGACCTTCACTACCAACGTGAAATAGACCTACAGGGTCACACACAAAGGATTTAGCTTGGAAGAGGAGTTTTGTCCACAAACAATGTTTAGATTGATTACTAAAGGAGTTTAGTAGTTCAATTAAACACTCAATCCATTCATAGCTCGGTATCATAATGTTCAAGGTGTTGGCCTGATTGATTAGAGTATCAAATTGATTGAAACTGCAATTCATTGTTTCTGCACAATCTGCACTCCCAACCGATTGGCTCATGTGATGAACCGATCGGCTCAGCTTGGTGAACCGATCGGCTTAGGTTGTGATTCGATCGGCTCAAGGATAGGGTGAAACAATCGCTACAAGTGTTGAAACGATCAGTTCAACTGATGCAACCAAGCAAGTTGGGAAAGTAGGATTGGTGAGAAATTTCCTTCCATTTCACTTGCCCAAATTTGATTGGAACAAGGATTGGTATTTGATACCAATTAGAAACAAAAGATGGAAAGTCAATCGGGAACTGACCAGGACCATGAACCGACCGGTTGAGGTGTCCCAACCGATCGGTTGAGGTGTCAACCGACCAGCTTAGGTCCCCAACCGACCATTTCAGAAATGAAATGATCGGTTCAGGTTGCGAGTTGGTTGTTTTGTGGAAAATCTCGAACCCTTCTACTCCTGCTTTTAGTCTCGCATTGCCCGGGAAGGAGAACCCTATCCCATGACTCTCATATACATGGGGTATTGGGGGCTTCTCAAAGTACAACTCAGTGCAACCAGTTGCTCTGTGAAGTTGTCATTCTCTCTAGTTTTGGTAACCAAGAGAGAGCCCGAGCAAGTGCTACCCGATAAGGGAGGCACAACAAGGGAAAGACAACTATAGAAAGCGACTGGTGGTAGGAGAGTGTGTCAGTGACTAGTACACTGACAGGAGGGTGCGACTCCTTCCATTTCCTTATGGGACAAGGAGATTGGAGTTCCAGGTGGTCCGTGTGGACTACTTCAGAGGCGGGAGATTTCTGCCGCTCGGAGGATAACTGTCAATCCCAACAGTCCCGGTGAGACCAGGAGTTGTCAGTCCCGGTGCGACCAGGAGCTGCACAGACACCGTCCAAGACCGGAGGTGAAGACCGCACAAGGCGCGAGGTATTGTCTCCGAGCAAGCCTCAGGACAAGGTATGATTCCACAAACCACCCCTTTCCTATTGTATAGACATTGACGCATTTCCTTGTTCTGGGTTTGGGGAGGAGAAAAATTTTGTTTCCGCTGCCTTCTCTGCCTCCCCTAAAACCCAACAAATACCCCACCCCACGGGGTTGGGCTTGTTACATGATGTCACGACTGTGGCCAAGGAGGCAATGTCACGACCGCGGCCAAGAAGAAATGACTGCGACCTCAACCGAGGCAAGACACCTCGACTGACGCACATCACCTCGACCAAAGCCCACACCACTTTGACCTTGACCTCGACCTCGACCGCAGAGTTAAGTCGGTTCTCTCCTCGACCGCATCTTCAAGTCAGTGATCTGCACCTATAAATAGACAACCCCCTCATTCATTTGGAGCATCGCTTCCACTCACAACGCTAAAAGATTGTCACTCTATGGCCATCTAAGGAAGACTATTTCTTCTGCCAAATACTACCTCTTTGGTGTCCTTGCTACTCCGCCATATCCGCTCCATTAAGATCTACCTCCTAGCCACCAAAGTGATGGGATTTCAAATATGTAGCACATTCATCCATCAGCCATCTTCCGCTTCATCTCCTGCGAGCAAGAGCATGAGAAGAGAAGGAAGAAGGAGAGATAAGATCATCCTCGTCTACCTTGGTGTTCTTCCCCTCCTCGTCTAGATCTGCCCTGCCATTGTGTAGAAGACCATTTCTCCACCGAGTTGTGATCATTTTCTTCACCATGACCATGGTGGAATCTTCCCTCTTTCTTATTCTTTATGTTTCTATCATGAGGAGCAAGTAGTCCATTTCACTGGGGTGCGAGAACTAGCCCCATTACCCGTGCTTACATGTTCATCTTCATAACATTCCATGACTTGTATATGACTTTCCATTTCATTGTTAATCGTTCAATGCATGCTTTGTGGATTGATCACCTACCTTACATGATCTATTATATTCCTTTGTTGTGAGAACTTCAATACTTAGGATTTGAATATCAATTAACATGGTTGATTCCTGGATGAGAACTTCTGAAGGGATATCTCTAGAGTAGTAAGTGTTTGACTCATGGGTAACGAGACATCGAGCCCATGGAGATGCTTACGCAAACTTTATTTCCTAACAGACAGTTTGCTACTCCATTTGGATAGTTTATCTTGCCTGGATGTGTTTTGGATGTGTTTGCATGTGTAGCGATGGTGAAACCCGATTCCACCCCAGTGATTCCCATCATTAATCTAAACTCAGTTTTGATATCACTCTTTTACTTTTCTTGCATTTAGTTTTACTAAACCCAAATCAACTCTTTGTTCTAAATATTAGTCTTAATTGAACCAGATTCAACTAGCAAGATTCTTAAAAAAGTTTTCCCTTGGAATTCGATCCTTAACTATACTGCGATAAGACCCGTCCACTTGCGGGTGGTACTATTGCATAAGGTTTTGGTAAAAACTTAGGGATTTCAGCCCTAAGTGAGTTTGTTAGTGCACTATAACCCACGTCACTCCCAACCATCCTCTGCCCGACATTGAACCTTGATCCACCCTAGTGGGCCTCTAAAATAACTAGATCATTTGTAGAAAAGAGAAAAACTAGAATTCTCCTACTTGGTTACTTTATAGGTTAGTGAATTCCTTTACACATGGTAATACTATATATTATTATGTGAAATGGTCATTATTAATTTCCAAAAACATAGGGAAAGAGAAGATAGGATCACCATATCACTCCATCTTGTGTTTCTCCTAGAATACAAGTTTGAAACATGGGTACCACATCTACATTCCATGAACTAGGAAATAATCACTTCTCCACTAATTCTAATTTCATTTGATCAACTCCATCTTCATAAGAAGTGACAGTCATTTGATTCTTGTGTCAAGGTTAAGTAAATTACAATGCACCCAACCTTTATATCATCCTAAAACCCCATCAAGTCTCAACCATACCACACTGCTATGTTCTTTATTCATGACCAAAGGGGCTATTTTTAATTATAGATTATATGATATAGATCCATGTTATCATGATGTTGTTATTAATTGTTGATGTCCAACTATTCCTTGAACTAAAGCACCTTAGATGATGACATGATGTTGATGATTTCCTTGATTTATTTGAGCACTTTTAATAAGTTTAGAGGTCATTGTGATATATACATATGACTTTTTGGATTTGTTGAAGTTGATTCCCTAGTTGTCTAAGATCTTATTTATGAGCTTGTTTGTGCATCTTCTTGAGGTTTAAATAGGCTATTCCTAAATATTTTGGGTTGTAATGCTTTGATTGTGGACTAGTTTTTTGGCCTATCAGTTTTTTTTTTATAAAGGGCGCCTGCCATTTTATTAAGTGATCAAATCATTTACAACAAGTGCAAGGATCTGATCCTCGAACCCCTCTCCTCGAGAGATGGGGTTTACAAAATGACAAGCGGGTGAGGCCAAGGCATGGGCCACCCTATTGCCTTGCCTCCTAACAAAATAGAGATTGAAAGACAAAAAACGAGAAGAGAGCTCGGAGATATCCCTGACAATAAAGTGCTCATAACCACGTCCACCATATCCCATCTTCACAACCTCTACCAGAAATAGACAATCGGTCTCCACAATGACGTCCGCAAAACCCTTCCCAAGCGCGAGCTGCATGCCTTTCAGAACAGCCACACCCTCTGCACTAAGCACCGAGTATGGATGTTCTAATCGACACTGGGAAGTCCACAACAGTCATCCGCGGTCGTCCTGTATGGCTGCACCACAACCACTGTTACATGTCAAAGAGATGGAGGCATCCGTGTTGATCTTGACGCTACCCGGTGGAGGACGGTGCCAAGCTACACTGTCTGAAGAAGGGAGGGAATCCGCTACGCTGCTCACGGCTGCATGGTAGTGTGCATATCTCCTAACAATGTCGATGAAGCTCACTGCTAGGCCCGGAAGGAATGGAGGATGCTCATCAAAGATGTATTTGTTCCTTGCTGTCCACGTAACCCAGAGAAGTGCCACACCCTCTTCCTTACGTCTATCGTTCTCCTCATCCAGAAGGTTGTCCACAAAACTCCCTATGTCGTGAAGGTCTGTCTGTCCCAACCAATCGAACTCACCGGTAGCCCAGATCCTCCTTGCTATCTCGCACTGGAGTAAAGCATGCATCGAGTCCTCACGTTGTCCGCAATGATGGCAGCCCTCATCCGGTGTCACCTGCTTTTTCTGCAGCTCCGTCATAGTAGGAAAGATATTTCACAATGCTCTTCAGATAAAGTGTTTCAATTTCGGTGGCCACCGTTCTTTCCACAGCCTTTTCCATGTCTCCCCTTCCTCCCCTTCCCACAAATCCTCCCCCGCCCTTAAGAACTGGTAAGCACTCTTGACAGAGAAGATCTTGTTGCTTTCCTTATCCCAAAAAAGACTATCTTCCACACGCCACCGTGGAAGTGGAATGTTTAGGACAGCCCTCGCAAGGTGACTGGGAAAACACTCCTCCACCGCCTCCCTCCTCCACTTTTTTGTCTCAGGAAAAATCAAGTCACTCACCTAGTTATACTCCTCCGGGCCACTCACCAAGTATCTATGTACCATGCCACCCAGGTGAGGGATCCACCTATCTCTATAAATGTGAATGTCCTTCCCATCACCCACTCTCCATCTAAGACCTTCCTTGACCAGCTGCAGCACCCCCCATATGCTCCTCCATGTGTAACTGGGACTACCCCCCATCCTTGCATGCAAGACAGTAGAGGACCTATAGTATTTAGCCTTCAAAATCCGAGCAGCCAAAGACTCACCATGAATCGCCAATCTCCATCCCTATTTGGCTAGCAAGGCTTGGTTGAACACCTTCATATCTCTAAAACCCATCCCACCACTCTCCTTAGGCTTGCATAACCTTTCCCAACTCATCCAGTGTATCTTCCTCTCCCCTTCCTTCGACCCCCACCAAAACTGAGCCATCATCGCTTGGATCTCATCAATCAGTCCATTCGGTATCTTAATGATACTCATGAGATATGTGGGAATAGCTTGGATGACCACCTTGATCAGCACCCCCTTCCCAAGCCTTGAAAGGAACTTCTCTTTCCACCCCTGAACCTTCTTCCACACTCTATCCTTTATCGCAGCAAAGACAGCTTTCTTGGATCTCCCGATGACTGTAGGGAGGCCAAGATACTTCTCATGCCTATCCACCTCTCTAACCTGCAGTCGGTCCTTAATCAGCTCTCGTCTCTCCGCAGAAACATTCTCACTAAAGGAAACCTCTGTCTTTTCATAGTTAATTTTCTGTCCAGATGCCCTCTCGTATTGGCTGAAAATATCAGCTAAAGTGGAGCATTCTTCTGGGGTTGCCCTTGTGAAAATAATACTGTCGTCTGCAAAGAAAAGGTGAGTGACCCTCGGCGCCCTTCTGCAAATTCTCGTGCCATGGATTTTATTCTCCTGTGCTGCTTTGGAAAGGGAAAAAGAGAGACCTTCAGCGCAAAAAAGAAAGAGATAGGGAGAGATGGGATCACCTTGGTGAAGACCTCTAGCGGGGGTTGCAGTGCCTCTCCTTTTGCCATTGACGATGATCTTGTGGGATACTCTAGAAACACACTCCATCACTTTATTCCTCCAAACGTCTGGGAACCCCATTCTCCTCATAACCTTCTCAAGAAAAGCCCACTCCACCCAGTCATATGCCTTGCTCATGTCGAGCTTGAGAGCCATCAAGCCTTCTCTTCCTCGCTTCTTGTGCTTCATAGTGTTAACCATCTCATAGGCAATAAGAGCATTGTCTGTTATCATCCGCCCCCTCACAAAGGCACTTTGGTTCTCCAAAATAATGTCATTCAAGAGTGGCTTGATTCTATTCGCTAGCACCTTCATGATAATTTTGTACGAAACATCACACAGGCTTATAGGGCAAAACTCAGAAATCCGGACCGGGTTGCTCATTTTGGGAATCAGCACAATATCAGTATCATTTATATCATCCAGATATTCCTCCCCTTTCCACCATCTATCAATAAAAGACAACAAGCTGGATTTGATCACCTCCCAAAATTTCTGATAGAAAATAGCCTTCATTCCATCTGGACCTAGAGCCTTATTGGGATGCATTTGATTAAGAGCCTTCCAGACTTCTATCTCCGTCGGGGCCTGGTTAAGACGAGGAAAATTATTTTCAGAAATAACATCTGGCATATCAGTAATGAACTCCTCCATCCCGGTTGGGACCGAACTGGCGAAAAGCGAATTGAAGTACGAAGAAACAATTTCAGCGATAGATTCCTGCTCTGTATGCCAACTACCGTCCTCCTTGAAGAGACCATGGATCATATTGCGCCGCTTTCGTTGACTAGCTTTGTGATGGAAATGCTTAGTGTTCTTGTCGCCGTCTCTCATCTCATTAGTTCTAGCCCTTGCTAACCAGTAGCTCTCCTCCAAACACTGTAGTTCCTGCAACTCATTTGCTATGTCTGTACATTCCTTCAACATGTCATTGGAAGGTGGCCGATTTTGAGCACTAACGAGTTTCTTCTCCATCTCTGCCAATCTCCTCTTGATGTTTCCGAATTTTTCTTTTGCCCATTTGGAAAGCTTATCTGCACAGCTATCTGTCTGACCAATGAGACCCAAGTCCGCATTGCTGTCCCATGCTTGTTGCACCACCTCTTTACACTCCGGGGAAGATAACCAGAATGTTTCAAATCTGAATTTTTTCTCATAAGAACCGCTGCCCGTACCTCTTCTTTCCGCCCACAAAAGAATCTGTCCATGATCAGAATTGAGAATAGGATAATTCTTGACCCGCCTTACGTTAAAGATATCACACCAGTGCCTGTCTGCCAAGAAACAATCAAGCATTTCCAGTATGAGATTTTCCTTGTGTAAACCACGCTTCCAAGTAAACTTGCACCCCGTATATCCCAGGTCTGTTAGAAGGCAATTATCAATCGCCTCCCTGAAATTGTGCATCTGCCATTCATTCCTCGGCTGTCCTCCCTTCTTCTCTTCATGAGATAAAATTTTGTTAAAGTCACCTCTGAGTAGAACAGGACCCCTAGCCTGAGAACAAACCTCCTCCATCAACTCCCATGTACGTCGCCTCTCCTGTGTAGCTGCCCACCCATACATCCCCACAAAAAGGAAGCAATCTGGATTGCCTTCCACTCCCACCTCCTCTGCAATATGGTGATCAGAAAAAGACTTTATCCTGACGTCATCTCCTCTCCACCACAAACCCAAGCCCCCTGCTCTGCCTCTGCTATCAACACTAAACCCTGCATCGAAACCACACTTCCTTCTCACCTCCTGCTGATCTCCTCCTCTACACATAGTCTCCATGACAAAGACTATATCGGGCAATTCTCTCCAAGACCGCCTTCTCAGAGAGTCAACCGTCCCAGGGCTACCCAAGCCCTGGACGTTCCAACATAGTATTTTCATGGCTGTTCACGGGTCTGGTCCTCACCAGTACCCGCTACTGAAAAGGAGTTAGAAACTCCCAGACCCTCCTGCTTCCTCCTTTTTTCCCCATGCAACTCCACCTCCTCTGCCCCTTCAAGGACCCCTTCCACTTCCCTTCTATTCCTTTCCCCCCCGTCTAATATCTATCATTGCATGTCCCCATCTCCCTCCCTTCACCCATTGTCTTTTCTATCCTATTGAATTTTCCCATACTTCTCCCCCTCCCCCTCCCGATCTTCTTCCTTCCTCCCTGCACCCCCCTATTGATATCAGACCTCCTTCCTCCCACGCCTGTGGTTCCAGGTGCAAAGCAGCACCTCACCTCTCCAACTCCATTTACCTCCTCCCCCAACGCACCCCTGAAACCATCTCCATGGCAGCTGACAGAAGCAGGTAGGTAGGCAGATGTATGATTCACCTCTGGTTCAGTGTTGTTGATCATGGGCTTCTCGCTAATCTTCACCACCCCCGACTCCTGCATCGGCGCCCGATCGTCGTCGTACCTTGTCCTCTCTCTAGTCACAGTGACATGCATCTCCCGGGGCTCCCTTTTAGTAACTTGTTTTGACATGCTCGGAGCTATGTGAGTGGCAGCAACTACCTTGCCGCATCCCCCATCAGTGATGTTGCTGTCGTCAACGGCTCCCCTATTCTGCGTATGCTGGTTGCCCATCCTCTCCTGCCCAGTCCGGCCATCGCCGATGGCCTGCCCTCCGCCGCCGTTGCCTTCTAGGTCTGTCGCCCGCTTGGTGAAAACCCATTCAAGGTCCTCTGAAGGCAGTGACCGCTTTGTGTCCCTCGCCTCCATCATCTGGTCTTTTTGTTGATTACACGAAGTAGTGGTGTCGTTGTTGCCCGATGCACGGCCCCCCGTCTTCGGTTTCGAAACGAAACGTAGCTCCTTCTCCAATCTGCCCTGGAGTTCCTCTTTCATCGACGTCGCCCAGCGCTTGGTTGGTGACGCCTTGATCCAGGGCCCCCATAGCCTCGGCGCCACCCCATCGTCATCCTCTCCGTCATCGGTGCAATCTTTCTCTAGATGCCCGATCAATCCGCATAGATAGCAGAATGATGGCATCCTTTCATATCGAATTTCCACGTCGATAATGCATCCGCCGCCGTCCTTGATCTTATGTTTCTGTCATATAGGCTTCGACACATCTATCTCTACCCTAGCTCGGCACGATGCCCCCCAGCCTAGGTCACGTAAGTCTACCGCCGTGACCCTCCCAATCTTGGACGCCACCGCCCTGATTGCTCCCTCCAACCGAAACCCTAGAGGAAGGTTTTATAGACGGATCCAGAAGAAGCTAAGATTCAGCGTCAATGCCATTGGAACATTGTCTGGCTGAATGTCCCTGACCACCAGCAAGTGGTTATCGAAGTTCCAAGGTCCGTCCTCGACGACCTTTTCCTTGTCCTTCCAGTGCATGAATTGGATTACGAATAGATTGCCTGATAGCTGTCGGAAACTGACCTCGCGTCGCAGCGCCCATGCGCTGGTCATTGTGCACTTCAGCGCGGGGAAGTTGTATGGCCTACTTGTCATCAATCTGCCCACGAGAGCCAGGTCTAGGTGTTCCCTTCTCTCACCGTCCGTCGTCCCTCCCAGGTCGAGAATATCGGTTTCCTCCTCCTCCCTCACCCTGAGTGCAGCGTATCTTTCCACAAGATCGTCATCCGCCATGGCGCGGAGAAGCCCTACAACCTACAAGAGAGAAACGCATCGGTGGCGAGAAGACCATGCGTGCGTCGCCCAGAGGGAAACCCTAGGAGCGCCGACCAGGGAGAATGATATCTTTCATTTATTAAGACCTAAACAAATTTTTTTTGGCCTATCAGTTAAATGCCCAATAGTATAAATCTCTATGAAGTTTAATGTTAGACTTGGCTGGTTGTTCTTGTCATGTTGAGTCACCTTAAGGTATCCATATATTGAGCATATGGTTATATCTTGGACCTATTAAAAAAGGAAATTGAAAACTCAAATAAATTCTATGAATTGAACAATGGATATGAAATCAGTTGGGGACTCGCACCACCCTAGATCCTTTATCAATTTCTTTGTGATATGTTATCTATTTGGTTTGTTCATTTTATTAATTTTCTTATCAACATGCCAATAAAATAAAAAATCTATTGATATAATGGTTGACATCTTAATAAATTTCATATCTAATCATAGAAGAGCCCTTGATCTCTAAATTTATCTCTATCCATACCCATTTTCTAGTCACATAGATCTAAAATCATA